>JASCZW010000095.1:0-354522 GCA_034211315.2 Aedes japonicus | reverse complement strand
CGATTTCGGCGTTCACCATGATGCTGGACCATACGTACAAAGAAATTGCATGTCGTAAGTATAATCTAACTTAAACAAGTGTAACATCCCATCTTAGGAGAATTCTCACCTACTTAAAAATTTTACCCTTAGACTATTGTGTTGTAACAATTCAAGCTGAACAATGAATTAGGTCCTGAGTAACATTGAGAGATTCTCTTCGTCGACTTTCTCTTTTGTTAGTAGTTTATCTATTAAACGATTTGCTAGTGATTTTGTGTGTGTGATCCTTAATTTCACTTTATATTACCGTACTGGGCGTTGTAAATACTTGAAAATGTTTAAAATACATAGCCGTAGGAACGCAAAGAGAAAGTCGAAGAAGAGAGTCTCCCAATATTATTTAGGACCTAATGTATTGTTTGGCTTGAATTTCAATTGTGTGTGGCTTAATTAAAACCTTTACAGTGCCTTCCCGTTTCATTCTATCAGCTATTTCGTCCTTGAAATTTGTTCTAGTTGTATTTGGACATACCGAGTGGTAAAGATCCCATAAACTAAACTAAGCACAATGAAAGCAAATAAACAATTGCATCAAATTCAATTTTGTTCAAATCCCCGGTTTTAGGGTGGTTTGCACTTTGCACGTGGGAAACGCAGCCACGGAAGCAGAGCGATTTGCAGTTTCATGGTCCGAGTTTCCAATTGTACTCCTTATTTCGTCACCTAGGTCTTTGCCGATTGTTCCCTGTCCTAATTAACTTCTGTATTAATTGGAACATTGTATTTTTTTATGGGCGGCTTGTTGGGCCTTCCAAAATCCGCTGTCTCGCCGGAGGACCATCGTGCACAGCACTGTTAAGAGTCCCACGCTGGCACGAGGACGATGATCAGCCACTCCTAACATGGAGAACAGACGTTGTTTTGAGCCGCCCCTAACATTGAGAACAGACGCTTAGATAGACTGCACCCTTTGAAGAGGGCAGTCCCCCTTCCCTGTCAGCATATGACCAAGGTCCCACCGGGTTGGTTACCCGATCTTTCCTATGGTTACTCATACCCCAATCGGCACCACGGAGAGGTAGGGATAGGAGTTACTGGACAAGAGGCTAAGGATCGCAGTAGGATCTATTATATACCTGCAGGTACGCGAAGTTTAAGAAAATCTTTGGACCTGAGGATACTTTTCCAGTTTGCAAATCTTGTCCCCGAAAGATATTGAAAAATAAGCAGGGTAAGATCTGACAAGAAACGAATATTTCAAAATCTCGGAAAAATCTCGTAACGGTATCTCGGACCAGGTTCCCGTGGGCCCATGAATAAATTGTTATGAAATATCCAATATTTCTTTAATTTTTATAACCACATTGCCAGGGTTTCTTTCTGAAAATATTCATAACCACTTGAGACCCCATGAGAACCTGATCCGGATTGACAGGGTTGATCATATTTTATCAGATGGCCACAAAACGTTAATAAATATCCTACTGGCGAAATTTCATGAATATTGATACCCATATTGCCAGGGTTTTCTACAGAAAATGTTCATGGCCACTCGAAGCTCCTCGGGAAACTGGAGGACAAATCATCAGATGGCCACAAAATGTTGAGAAATATACTACTGGTGAAATATCATGAATTTTGATACCCATATTGCCAGGGTTTCTTTCTAAATATGTTCATGGCCTCTCGAGGCCCCACGGAACCTGTTCCGGATTGACATTTCGTGGAAAAACATCAGATGGCCACTAAACGTTGAGAAATATCCTATTGGAGATTTCATGAATTTTGATACCCATATTGCCAGGGGTTTCTACTTAAATGCTCATGGCCACTGAGGCCCCACGGGAACCTGTTCTGGAATGACAGTTCCGTGGAAAAATCATCGGATGGCCACTAAACGTTGAGAAATATCCTACTGTAGAAATATCATGAATGTTGATACCTATACTGCCAGAGTTTCCTACTAAATATGTTCATGGTCACTCGAGGTCCCACGAAAACCTGTTCCGGAGTGACAGGTCCGAGGTCAAATGTTCAGATGGCCACTAAACGTTGAGAAATATAATACTGGCGAAATTTCATGAATTTTGATACCCATATTGCCAGGGTTTCTTTCTAAATATGTTCATGGCCTCTCGAGGCCCCACGGGAACCTGTTACAGAATGGCCGTTGCAGGAACAAGTTGGCATATGGCTCACAATAGATTAGAAATAGTTTCTAGGAATTGTTACATAGATTCTGACATCCATTCTAGGAAGTTCAATTGATGTTCCGATGTTGTGTCTCCGTACCGGAACACTGCCTCTGAAGCACGGATTTACAGTAACCAGATGAATACAAATGGTCATTGCCGATAATGTCCCTAAAGCAAATGAGTTTTTGAACCTAACGTTGCCAAAATAATTAAAATCGGTCAATAATTGCCAGAGTTATAATCATTTGAATTTGGTGGGTACCCGGGTACCCTGTCGATCACTTAAGGGGTACAAAAAATCGAAGTCCCCCCCCCCCCTTCGGCACCCTTGATACTATAAAAAATGTGCTTATGCAAAAAGTTGCCTTTCAACTATTTTGAAGATGTCACTGAATTTCAGCTTTCTGTTTTAAAATAAACTATGAAAATTCGTAACGCAAAACATGAAAAGGTACCCGGGTACCCTGTCGATCACATAAGGGTCAACACGGCTTTTTACGCGGTTTTAGGAATTAACGCGTTTTTTTTACGCGGTACGTTTCCCCTGCGTAAAAAGCGACCCCAGTGTACTTATTAACCTATTAATTAGACTATATTCTGTGTATTAAAATATATTCCTTGTTTCCATATTCCAACAGCAACTATTCAGGCCCTGATGAAGGTGATGTCCGAATTGAAGTCCCAAGGAAACATGCGAAAAGCGGAACCATCCGGATTGCCGCCTCTTGAGGAGTATGCAGCTGTATTCGTTCGGTGGCTGCAGCCGGAAAAGGAGGATGTTGATCAATTCATCGAAGATAACCCAGGGGAACCGCCGTATATCCTTTGTTCAACTATGGCTTTTGCCGAAGAAAAGTACTACGTTATAATTTTAAGAACCGCTTTCGACTGCGGATTTGTTTTCGATAAGGCCTTTGATGTGCTCATTAAGTCATATAAGGTGCTCAATTTCAATGTGCCAGGAAAAGCCAAAAAAGTGGTAGAATTGTTTAACCTTATTTATGATATCAATACAAGCAGCCGATTGAACTGTGTAAACAATCTGTTTGAAAGGATACAGTCAGCGATGCACGTATAAAAAGATGTTTATAATTGACCTCGCTTATATGAATTACTTTTCTTTGTACAGATTTTTATTAAGAGGCTTTATTTTATCTGTCGAACATACGTCAGCGATACGAGTATAACAAGATGTTTATAAGTACTTTCGCTTGGATTAATTACTGCTCTTTTTATTATTAACGATTATTTTTAAGAAGCCATGTTTAATTAGTCGAACATACGATTAGAGCGTCAATTTTTCAATCGTAAATGAATTTGTTAAGTGTTGCATATTAAATGCATATGTTTCATTATGTATGTACAGCCGCACTGTATTTAGTTAAGAATGAAATTGGAAGAACTTTTTTCAAAATTGTTAAGCTTATATTTTATTTATAGAATCACAAGAAAACAAACATCAAACAATAATTCTCATTAATTTTTATACAAATATGAATTGCAATGTATAAATTTGAATACATTATTATGGTTTCAGTTGAAAACCGAATCTATCGACTAGCGACAATCGATTTTACTGTCGATCCATACGTTGAACCTGAAGTCGGAAGTAGTGCGCTGTATAGTGCATCAGATATAGTGCCATACAGTGAACTACTTCCGACATGAGGTATAACGTACAGAACGGAAGTAAAATGGATTGTCGCTAGTCGATAAATTCGGGTTTCAACTGAAACCAGAATAATGCATTTCAATTTATAAATCAAATTTATGCTTTGCAATGCATATAAGCATAAATATATGTATTTCAATGAATAAATTTGATTTATGCATTGAAAAGCATATATTTATACAAATATGCATTGCAATGCATAAAATTAATATATGCATTGGAATGCATATATTTTAAATATACATTGCAATGCATTTATTTTATTTATGCATTAGAATGCATATAATTATACAAATATGCATTGCTATACATATATTTAAAATATGCATTGGAATGCATATTTTTAAAATATGCATTGGAATGCATATTTTTGATATATTCTTATCAACGCATAAACCTGATTTATTCATTCTAATGACTGGATAGATCGAATATGGTTTTAGCATAGAATTTATGCTTTATAGTATATTTGTTTTTCTCCGTGTAATAGTTGACACTGGAGCACAATCGGTGAATCACCCTGTCATTTGCTGGTTGTACACGCTATTTTGGGACTACCCAGTGACTGAGTAGGTTGCACTAATTTTTACGAGCAGTATGGAGTTGTCAAAAAATGAGTGAACTGTATTTTTTCGGATGAGTTGAATTTACCCAGATTTGGGTAAATGAATATTATAGAAATTTTCATTAAGTTCAAGTTGGCGCACAACTGCAAGTAGGTTATTGTTGCGCAGTGACGTGAAGTGGATTTAAACTAGTGAAATGGAGCAGCGGCTGCCTCGATGGTGAGAGCTTTCTTCCAATTTCACATTAAACATCATACGATGGAAATATGGTTAGTATGAAAGATGGTGCTCATCTTTTCTTTTGTATTATTTTTTTCTTTATTCAATTATAGATCCATGACGCATATAATCGCCTGAAAGCTCTGATATGGGAACATATACCGACAAACCGACATGAAACTCAATCTCTATTATTGATCAAGAATCCATAACGACGGATTCAAATGTGCAGCGATCCCATCTGTCAAAACCTATAGAATCATTTCATCTAGATCGAATAAATGTGTCCAGAATTGCTCAGACATGAACCTTCACATCAAGTTCCCAAGCGTGTTTGTGGCTTCAATAAACGTTTTCAGCGAACACGAAGATAGATGTCAGCAATATAATTTGAACAGAAATATCAAAACATTTGCTATTGTCATTCATGTCGGTTTGTCGGTGAACATACCATTCTGTGCTTTCGAGTCTTCGGGCAAAAAGTCCGCAGTCCTATGTCTATCTTCCTTAATTTTTTTTTTATGTTTAATAAATACATAACTGTTTTAAACACGGTGTTTTTAGTTCATATAATTAAATAAATAATTATTGCGACATACACGCACACTATCATATTCCTTTCAATCAAAATGAGTAAAGTTTACTCATTTGATTAATGTCAAAATCTGAGTAAACTTTACTCAGTTTCCTCCAGAGATGCGTTTACTTAAATCTGAGTAAATATATGTTCACCCATTTCTGGGTAAGTTCCCTTTTTGTGAAACTGGGTGATTTTTGACTAAAAAATGAGTAGCTTCAGAATAGCGTGTAGGGCAAAACAAAACAAAACATAACAAAGCAATAATATTCAGGCTGTGTTCCATTTGGCGAATTTTTACTTAAACTTGACAGATGAGATTCCCTCCGTCGAAACATTTAAGTGTCAAAAATAAGTTTTTCCTGGTCCAATTGAAGTGTTGCGTGGTCGGCTTTATCGGAAGGTTGTTGTTAGTTGTATTATGGTTTCAGTTGAAAATCGAATTTATCGACTAGCGACAATCGATTTTACTCTCGTTCTGTTACGTTATACCTAATGTCGGAAGTAGTGCGCTGTACAGTAATGTCGTACAGCGCATCTGATGTGTCATACAGCGCACTACTTCCGACATTAGGTATAACATACAGAACGAGAGTAAAATCGATTGTCGCTAGTCGATAAATTCGGTTTTCAACTGAAACCATAATAGTTTGCTTATTGATACCGCGTCACCGTGTCCGTTCTCCGTTTTGGCCGGGTGTTTTTATTTATAGTTATCGTCAATCGTCCGGCGTTTATTCTTTATTTCATCTGAAAATTCGAACTGCTTGCAATTTGTAGCAAGACTCGTCGATAGTTTCATCACCGTGCTGATCTTGTTCCGTGTCTGATAGTTTTTATCCGCATTTATAACCAGTCATTTAACTGTTGCTGTATCACCGGTTAATTTGTATCCGGTGCATTCGATTGTGTCGTCCAGTGCTCCTTCCAATATAAGGTAAGTTTCCGGATACCTTACATTGAAGTAACAGATAGTTATTGAAACTTTTTTGTTTCAGGCCACGATTTCCTCATCATCCGGCAGTTCATACCGTCCGGTATTTTGACTCATTGATTGTTTTGTCCCGTGGTGATTTGGTACTACGTTAGTGTTAATGTTCCATGTCCGAGAGTTTTGATTCCGTGCTCTTTCGTAGCATTGGGTAGGTTGTTTAACATTTCAAACCGATGCAACTGGAATTTATTTATATTTTTTTGTAGGCTTGCCCTTCCATAGAGGCAGTGTCCGGGTGTTTATTTCTGGATCAATCTGTTAGTTGCATTGTTGCTATGATGATATCAGATACCGAGCTATTGGTTATTGTCCTCCTAATGATATATTTTTACCTTTATAAGCAATGTGAAGATGACTCCGAGTTTTTGAAAATTAGTTTGTTTTCTTCAAACACGGTAAGTATTGCAGCACATTCGAAGTACTTCACGATTAGGGCAAATCTGCTTTTGTAAATAAACAATTCAATTGACGATTCCTCTTGAATTGGAGCTTATTTTTGTTGAGTTTGATTATTAATTTGCTCTTTTCATGATTTTCAGGTACCTGGTCGATATAAGTATGCTGCAAGCCTGCATTCAGCCTTGATGACGAATATTCTGCAACAAGATCCTAAAATTATCAAAAAGCATTTACGTGTATCTGCTGAAGTGTTTCGGAAAATCGTCACCTTGATTCCTCACAAGCGTTCTGGTTGGGAAGTGCAAATTGAGCTGTCCGTGTTTTTGTTCTGGTTAGCCGCTGGCACCAGCTACCGCGTCGCAGGAGTGGCATTCGATATACCACGTACAACGGTTAAGCGAATCTGCTCAAAAATGTTGGATTTTTGCGTCGACGTTTTAATGCTGCAGGTGATAAAGTACCCAACTGAACACGAATTATTTGAAATTGGGTCACGATTTTGTAATCGAGCCAACACGTGCATCTTCGAACGAGCGGTTGGTGCGATTGATGGGTCACATGTACGCATTAGGTGTCCTCCTGCTCTCCATGACCAGTACATTAACCGGAAGCTCAATTATTCAATCCAGTGCCAGGCGGTATGCGATAGCAAGTTTAAATTTGTTGACATCTGTGTTGGATTTCCAGGCTCGGTTCATGATACCAGGGTGATGTACAATAGTCCTCTGTACTATAGAAGATTGTATCCTCCGCCTGGATATTATCTTCTCGGAGATAGTGGATATCCATGTAGTGTGTATCCAATAGCTATTATTACTCCATTTAAGGAGACTGCAAGTCGACGCCTGACCACGATGGAAAAGAAATTCAACAATGTACACAGCAAGGCCAGAACTGTCGTTGAATGTGCGTTTGGACAGTTGAAAACAAGATGGAGGAGCATCTTTAATAAGGATTTGGAGCTTCGAATTGATAATTCCGTGAAAGTTATTGTGGCTTGTTGTGTCCTCCATAATATATGTATCGACGAAAAGGATGTGATGGATGCGGAACCAATAATGGAAGACACGGAGCAAGTTGAGGATAGGACAGAACATAACAGGAATGGTGAACGACCTGGAAGAGACACTGGAGAAGGAATTGCTTTCCGTCAAGCTCTTCTGGAACAAATGATGAGCCAAATTAATAAATCACCTTAGTTTTTAAGCTTAAAATAACGTTTACTCACATTTAAACTGTGAAATAGACTACTGTTTTAAAATTTGTTTTTCTTAACCCATGAGAATACTAGTATAAGAGAGAAGCTTTTAGAATTTATATAGTAATTTGTCTAGGTAACAAAACACATTACTACTAGAGACCGGGATTTATTGAGTACATTGCATATACTATTCGGGTAATCCTCTTATCACCTCGTGTGAGATGACTCTCCGTTTGATTTGCACGGAGTCACCCCAACCTCAACAAAAGCAACATGGATTGCTCTTTTGGACCTCGTTGGTACTTTCAAAACTCAAATGAACCTAACATAATCTTTCTGTTTTGAAAAGTATCGAGCGATCCAAACATGATTTATATCGATCCAAACATGATTTATATTTATAGCGTTTAAAATCGGAAAGTCCTAGGGGCCTATTACGGTTCTCACCTTACCCGTGACTCGCATAATACACACGGTGATGTTCATTTGATTTAAACGTAGGTTTTTTCACTGTGAAGTGAGAACCGTAATAAGCCCCCTAACTACAATCTCCTTATCGTAGCAAACGACTTTACTGCCCATAAAACAGAAAATGCCTCATGTTTGCTTGGATTCCTATAAACATTGATCATTTTCTGATTTATGCGCAGTCTAGCTCTCTGACACCCTAACCCTTGCATGGAGTAAACAACAAGGTGCTCACTATTGCCTTTTACTCAGTATGCTACCCATCACAGTGTGATCAACAGGCAACGCAATATAATTTTAAAGACGATGTTTAACCGGGAGAAGTGTTCAATGTGTTATGTCTGTTTGCCTGTGCTAGAACATCTGGTTTATTTTTTTTAGAATTTAAGTCAGGTGCTCAAAAGAGTGTGGAGATGCAAAATTGGCTTGTCTATCCAGATTCATACATGGGTATTGGCACCAAACCTCTCAATTAATAACTGTGGAGAACATCTTCTGGGTTAAAATGTTTTTTTAATATTTCAATTTTAAAATACCATCATGCATCCTAGGAGATGAATCAAATAAAGTTAAAATAAAGGAAGAAAAAAATATCATCAAGCATCCATGTTAATATCTGATTCTGAAGATGAAGTTGAATCAAAGTTCGGCACAGCAATGTTTTGGGATTGAGCAATACATTTGATCATTGCAAGGAACTTCTTCCCTTCTTTCTTTTTTCGTTCCGACTCTCGAACAAAAAACTCAAACATATCCTGCTGAGAGTACCGTTTTCGTCGTCTGTTTCCTCTTTCAGTTGGCTCCACAAGGGAGCTTGAAGGTACTGCTTCCGGGCTGGTTATTGTTGATCCTGACTCAGGACTAGAAACAAATGCATCCGGACTAGACCATGATGGCCCGGAACGATTAAGCTCATCGTGATGAGTGCTTCCGTCCCCATTAGGTGTGTTGTGAGAGTTTTGTATGACTATCCCGCAACTATTCACAACCAATGGAGGGTTGATTGTATGTTGCGTTGACATGAAGTCGTGAAGCTGGTCAAAGAACTCCCAGTCTCCTGGAGTCTGTTCTCCATTCTCCGTAGCTCCACCAGTGGGAGGTGTAACAAGTAACTGCAAAAGGAATACATTAGGCTTTTTATTGTTTTGAAAGTGTTTCACATACACATACCTTGTATTTTGTTGTCAAGTTGGACCATTTCGCTTTAATCTGTTGAACCGTAAATGTTGCTAGACCTGCTTTTTCCCTGATTGTACTGTAAGAAAATTAAAACATGAATGTGAGTTGCCACTTTGGCTATAAACGAGGAAGGTAATTTGCAATCAAAAACTGGCTTCTGTTGTAATTAAAGATAAACCATTTTGAACTGCTGAGCCGGATCAGAATCAGAGGATTGCAACACTTACAAAGAACCTGAGATGCTAGCAGCGAAATTTTTTCGTTTCTCCAGTGAAAACAATATTGACCCGGACTACAATACCGTTCCGACTCCGAATATATGAATGTACTATCGTCACGCTTAAAACTCGGAATAAACCATACCCGACAGTTAGATTGACTCCTAATCTATACGATAAACCTAACGACGTCGGACATAGTGCGCTGTATAGCGGATCTGATGCACTATACAGCTCACTATGTCCGTCGTTAGGTTTACCGTATAGATTAGACGTAAAGTGATTGCTGGGTGGGGTTTATTCCGGTTGGCAAGCACGACGGTAAAACTTCCGGCTACCCTTCAGTGGTTTGCCCATTATTTTATGGAAATAGTTTTCCAAACTGGAATCATAATTTAAAAAATACTTACGTCCACGCTGCGTTTCTGTCGTAAAATTTCGTCGTGAAGAAACTATTGCACTCCACCCGGGCGGCAATCAAGCGCCTCACTTCGTCGTCGGACACTACAATGTGAAAATATTGTAAATGACAAGTTTACCATTACTGCTACATTAACTTACTTTTTCTGCTTTTAGAATTTCCCTGCATCTTTATCTACGATGAAATTGCGGTGATAAAATCGACGAAATTGTTTATCAGGCTAATAACGATGGAACAAGATCGGCAATTGCCCGCGCGTAAACAATCCAAATCGTAAAAAACAACAAAAGCTGAAAAAAATCCATCTGTCAAAAATAAGTCTCCTCCGGAGCAGACTTATTTTTGACAGATTGAAATTTGAAGGGGAAAAATCTCATCTGTCAAGTTTAAGTAAAAATTCGCCAAATGGAACACAGCCTCAATAAGGTAGACGTGAATAGGTGAGCAAGTCAAGAGTTCTTTATTATTTTTCTAATTAATCTCTTATAAAACCTAAATCTAGCTTAAATCAAGTTGTGACTAAATCTAGTGTTATCAATATTGAATTGCTTATACAAACATACCAGGTAAACACGAATGAAGATGAAATTACAAACCAACCTAGTCCTAAAACAAATTCCTATAGTCTAGATACATAAATTTCCGACAACACGGGTGGTTGTCGACAGCACGGACAGATTGTAGCACAGAAACACTAAACGTAAGTAATCATTAAGGGAGTTTATCATTAGGTAAGATTGAACACAACGCAACGAAATATTATGCATTTATGTTGTGGTTATGTGGATAGTTGCCATGATATTGGACTAAAACTACTTTGTCTAACATAATTGTTTACTTATTTCTCCCAAGGGATTTTATAAATCTCCTTCATCCCGTCTTCTACAATTACGGAAAATAAAGTTACAAAACCGGACGCAACATCCATAAATGTTGGGAAGATTAGGTTTCTTAGATCCGTTGATTTTCCAGAAAGTTGGTGGAGTTCAAGAAAGGATTGCTTGAATATGTTTATGGCAGCTGTTTTGGATAATCATTCGAATTTTCCATCAAATGTAGGGCCATCTGCAAGTCACACAGTTAATTCCTAAAAAAAAAAGTAGCATTTGAACACCCCTCATTATGCGATTAGAGCCAATCAAAGCTTCAAAGAGTTTCAGTTTCCATTTCTCCGCCTCTCGTTTCAAACGAACGAACGCCCTTCTTCTTCCTCAACTTCAACAGGATGATTAATTAATTAGTCTCGCAAAACGGTGGCTCTCTTGTGTTTAGCATTCGCAAACTAAACTTCGAAAATGAATCGTTGCTTTGTAAACTAGGTCAGCATCTTTCTGATCAGTGAAAATGCGTTGTAAATATGTAAGATGCTTTGCCTCAATTAGTTATTCGTGGCCAGTAGGCCGAATTTGCAACCTTAAAGAACAAAACCCATCCAGAGCAAAGGTTGAAGACCAACCATAATGAGCCTAACTTTTGCAAACACCTTTCTTTCCGTTCACTTCCGTTTCACCCAAAAGTCCGGTAGGACGAGAAGCCATTAACAGAATTTTTTTTGTTCCCTGTTTGTTTAAGAGCAATGAAGGCAAGGAAAGGAGCCCGAAAAAAGGATCCTAAATACTTGAAGAGGGTGGTACGCTTCGTTCAAGGGGTGAGACAGGCCTACTGTCATTTGCTTTGATGCTTTTGTGCACTCTCGAGGCTCACAACGTAGATCAAAATGTCGTCTTCGGGTTTTCCTTTGTTTATTAACCTAATAAAAAATCACCTCAATTGTCAACGTGTTACGTCTAACCATCTTTACTCACTTTTGAGTAGCCATACTTCCGACGAATTTGAGGCCAATCGTACTCAAATTTGGGTTGTTCAGAATTAATGTGTACCTTAGCAAAACTTCTTTCGAACGTGTTGAGCCTTTTCTGGCCGATTGTTTTGATTCCTGTCCGTGTACTTGTAAAGATACTATTAGACAAAAATAAATCGCACAGAAAAAAATAATTAATTTAAACAAGCACGTAAAATTTTCCCTCGTTTAATTTCAAGCCAAAGGAGGCGTTGACAACGAAATTGTTTGCAATCTTTCATGCGCCATACAACAGTGTTTGCAGTAATGCATGCAATAGGCTAGATTCAGGCGTTATTGGGCTTCAATTTACATGAAATATCCCATTATTTTCTGCCAAATCTAGCATTCCCTTTATGTGCATTAGAAACGCAGAAAATGCAATGTTTCTTTTTATCTGTGGCTTTCCTAACCTTTTGTCCGTTCGTCTTTCATTCGTTGAAGTTTAGGAAGTTCAAACCAAACTAACAGATTACACTAGCAGATAAGCAAACAAACGGATGAAATCATGGCTAAGTAAACAGTAAGGCATAAACATGTATAAATAAATTTCCAAGAATCAGCAGAATGCTTCCGCAGGATCAACTTCCTGTTTGCCAGAGTGCCCTCGAGTTTGCATAATATCCCCGACCGACTGCAGACATCGCTTGTTTTCTCGTTTGCCCAAGGATTATGATACTAGCACTAACATCACTTAATCTTACCTTCAAGCGTTAACATTTACCAAGAACCTATTCATAATATTTGGTGAGACGAACGGGTCTCAAAAACGTTGATGTGGAGAGGAAAATATGTTTCCATGAAAGAACTTCCTCGAAATAGGAAAGGAAATATTTGCGTGCGGGAAGAGAGATGAATTAGGGGGAAAAAACATTTTCAGGAAACATACTTAATTCGAGAAAATTGGTTTCATTTTCCACATTTCCAACATTTCGAACTCATCACAGAATAACAAGTTTCCTTATTAGGGGAGCTCTCGTTTGCTAATTCACTTATACTCTCCACTAAATTACTCTCTTTTGACACGGGCCATCGGCACCATGTGTAGATTTATTAGCAATCCAATTTGATCTGATAAACATCAATTCCCAAAATGGAAAAAACAATCGTAATTACTGATTCCTGCTTGGAAATCGAACAGCCGTCAAATATTCCTAATGCTCAATCGCACAGAAATTTCCTAAATAGTAGCTCACCGCTTATCGGAATAGTAATTTTCATCAAAGCAAACGTTGGGAATTCTGTCTACTTGTTCCGCAGAAGCGCCTGTCTGTCTTGTACAATGACACCGCCCGTCATTAGGCTTGACAATAAGACTCTCGTGACGCTCGCGGCAGATATCACGAGTCCTAGCTTAGAAGTTGCCCATTTCATGGCATCAACCGCCGCTTCTGACAGCCCACCTTGTCTGGTGAAACTGTCATCATATGTAGCATACCTCTGGAAGTTCTACGCTCTTTGGGCATGTCTATGTCATTTTACGGCGAAGAAGGATGCCATCCGTTTTCAGCTATCCTAATCAACATTTCCACGCAACCAACCTGAACACACCGTGAAGCATTCGGGATGATGTGGCTTGTGGTTCAGAAGCTTTGCTTACCTCTTGCCGATGTTCGCTTCGCCCACTGCCCGCTGGTGGAGATGAACTGGAAGGAATCACGTCGGTGCTCAGGAGGGTGAATTTTCTCCGGAAATTTAACGCAGGAAAAGTTTGATGTGAAACTAACTCAATGGGATTGTTTGAGCTAGAACATATTCTAACCTGCTCTTCCGTCAACTAAATGCTCTGTCCCTCAGCATGTTAATAAGTCAGTTTAGTGTATAACCATAGATTAAAGTGACCAGATGTCTCGCGTTTCTAAAAAATGTCCCGCGTCCAAATGCGTGCCGCGAAATGTCCCGCGTTCGTCCTAAGCCAGCGAAATGTCCCGCGATTTGGTATTCATTAATATGCTTTTCGCTTTATCAAGGTCATGCCAAAGCTTTAACATAAGCACTGTTCACATCTTTTTTATATTTTCAAAAACTTGTGACATCTCTATATGCGTTTGACAGCTACTGTAATAGATTGACCTCACGAACACGATCGTGTCATCAATAAGTCCATCTTCCTATTCTTCAGTAGTTGAAACAGCGGTTGTCTTTTTTCAATCTGCATAAGCGATGTGTTTGTGAAAAAGAGCTCGTGAGGATGATTAGTCAGTGTGTTTAATTTTTCAACTGGCGCAAATCTGTGAAAAGTTATCCTTGTTTGTATCAAGTGCAGCAAGACTGTGGCAACAGTTTTAGTAATTTCAGTGCGATACTACGAATTCAGCAAGGAAAACTTGAGAAATTGTTGTTGATTGCGCAAGGTATGTACATAAAACTTGATATTGTGATATTTTGTTAAGAATACGGTTCCGTAGGCAATCTCTCAGCGACTTCAACGATGCCGAAAAAAACGCCAGTGCTTATTTTCGGACGACCTGAAAAAGGAATTTCCTTTCCTGAAAAAGGCGAAGACCGTCGGCAGCGTTTTGTGTGAAACCTGCAGCAGCGAGTTTTCCATCAGATCTGGAGGTAAAACCGATGTTAAAAGGCACACGGCAACGGAGAAAAATAAGCGCGTCCGAGGAGTAAACAACTTTTTTCGAAAAGGAGAATTCGGTTTTAAGGAACAGCAGCTTGCTCATGCTGGGGTTGTTTTTACCTATCACACCGTGATGCTCAGTCAGTCATTCCGATCAATGGATTGCACATCCAAGCTTGTTCGTGCGCTTTTCGAGCCAAAATTCTCTTGCGGTCGCAACAGAAGCTGTTGCTTAAAATATCCTGGCTCCATATTCTGTTGATCAGATTTCAACATGTATGGACTACATCAATTTTCTAACAATCTTCTCCGAGGCTTCAAATCACAAGAAAACGATGTTGTTCCCCTCTGTAAGTAGATATTTTGACTACAAACGTGGAATTTAGGTTAAGTTGTTGGATTTTGTATCGCTTGCTGGTCAAACGTCAGACATTATTGCGGAATCAATTAACGAAATGTTGTTCAAATTCAAAATGTAGGGAAAGATAGCGGCGATTTGTGCAGACAACGCCAGCATAAATTTTGGTGGTCTCCATAGGGTACGAACGACGTTTATTGCAAGCTAAAGGATCAGCTACAGAAGCCGCTTGTAGGATGCGCTACACATATCGTTCACTACACAATTCAGGCGTCAGCGGATATACTTCTTGAGGATATTGAGGGTATTATTTTTAAGATCTATAGTCATTTCAATATTTTCACGGACACGGTCAAAAAACTGAAAGGTTTTTACGAGGAAGCAAAAGTAGAATACACGAGGATTTTGTCCTACAGTAAGACTCACTGGCTAGCTTTTATGCCAGCTATTGAACGAGTGTTAAAACTGTTCTCACCACTGAAATCTTACTTTTTGTCGATCGATCACAGTCCAAGAATAGTCTTCGCGGATTTTCTGAAGATGAGAGCTCTGAAATGTGGTTGTATTTCATGGCGTCGGTATTTGACAAAACGGTGAAAAAAATAAAAGGTGGCAACATCACACTTACAGAGGTTGCAGCTGAACTTGGTGACCTCAAGTTCAAACTTCGTGAAGAGAATCAGTAATCAGTTTTTACCACTAAGTGTCCGAAATCAGTTGTCAACATTGTACAAGTCGAATATGATTAGTTTGTATGAGAAATGTATTGACTATCTTGAGACTGGAGTATCTCAGTTTGACGAGGTTACTTGTTTTATGCGGGTGAACCTTAAAACCACCATTGATTGACAGGCAGTACAAACGTAAAGAAGAAGCTAAGCCATTCGACGAGTATCCTATGCAAAAAAAAAAGTAAGTAATGAAAAAATTTCTCCGTGGAATGAAAATACGACTGAAATCGAGGATAAGTGTATTGAGATCTTTAAACATTTTGAAGTGAATAACATTCCGTTTCAAAACTTAAAAACTAGAAGGGACAGCCCAATGGGGTTGTACGCAAAGTTGACGTAGGACTACGAAGCAATGTGCAATTTAGATCGCTTGATTGTTTAAAGAGTGGCCGAAATTGGTTTCCTTCCAAATCGAATTCCCATACACTAAACGTTCGCACTACAATCTTTATTATTTGATATAGCCTGTCTTGGTATCTAAATTCATTCATCTTGCTTTCGCTGGAAATAATATGAATGACATATGATAACAAGATACTATATCACGTAATATACCTTGCAGTGCGAATGAGTTTTGTTCATTTGGGAAACTTTTACTCAAGAAGCTGGTTTCAATGACCTCCAATTGCATACGGTTTCTGCTAGGCCTATGTGTGTACAACACTGCCAAAAGTTCAAATGTTGAAAACATTACGGCTTCGGCACAGGAAAGATGTTTTTCACAATCTATTATCCCGAAACCCAGCCTCCAGCTTTCCAAAACACATGTCAACTTTCTTTTCCAGTTGTTTTGATGGCCCTGAAAAGGGGTTCGAGGGAACAGCTACTAACACCACCTCATTTCGTCATGAAGCTGGTTTACTTGACCATGGCTTCGGTTCGCTCGGAAACCTCGTGTTTAGCTAGCTCTCCCGGCAGCTTGATCGAGGGGCAGTTTGAATTTCCAGAGACGTCAGGGCCATCCGCCAATTGATTTAAGTCAGTCGGGCAGATACGCTTTCAATCCGCTCGGAAATTTCAATTATGAAGCTGTTCATAATGCTTATTGTTTTGGAGGAAACGACAGTGCTATACACGGAAGAAACAAAGTACCAAGAATAGAGTATTTTTAAACTTAAAGTTGAGTACTGTTGTTGAACTGGAGAGATGGGTAAATTTGATGCTGCACATTAGGTAAACATTATTCAATGGGTGAGTACTTCATTGACAACAAATTTTTGAGTAAAAATGGAAGTCATTTGCATACTTTTATTATTTGAAGTATATTAGATTTAAAAACCGAAAAACAATAAATATGTTACGGTATTAAACTAGCCGTTATTGTTAAAAATTAAGAAACAACAAAATGAATAAAATTATCAAGTAAATTTATGTTTTAAGGCACTTTATTTTAAAAGTTGTATAACATTTACTAACTAACCGTGCGGAAAAATTCTCTTCTTTGGTTTTTACGAGTTTGATTGCATTCGGTTAAATTTATCCTCCATAAACTTTGTATACAGTTACTCAAATTTGAGTACTATGGCATATACTCAAATTTGGCTTCCCGCACCGAACTCCAGAGTTGGGTGAAATGAACTTAATTTTGGGGACCTTTTTTTTCTTTTTTGTTTTATATTTCCAATTTATTTGTCTTACATACTAATTTTAACATTTTAAGTGTTTTAGCCCATTGGGCTCTTCAGCTTTGTTTAATTTTTAATTTTCTGTGTTTGGTGTGTTTAGTGTGTTATGTGTTTTACATTAAATTTTCAGTTCAGCCTTTGGGGCATTGTTTGTTAAAATTTGATAACCTACCTAATCTACAACTAAAACTACAATTTGAAAATCCTAGGGGTGGGGAACCAGATCCCGAATGATCTGGTGATCCGATGTCAGGCAGCGTGTCCTGTACCGATTGATAGACTCACTAAAACGATCGTCGAGCATTTTTATCTCGGCCAGACGGTGGACCTCAGATGTTTTTGTCCTCGGAGGGGTGTTCAGGATCATCCTGAGGAACTTGTTTTGTACTCTCTGAAGTTTCAGGTGATGTGTTTTAGCGCAACTCTCCCAGATTGGCATGCCGTACTCGATGACTGGAAGTATGATTTGCTTGTAGACAGCAAGCTTGTTTTTCAGGGATAATGTAGACCTTCTGTTGATCAATGGGTACAGTAGTTTCAACAGAACGTTACACTTTGTGACAGTTTTGTCAACCTGTTCCCTAAAAATAAGCTTGCTGTCTATGGTAATGCCAAGATAGACAGCTGATTTGGCCCATTCCACCGTTGAATTTTGGGGACTTTGTTTCTTCCGTGTACGTTTTCTTCTTCCGAGCCTTGCAGCTGGAACTGTTTGCCTTCCGAGATGGTGAAGCGAGAATGCACCTGAGAGCATATTCTGTTGATATGATCGACCACCTGGTCAAGGTTGCGGCTTATCATTTTTGACTTATTCATATTCATTTGCCGATAGCTCTTCTCAGAAGCTCAATTTCAAAATATAATGTATGATGAACTTATGGTGCTTGAGTAGACCTACAACTTCAACTAACAATACATAGCTCTATCTCTTATATCTGAGGAATAAGAGCGTATATTCGCAGTGATCTTCGCGATGATATTCGCGGTGAAGATCACGCGATTATCATCGTGAAGATCACTGTGAATATTCGCTCTCATGTCGAAGATATAGGAGTTAGAGCAATGTATTGTAAGACAAAGTTGTAGGTCTACTCATGCACTACAAGTTCATCAAACATCATATTATCAAATCGACCCTCTGAAAGAAGATATTGCCAAATGAATATGCCTGAGTCAAAAATGATAAGCCGCAACCCTGCCTGGTAATCATTATCCTTATTGCGTTGTAGATGGTTGTGGCCTGTTTGGGAATTCATAGTCTATTATTTCCGATAAACGTCTAGGTCGAAATAGTGCTAATTGAACGATAGACCAGCATTGGGAAATAAATATGTAAGATAATTCTATTGTTAACTCTTTAGATAGCATTTGTTGGTCCTAAAAAGGACCGTTTGGTTTTAATAATGATACGGCCCTAGTTGTATTTTCTACGATGGTTGAACCACATTACATTCCCAAAATAATTTGATTCCTATCGAATGATTGAAATTTCAAACAGCACAAGAGATATATTCAACCAAACAAACTCTTTAATAAGCAAACTGATTTGGTCGTACTGAAAAGGACGGATATAGTTGACGGGGAGAAACATTGTTCACGGTTGAACTTGGGTTTCTTCTTGGTATTCTTGGTTCAGCTCCTCGTCGGTGCGGGTGGCCATCTGCAGGTGACGTGGGCTGATTATTGTCCCGTTGTTGTCACGAGCGGCATTTTTCCATCAACTCATAGGCTTCAGCAGCCTTTTTTCTCGCAGCGATGTTGACGGGAGCATCGGCCCAAACAGCCAACTGCACCAACTTCTCTGGATAACGAATGCTCACCAGTGCACCCTCCAGTATGGTCGCACGCCCACTGCGTTGCTACAACACATTTTGCTCTGCACAGAACTACGACTACCGTAAGACTGAATCAAATTTTCATTCAACGAAGTCAATGTGATACTAAGTGCATCAAAGGGGATGAACTTCAGTTATTAGGCCACAATAATTAGTTTTAATTAGTGCACGCTAGACGGATGATTTTCTTAACAGAAATGTTCCTAATTTGTTAGCCACTGCCAGCAACTAATCCGGTATGCACAACTAGGAACTAAAATGAACTCAACCACATAGTCTAGTCGGTCTATGACGTGTCGCAATTCGGCTCGAATTATCCCTTCTAAAATTTCGTTCGATCGTTGTTCAACGGTCTTTGTGATATACTCCGGGACGCGGCGTAATTGAACTACAAACCGACAAAAGAAAAATTCCACCAAACAAACTCTTTAGTGATTGATCTGATTTGGTCGTCCTGAAAAGGACGGATTTAATTGACGAGGGAGAAATAGTTTGCGATTCCCCTAGGGTTGTTTGTCTCGTCACTGGCGTCTCTCGTAGCGAGGTTAACAGGAGCATCGGCACCAACAGCCAACTGTGCCAACGCCTCTATGCACTTCCGCTTCACTTTACTCAATTTTTGAGAACAATTGTATGCTATCTCTTTTTTTCTCTCACGGAAATGTTACTAAATTTTCGTAAGAAGCTGATCTAATCAAAAATTGAGTTGATCCACTGTTTAACGTAAATTGAGTAACACATCCTTGAGGGAAAAAGAGATAGCATACAATTGTACTCAAAAATTGAGTAGAAAGAAGCGGGAGTGTGGGCAACGACTGCTCGCCAGTGCACCATCCAAGGTGCTTGCTGCCGCTAACTGCGTGCGAACAGCCACTGCACAGCTCCACGACTGTTGTAAGACTGAGTCAAAATTTCAGCTAAGAGCTGGTATGTCATGGCGTCGGATGCTATTGCAGTAGTAGTAAAATTGATCTTTATTTTCATTGTTTTTTCTTATATACTAATTTAACATTTTAAGTGTTTCAGCCCATTGGGCTCTTCAGCTTTGTTTAATCTTTTATGTGTTTTATGTGTTACGTGTGTGTTGTGTTCTAATTATTTTTGTTTTCCAGTTCAGCCCTTGGGGCATTGTTTGTTAAAATTTGATAACCTACCTAATCTACAACTAAAACTACAATTTGAAAATCCTAGGGGTGGGGAACCAGATTCCGAATGATCTGGTGATCCGATGTCAGGCAGCGTGTCCTGTACCGATTGATAGACTCACTAAAGCGATCGTTGAGCATTTTTATCTCGGCCAGACGGTGGACCTCAGATGTTCTTGTCCTCGGAGGGGTGTTCAGGATCATCCTGAGGAACTTATTTTGAACACGCTGAAGCTTCAGATGATGTGTTTTTGCACAACTCTCCCAGATTGGCATTGCATACTCGATGACCGGAAGTATAATTTGCTTGTAGACAGCAAGCTTATTTTTAAGGGATAATGTAGACCTTCTGTTGATCAATGGGTACAGTAGTTTCAACAGAGTATTACATTTTGTGACAGTTTTGTCAACCTGTTCCCTGAAGATAAGCTTGCTGTCTAGAGTGACACCAAGATAGACAGCTGATTTGGTCCATTCCACCGTTGTGTTGTTCAGGCTTATTTTACAATTCTCAGGCGGGACAAGTCTGGGAGAATTTGAATGTGGAAACAGGATGACCTGGGTCTTCGCTGCGTTGATACAAATCTTCCATTCAGTGAAGTATTCTGACAGAACATTCAGGCTTCGCTGCAGTTTCGCGGCAAGCGCTCTTATTACCCTACCATTGTGGACGACTGCGGTATCATCGGCGAACAACGACAGAGATCCATTTTCAGGGAGCGGGGGTATATCCGAGGTGAATAGATTGAACAGAAGTGGACCTAATATACTTCCCTGCGGAACACCGGCGGAGATCTCCTGACTACCGGAAACTGCACCATGCAACGAAACACGGAATGTCCTGTCAGAGAGATAATTTTTAATAATCTTCACCAGGAAGATTGGAAGATTGTATTGCTTGAGCTTGTACACCAAGCCATCATGCCACACATTATCGAAGGCCTTCTCGATATCGAGAAGGGCCATAGCGGATGTTTTCGAAACAGACTTGTTCCGCCTGAGGATGTTCATGACTCGATTAAGTTGATGGACTGTTGAGCGACCATGCCGGAAACCGAACTGCTCATCCAACAGGATATTGAGCTCGTCAACAGATGCTAGAAGCCGACGGTGGATCGCTTTCTCAAACAGTTTAGATAGACCTGAGAGAAGGCTGATTGGTCTGTAGCTTCTGGAACATGAAGGATCTTTCCCGGGTTTCCGAATGGGGATGACTTTGGCTGACTTCCAGCACGATGGGAAGTAGCCAAGACGGAGGCATTGGTTAAACACCACCGCCAGATGGTTGTAGAACTGGGGGCTCAACTGCTTGAGCTCCAAGTTAAAAATGTTGTCGAAACCGGGGGCCTTCATGTTCTTAGAGGTCTTGATATAAGTCAACAATTCGTCAGCTGAGATCTTCAAATCTTCGGAGAAGTCGTTAGGACTTTGGTCGATGTTAGTGATAAGCGCGCTAACGGCAGCTTCGTGTGGACTGACGATGTTTTGACCGAGATTGTGGGAGCTGACGAAGTGTTGACTTTTCTCAGCAGCCTTCTCTGCAGGAGTTATCAATCGATCCTTAGAGCCATTGCTATCTAATGGGATCAACGGTGGAATGGGCCTTGGCTTAGTTTTAAAAATTTTGGTCAACTTCCAGAACGGCTTTGCACAATCTGGGAGAGAGAGAGCGGATCTTGTCGGCAAAATTGTTATTTTTAAGGTCCACCATTCTGGTCTTAATAATTTTGGTCACTCGATTACAGTGACGTTTGAGCGTTGGCAATCCAGTTCGCTGATATTGCCTTCGAATGGCGTTTCGCAATTGTATTAAATCTTTAGTGGGTCTATCAATGGGTACAGAGTCACTCACCTGATCTATCACCGGTACATGTTGCTCCCGGGCCTCGGAGATCGCTTGCTCGATGCTCTGCAGCTGTCGTTCGATGTCATCAATCGAATCAAGGTGCATGTCGAAATCGATGTTGTCGTCAACGTGTTGTCGGAACCTTTCCCAACAGGCGCGATGGTAGTTCCGTCTGGTGATACGATGCCGGTTGACCGAGGAGCCAACTTCGGCCACCACCGGATAGTGGTCCGAGCTGAGCTCCTGGTGAACGATCGGCTGGGCGATGTTGTTCCCCATGTTGGTGAGAAAGATGTCGATTGTCGAATGGACCCCGGATCGGCTCAACCGGGTGGGAGTATCCGGGCCCAGGACGGTGTAATGTCCCTCTTGCAGGTCTTCCTGTAGAATAATTCCGGTTTGCTTGGCGGTGATTTAATGGGATCAGCGGTAGGTTTGGCACCTGGTACCGGAGCGTCGGGAAATTTTCTTCATCCAGTCGAGGCGGCGGACGGCGTTGCCCAGGCCGGGACTTAGTGGACGCCTGTTTGCGGATCGCCAGAAACTCTGCACGCTTGGGACAAGCTCGGTTGTTACCTTCGTGATTAGCGCCGCAGTTGGCGCACTTTGGTGGTGTTCCTTCATCCATTGGGGCACAATCCATGGTAGTGTGTGCTCCGGCACACTTGCCGCAACGTGGTTTCATGTGGCAATTTCGAGTTCCGTGGCCAAACACAAGGCAGTTGCCACACTGCGTCACGTCGTGCTTTCTCGGGCGATACCGGTCCCACTCGATAATCACGTTGAAAAGTGCCTGTATTTTCAACAGGTCCGCCATCGTGACGGAACCTTCTCTAGATGGACCAGATAGAGTTGGTCTCGATGATTTCCCTGTTGTTGACGTCTGATCGGGAACACTTTCTCCGGTTTCAGAGCAGCCGCTTGCAGCTCAGCAATGATTGCCTCCGGGTGCATTCCGGAAGGCCACGCAGAATCACCTTCAGCGGCTTGTTTCCTGGTGCGTCGTGAGTGTAAAACTCATGTTTCTTAATGATTTGGTGAGCGCCAAAAGCACGGTAGTCAGCCTTCGTCGAGCACATTATTTTTGTACCCGTACTGCACAGCTTGAAAAGCGGTTGAATTTTGATTGCTGCAAGCTCAGCCCCTGAGAGCAGCGACGTCCTTTGATGTGGTGAAGAGCGGGGGACTTTCACCTTCTTTGGCACCTCCTGTACCGGGAGCATGAAGAATTTGTTGCTCGCCAATAGTCGAGCGTTTGGGTCCGCTGGATCGGCGTCGTCCTAGCGCAGCCGCTTGGAGCTGCTCGGTTTCGGTATGGCGTCAGAGCTGATGCCACTGGCGTGGATGTCACCACGTGTTGATTTTTTCGACCCATTGCCACGGCAACAGGCCGAGCGAACAAACTTGCGGAACTTTGCAGCGCTTGCTTTTGTCTCTGCCACCACCAAAAGATGAGCAAGCGCAGGTGATAATTTGCGAACCGAACACGCAATCGCGAGAAAGCGGGCGAGGGGAAAACGGAGAAAAAACTGTTACTGCGAGGGAGCGAAAAACACGACCGATTGTGTCGCTTGGTAAAACTGGAAAAAAAGAAATATGATGTCATTTTCGACCAATAGCTTTGTGCGTTCAGAAATTTGTGTGGGACGGGGAAAAGTTATTTTGAAGAAGAAGAAGACATTTGTTACTCGTTTCCTATGACCTTGCTAGGGGAAACACATTTCTCAACCTGTTGATATGCAAATTTGTATGGGAGCAAAAGAAGGTCATTTTCAAATGAAAAATTGAACTACTTATACTAATTGAACTTCATTCAAATTTTGATGCAAAAAATTTGTGAGTCTTCTTGATAAAATGATGCATGAATGAAGTCATTCTGTTCAGTCGAACGAGAGTTATAAGCGTTCAAAAACCTTTCACTTTTGCGTAACGCTCTCATTTTTCAAAATTTTGAAACGGCGCCCGGTATAGAAAAGAAAAACGTAGTCCTACGTTAAAAAAGTTGTAGAATTCGCGTTATGTTTACCTGGTACAAATGCTGTATCGGAGAGAGTATTTTCAGTCGTTAACAAAGTTTGGACCACGGAAAAATCTCAGTTGATCGTCGATACATTGAAAGCGTTGTTGCAGGTTAGGTTTAATTTACAGGACACATGCGAGGAATTCAGCAAAAATGTTGCAGAAGATGTTTCATTCCTACGTAGCTTAAACACAGCGCTTAAAAGTATGTTTGACACGTACAGCATTGAATTAGATTTGTGATTCCTAAGGATGGATAAATGTATATAAATAAAACCGGTGAAAAACTATGTTGACCATATACTTTTATAATTCACCAACCCCCCTCCCCACTTCTATAAATTAATAATATGTTCCGCGTTGAAGCGCGAGCCATCTGGTCACTTTACCATAGATTAACTCTAATAGTACTTTCGCACTACTGCTTATATTACGTGATATAGAGTATCTTGATATCAGCAACTAAACATCTAGTTTTTAATGGAAATAATGTACACGTCATTTGATATCAAGATACTCTATATCACGTAACATAAGCTGTAATGTGAGCGTACTATAAGACCAGTAGGTCCCGAACAAATACAATTTTTGTCTTTGGCTCAGTCAGTACTAGCACATTGGTCCCAAGCTAATAATACGCCCCTAATAATGAACTCACACGAACACACTCTCAAATATTCTGTCAAAATAACACAGCAAATCAAAACATAGGCTTAAATATGTACAGCAAGGTGCTGGCTTCAAGGTGTACTTCGGACCAAGGGGTTCTACAACAGTGAACCGATTCCAAATCGCTAGTTGCATAGTTGGTTATAGCGCCATTATTCACTCGCTGAAAAAAGAAAAGTGTCTGAAAACGTGATTTTCCATTGACGGTGGAGTCATTATGAAAAATTATCCTTATTGCATTTTAAGCTAAACATAGTTTCGGAAATTTGCTGCATTACAAGAAGCAACAAATTGAATTTGATCAACAGGATGACATAATGAAAGAGGCTCACCCGAATTGTAGAGCGAGTATCTTTTCCAAATGGACGCCACCATGTTCGGTCTCCTTCGGTGGAACACCAGCGTTACAATTGATTTGGCTTCCAATGCAGTTCCGTTCCAACACAGCTTCTCGAACGGTAGCCTGGTGGCCTAGTGCCACATTCGCAGTTCGCTGAAACCGCTCTTCACACCGACACTTCCGGTTCACTTCCAATCAATGAACCAATGTTATACCATGGAATATATATCGAATGCTCAACAAAATGTTTGTTTTCGCAAAATCGACGGAGCAAAAGAAAAACACGTCAATTCAAAAGCGCGACTTGCTGCGATGCTTCTGTTGCTACTTCTGTATGTGACACATAAGCATTAAATGAATACTTGCTGCCGCGGTTGTCATCGTGCAAACATCCATTTTGTTAACCAAACCATTTTAGCTGTTGTTGAGGCTAAGGCTACATTATTTGAGGTTATTACGAGTACCAGAAAATGGCCAGCGGAAAGACTTGAAGTTTATACCGGAAAACCTCTTGCAGCCTGCTGGCCCTCAGCAGCCAGTTTTCTCCACCCCCACACAGATGATCAGATTCCAGCCAATTAAAATCTTCGTAGCTACTTCGCTTTCTTTTCCTGGTACTCAACTGCGTGACATTTTCATAAAACGGAACAGCATTAAGGACTTTTCGAGTCTTTCCGTTCACATCGAAGTAGAGATCACTAGCAAGAAAATGTAACTGGATATATTTGTTATTATTAGTAATAGAGCAAACAAATATATAGTATTTACACTGCACAGCCTATGGCTTCCTAAAATCTGAAAATCTGCCGAAAGGCCGCAGGATGCAAGCCATTTCTGCCTTATATAATCTTTCTTGGAAACCGGAAGAAACCCACAGAATTAACTTCACATCGCGAGGTATTGCCACAACTTCGCTCCAAACAATTCATTTTTTACATGGCACTTTTCACTGTGCTTTTTAATGAATATCTTCAAACGGAATCAAAACAAACTACCAAGATTGAAACGGAATCTTCTTTTTTTAGCCTATTGCGCTGTTTACTTCAAGTGTGTACAAATAGAAGTGGTGCCAAATCAATTGTTCAAATTTGTGACATTTTTCAGGGTTGGCAGATTGTATGATTTTGCGTTGTCCGGTCTATATACAGTGTCTATAGTAATAACTATTGTCAGATGGAATTTAGGAACTCAAATTTTAGTACTGAATACATCGTTGCCAAAGCGAAATTGATTCCCAGCAGAAAAGCAAGGAAGCAATAGTTTCCCTCGAAAGAGCATACTTTATAGTCATAATAGCGTAAACTAAGATTACCGTGTATAGCCTAGTATAGATCATTGCACGATGGCGTCATCAATGCAGTTTTGACAGTTCAGGGAGCTTGCTTACGTGGACTTAGAATATTTTCGGTAAGATCGGTTTGAGATTGTGTGCTCTAAATAAAGGAGATGCGATTACGAGTTGGTTTGGAAGACCATTCAGTGTTCGATGTTTTTTGCGTAAGCATCTGTTTTGAAAACGGTACGATTTTGGGCCGATCAAATCAAAATGGAGTCCGAAAAGCAGGACAGCCAGCAATTGTCGTGATCTGCTGTGTGTGCCGTTTTGAAGTTATTTGAAAAAGGGGTTTACGCTATTTATCTCTGAACATCAACATAGTTTCATGCCGAAACGGTCAAAGAGTACCAATTTGGATGTTTACACATCGTTCATCGCTAAAGTTCTAAAGAAAGGACAACAAATCGATTTGATCTATACGGATTTCACGGCTGCATTCGATAAAATCAACCATTGGATTGCTATTGCAAAATTCGAACATTTCGTTTTATCTGGATCTTCTTCGAGCCGACAAAAATCTGTATTTATTCCATCCTAAACGGTTCCCCCGAGGTATCCGAATTGTTCCGGAGTGGCCAATATAGCCATTGGGCCATTTTTAGGGTAGAAGTAGACTACTTATTAAAAAATCATGAAGTTTGATCCGGTTAAAGGTATGTTTCGGCAAAAATCCGTATTTGTTCCCGCCTAAAGGGTTCTTCCGGGGCATCCGAGTTGTTTCAGAATGGCCCATATGGCCATTGATCCTTTTCAAGACTAGAAGTAGACCACTCAATAAAAATCATGAAGTTTGAGCCATCGAAAGGCCTGTTCCGATGAATGCGTATCTGTCGTCGCATCACGGATCGTGGCAAAACATGCCCTCTTCCGGCTCAGATTCCCTGTGACCAATCCGGTTAAAAAGGGCAGTACTCACCAGAAACTAAAAATTGGGACTCTAATTGACAGCAAATTCTTTAAAATAGGGTAACGGGATGTAATGTTAGCCTAGCTCCTTCATTCGGCCTATGTACCAAATATGTAACTATTTCGGTGATAATCATCAAAATCGTATTGCTATCAAGATGACCTATTTATTTCAAAGCAATTTAGACATATTTAATAAATTTATAGTTGTTAACTTCTGCGTAATTTTAAATTTCTTCTACTTTTTAGACACCATGACTTTAGTGGTTCAGCTGAACAGATTTTCTACACGATCTTCGAATGATCTAAATTTGCCGATATTGAAACTATAAACCGAATAATGCAGCCAATATGTACAAAAAATAGTCACTCGTTATAAACTAACAGGTCCCATAGGTAAAATAACAATGATTTAACATGAAAACCATAGACCCAATGTTAGGAACATATTTTTTACTAGGTTCCCAAATATGGCCTGTTGTATGGAAAACGTAGTAAAAATGTTGTTATTGGTAACATTTACAATGAAAATGTCTGAGTTTCGGTTGAATGTTTATCATATGGCTCATCTTAACACAAACTAAAGGAACAAAATCTGTTAAAATCACTGTTAAAATCACTTAAGTGTTTCTTAGCAGTTTAAATATAGTTTGATTTGTAAAATTGCTTGTTAGATAGAGCGAACACAGCTGGCAACGCCATGAACCAGAAAATCAGGAAAAAAAATCGTACCTAGACAACATCTAATAACAAATCTCTCGAATGGGACGAACTTGCATCCATGATTAGACCCAATTTGGTACCCATAGACCGACATTACATCCATATTCCTCTCAAGTTTCTGAATTCATAAAATGAGTTGTGTAACTATTCGTAATTCATACTACCAGATAACTTATTCAACATATATTTGCGAGTGTATAACTAGTTAAATGAGGCTTCCAGCTCATATACCTTATGAGTTATAATAAAAAATGTTATCGATTGTTGCATATTAGGCTGAGTCAAGGGACACATACCCTATACTCATATTTGTTTCCACAATGTGCGTTTGAAATCCGGGTCAATATGACCCGAAACACCTTAAGCCCCGTTCACATTACAACCTAAAGACTGGATTCAGAAAAATTGAGACACACAAAAATGATCACCAAAAATTCATTTTAAATCGGATACTTCTCAAATTTTCAGGAATTGAATAACTATATATTAGCTATGTTTTGGCATTATTTACTTATGGAATTTCTTCCCCCAAGCTGAATGCTCGTACATTTCTCGTAACACTACTCATGAGATCTTGGGTGAGGCTTTGTCCATCTTCCTTACACAATTTCTCCCAGTTTTTTTTTGAAAGCTTCATCGGTTTTTGAATGTTTTTCCGCTTTTCTTCAACTTCTTCTTCATTATCGCCAAAACTTTTCGATCGGACGAAGTTCTGGTGTATTTGGCGGGTTCGCTTCCTTCGGGACCACATTAAACCCTTCGCTTCGTACCAATCCATTACAGGCTTGGCGTAATGGCACGAAGCGAGATCCGGCCAGCACAGCGTGGGACCACGATGAGAGCGGAGGAAGGGCAGTAAGCGCTTATGCAAGCATTCCTCTCGATAAATCTGCCCGTTTATGGTGCCGGTTGTAACGAACGGCTTTGTCGCGCATGGTACCGTCGAGAATTTTTCCATCTTTCTCTCGAACTTTTCCGAACCTCCATGCGGGACGTACCGACAAAAACTCGAGGCCGGGGATTTGTTTGGTGTCCACCTTGATATATGTTTCGTCGTCCATGACGAGACAGCCTGGCTTGACCAGCCACTCACGGTACAGCTTCCGCGCACGCAATTTGGCCATCGTGTTTTGCTTGTCAGTCCGGTTTGGCGCCTTTTTGACCTTAAAAACACGTAGCCCAGCCCGCTTCATGGTCTGCTGGACGAACCACTTCGACGAATTGACCTTTTTGGTCACGTCTCGGGTGGAAAGGTTCGGGTTTTCCTTAAAGTACTGCCTTATCTTCCGCGCCTTCTCTGCGAATTCCGTTTTCGGTTTTCAGCCGCTTCCAGCGCGCACTATCGTCTTTGTATCCTGGAACATCTTCACAACGCGGGACAAGGTGGAATGGTGGATTCCAAGCCTTTTGATGGTCCATCTGTGCGACTGACCAGGATTATCGATCACCGCGCCCAAGATTTGCTGGCGTAGCTCTTCTTGTTTCGAATGCATCTTGAAAACTACTTGACAGATCGCAATAATTTTGCACACAAAAACATAACACTCTAAACTAGTATTACCCAAAATTTCATTATTTTTTACCCACGCGATAAAAAGTTACACCCAAAACAAAGTGTCACATTTTTTCCGAGTCCAATCTTTATATTATAGAGTATCTTGATATCAAATGCCATGCACATTATTTCCAGTGAAAACTAGATGTATAGATGCTGATATCAAGTTAGTCTATATCACGTAATATAAGTTGTAGTGTGAACGGGGTATTATTCGTAACTTTTTTTAACAGCCCTTCAGAAATGTCAAAAATAATTTTGGGTTCAATGCAGAAACGTACACACTTAGAAAATTTTACAGTATTCGGTAATTTTTTACCGAACTTTCAACAGCTGAACGTTCGGTAATCCGATTTACCGGATTTCGGTGAAATTTTACAGTATTCCGGTACAAAAATTACCGGAACTTGTCAAATTTTACCGAAGTCCGTTAAATCGGATTACCGAAATGTTCAGCTGTTGAAAGTACGGTAAAAAGTTACCGAATACTGTTAAACTTTCTAAGTGTGTACCCCTTTTTGATTTGAGAAAAGGAAAAAAAATTGCTTATTTTGGCATTTTTTAAATCCATTCCCGGTCATATTGAACCCGATACCTGAAGAAGGGTAAAGAAGGAACAAAACTCCATGCTAGTTCATCAGCTTCATATCGTAAGAGTTCATGAAATATTTAGTTTAATTTTCTAAATTTCTGGTTTTCGGTGTAGTTTTGCCATTTTGCCAAATAGTCTTCGAACCAGTAACGTTCGACATAACGGCTTTAGATTATAATTTATAAACTTTAAAATCAACCAGTTTGAGACACACCGTATGTTCAACAACACTATGGTTTGTAGGCGGCCAAAAATATTTTCATTTTCGCTTTCAAACATGGGTAAGTTGTAGGCAAGGTGTGTTTGAAATTAACACAGTTTTGATGAATTAATGGACAACTAATTCCATTGGAAAGTTTAGAACCGCGAAAGGAAATTGGGTTTCTGACAAAATCTCATAAATGCGTACCTGTAAAATCCAGGAAAATGGGTTAACTTTCGGAAAAATATAGCTTTTATCGCATGAAATTTCACAATCCAAAATGCGAAAGTATTTAGCCATTGTTTTTTATTTAATTGAAAATAACAAACAGGATTCTGGACTTCTTGACCGCGTGATATCCCATAGTGCAGCAACGCATGGTGGAAAGGACTACTATGATGCTCATTTTCCACATAATTTGCCGTTCTAGTAGGATGAATACACTCGCACTCGCGCTCTGCTACCTAAATACTATAGATGACGGACGGGTAGGTACATTTAATCAGATACCCGTATCAAAAGGATGGCAAAATCAGAGCCAGCGGTCGATCCACCAGCGTCTCTGACGGACATAGGATAGATGTTAATTAGGGTTTCATCTGCCGCTGGAGGATTATATTTGCTATCTTGTAGCAACCCTACACATGGTGATGAACTAATTGACGGATCTGTTTCAACAATGGAACAATGTAATCAATGTTCCCCTGTTGACGGTGGCGTAAATTTGAAACGGCCTCCCTCGATACGTGGAAAAAACTGACTACCGAGCTAAAGTTGTCGCTCGTCGTGGGCCTGCTGTGTTCCACGAACGTCTATAAATAGTCCATGAGTGAACTGTCAAATCCATTATCGCATTTCAAACTTTTTTTTCCGGCTGGGTACATTTTCCACTGCGACCAGTTTTTTGATCTATTGTGGCGAGCCCCTATTTTCTTTTATATGTGCCACATCTCAGAGTGTCATATCATTATTAGATTGAGTGATTTCCACTTGTTGGCTTTAGGCATTGTCCCAGTAAGGTATTATAGAACGAATAAAGTTTATGGCTTTATTGGGAAAGTCATCTGAGGGATGTATTAAAAGTTTATCATAAAATTTGCTCCTTTTATGAAAAATGCTTCACAATAGCATAATAAGTGTTCTGAGTTCTCACTATCTAGGTTGCAAAAGCGACATGTGTTATCTTCCAAATTTACTAGCTGTTTTAAATGATATTTACTTGGGCAGTGGCCCGTTATTAGGCACTGTAAGCACATACATCTGTTTTCGATAAGCTTAGAAGTCTTTGAATTACTTGTTTGTTTGGTGTTATAAATCTTTAAGACTGACGAGCTGTTGTATTATTTTTCCAGATATCATCTATCATTGTTTTTCCCCAGTTCTTTAATTCCATTTTGAGGGTACACTCTTAGGCCCCACAAAATGGTTTCGATGAACCACATCTTGCTAACAAATCTGCTTTTTTATTACCTTGGAATCCGCTGTACCAAAATAGATTCACAGGTACCCAAAATAGATTCACTGTACTATTTTTAGCCACCTGTTGTAGCAATTGAATACATTCCCATACCAATTTTGAAGAACAGGTAACTGATTTTACTGCTTTTGAGGCAAGTTGACTGTCAGAAAAAAATACATATATTTGCACGTCTATAATTACGCTGCAAGTAAATCGTAGCACATTCAATAATTGCTTGTATTTCAGCTTGAAAGACAGTTGGCCACTTAACCATAGATATTGATATATTGACTCCAGGACCCGTTATCCCTGTCCAAGCCTGTTGTTTAATTTGGAACCATCAGTGTAAAAAAATCACTGAACCTGGTTGAATATTAGGTCCCCCGGATTCCCATTACGCAGCTTGGCTCAGTCACATTAAACAGTCGTTCAAAATTATATCGCATGTTCATCCAATCTTCATGAGTTAATAATGGATTAATCTTAAATTGTTTAAGAATACTGAGATGACCACTTAGTTCTCCATCAAAAAACTGTTTTGTTCTTTTTATTCGTAGTGCGTTTTTCTTAGCTTCCAATTGCACAAATAGAGGTAAGGGAAGAAGATATGAAATTGTAACAAATGCTTTAGAAAGCGTACTACGAATTGCTCCTGAGATGGAGATTTTAGCTAGTCTTTGCAGTTTGTCCAGCTTTTTTCTGAGCATGCTTAACTTTAGGTTTTGGTTACCAAACTAATAATGCATATGTTATTCTGGGTCTTACTATACCCGTATAGATCCAACAAATCATTTTAGGTTTCAGTCCCCAATTATTACCAAATGTTTTCTTACTTAACCATAAGGTAGTTATAGCCTTCCTTATTATTTGATCCACTTGTAAGTTCCAGTTAAGTTTGCTATCAATAATTATTTACCCCCAGATATTTGACCTTCTGAGAGAGGACTGCTTTAGTTTCCCTCAAGTACAAATCTGGGATAGCATATTTCCTTCTTTGTGTAAATGGAATAATAGTAGTCTGGACAACTCCTCATCGTTACACCATGCTATAGTTAAATTGAAGGCATATTGTAATCTATCCCTTATAACATGTTCATATTTTCCACGAACTATAATTACTATGTCATCGTCAAAACCAATTACTCCGAAACCTTTTCGAGATGTGATAGTAGTTCGTCGACCACCAGTGACCACAACAGAGATGAAATAATCCCTCCTTGTGGACAATCCTTTACAGTCCTTACACTGAAAATATAATTTCGTAAAGTAGCTTACACGCGTTTCGTAAACATGTATTTTGTACATAGAACAAATGCATAATTGTGTTGCTGCTGGGATGGGCGGGAATAATTTACCTATTCCAGAATAAAAATTAAAGTGCTGTTGAGAGTTTTAACTTCATGCACATAAATCAAGTATCTTCTAACGTGTATCAGAACTTTCCAAAAATGTAGGATCGAATCCCATGTCAGAAACAGACAAGACGCAGGACCACTCCACATGGTTGCCCTTTTTGTCATTTACATTTCGAGTCGATAACGTAGATCGTTCAGGCAACCATCATAGAGACGTTTCTTCTTAATTTGTAACAAAATATTTGTAGCTGTTTGTATTGTTTTCGTACAATGCACGAATGTTTTTTCGGCGTCAACAAATGCTCTGTGCTTTTGACAGTTGCGCCTTTAATTACGAATGTATCTTCTTAAAAATATACAAATCAGTTTCGTTGCAGGAAACAACGAATAGATTTGTTAGTTTTACCTTCGATTTTGTAATATATATTAAAATTAACTTTCAGTGTATCGTGACCATTGACCTTCCATAACTGCATATTCTTTTTCTTTTTTGCAACGTTTCAAAAATCCAATGTACAATAGTTTTATCGAAATTACGCTTTATCATAACATTTCTTATGGAGTTGTCAAATCTCTAATATAAAGAAACGCTGCTAATAAACTCTTTGATCCAATTATTTTTTTAAATTTTTTTTAAGAGTGTATGAAGATTTTGGACTTTGGTTATAAGAATAAATACAACATGGATTTGCCGCCTCGTTTTTGGAATATAATTGAACAGCAAACTGGCTTTAAACATTTTAGTTAGACGGGGAATTAGTATTCCTTTACTTTGTTGAATCATCACTGAACGAATTTTACCTACCAGGAGAACATGGGTCTCGAACCATCGTAGAAACATTTGTTGCCTCCAAAATCCCCACATGCCAAATTTGGTTCCATTTGCTTGATTAGTTTTCGAGTTATGCAGAATCTTGTGCTTCATTTGTATGAGAGCCTGCCCTTTCAGAAGAGAGAGGGGTCTTAAACCATCACAGAAACATTTCTTACTTCCTAAAACTCCTACATGCTATATTAGGTTTTCTTTGCTTGATTAGTTCTCGAGTTATGCAGAAATTTGTGGTTTTTTTGTATGGGAGCCCCCCTTCATAAGAACCTTTTCCGACATCAAAAACCTCCAATACCAAATTTCACCTCAATCAGTTCAGTAGTTTCTGATGCCATACGGTTCAGCCGCACAGACAGACAGAAATTCATTTTTATATGCGCTCAAAAAAGTTTTTTAAAAAGTTGTTTAAAAAAAAGTGAAAGTGATGTGTAGATAGATTTTCCTCATAAATATTTTCCAGCTGTCAACTACTGAACCTTCATTTTGAGCTTCTAAAAGAGCAAGAATGTCTTCGTTGTTGTCTTCTGCACTCACGTGAAAGAACCCCGAATAAAAAATTACCATTAGCTGTATGATCATTAGTATACATTTTCCATTCATGTTATAATTACCATTATACGTATTATAGGTGTATAATGCTGGTGTAATGTAAGAAACCATTCAAACTTTAAACAACCATAAATAGCGTATTCTATGTATGATAATGATTTCATAAACAAAAAGTTAACAGTGCACTATACGGCATATCCCTTGGTCTTTCATTGTATGATATAACGAAGGATGGTCACGATAAACAAAAATAACAGGAAACTGTTTTATCAATACGCAAATTTTAGTTTATTATCAGAAAATGTATGACTCATGTTATAATACTGATCAAATGTACTTGTTAGGGCCATTGAAATCTTTCAAAATTTCTTGAATTTATCTAACTATTCCTCATTTTCGATAATAGAAAAATAACAACCATTATGAGCTCTTTTCTTATGTTTTACATTGGAGTTAGTATGAAAGACTGAACTGAACATGAAATGGTAAAAATATTTAATTTTAACGGTTTGTGAGTTTTCCTTCCATTTCTATACATTTATCACAATGAGAAGCTTTTAATAAAACAAATGTCAACATCAAAGGTGTGTTTTTATTTACTTCGGTTGGAAGGAAAAAAACGGGAAAAGTATTATTCATTATGATATCATGATTGTAGCAGTTATCATCATGATTGTAGCAGTTATATAATATTACTATACTGTAACGATTATTATCTGTTCATATCGTATTTATTATTAAATTATGTTGACGTATATCGTAATGGTTGAAAAAAAAAATTTTATGATAAACCCATATCTGAACGATACCACCTAAAGTAAAACTGCAGAAAAAAAATATTATTCACAAATTATTTACTGTATAATACACCGGAAATTTTGTTCGAAAAAAAGATTTTTTTATGGTAACGATACTTAACAACCTATTAGTTTCATGGTAAGATCTTGATTTACCATTACATATATCATCGATATGATACACTTTATCTTCAGTTTATAATTGTTGGAAGATAACTTGAATAATTTTTAAACGATAAATGGTATAATACCTTTAAAATACTTGTTTATTCGGGACCCTTTAAATGTTACTTGTTGCGAAATTTGATTATCATCCACAGCAATAAGCTCTGACCAAGGGAAAAACTATTTCTCTTATCCAGTCAGGTTCTTTGAAATCAGAATAAGGTAACCTGGCCTAACAAAGCAATTGCCCAATTTGGGCTTAATCTTTTCTTTCCGTTGATGTAACACATAGTTTAAAACAGCTTTCTGTGCTCAAATCAGCTGCTGCAATATTAGTTCCGAGATTGGGTAGTCTTATAGGAAATAAGCCCACTTTCACACTGTTTGCACATTCCTATACAATGATTTAGATCTACTCTCTGTACTTTTGGACTGCCTAATCAAATCTAAACGATTCTGTACCGATTCAAACCTTTCTATAGAAATTTTTAGGGGTTGTCTACGTCCAAAGGATAAGTCTATTTGTTGTTTTATTTTATTGTTAACTATTAACTATTTTAAGACTATTGCTTCTTAATAATTCAACAAATAACAGTGTTCAGATTTTAGTACAAAACAGGAAAACTTCTATGGAGCGATTTTGCGAATACGCTCAAAGCTGTAACAATATAAAGCATTATATAATTCATGACATTTAAGGTTAGGTTTCATAATCGCTTACTTTAATTTTCCCCTTACTTTACTCCTTCCCAATTGTCTCACACAATGATCTCTGGATTCCACTGTAGGGATTTTATGATTAATTTAAGCCGTTAAATAATCAAATAATAAGGCTTACATTCGTATAAACAGGAATTCTGATCCGGATATCACAGTCACCTCCGACAAAGCTACAGCTGCTAAACCTGACACGTTATGAAAATGTTCATAAATAGTTCTCAACAAATACCATTGCCAAATTCACTTATCAACTACCGAAACAGACCTGAATATCTCTAATTTTCTCCTATAATCCTCCAAAAACGAAAAATACAGATAATGCCTACTAATTATACTTTTATATAGAAAACAATGATACTGAATTTCCACTCTGCCAATTATCCGCTATGACGTTTATGCTTTCACCGTGACAATGACTCAGCTCGCGTTCTTGTCATTTTCGCTATGCCGGGGGATGTGTCACCGCACAGTTGAACCTCGTTAATCCGAACATACAGTAGGGCATATAGTCTTAGCAAGTGGCCCTTTGAGCTGTCAAGCTCACATAAAAAAAAGAAGAAGAAGAACATAGTACCCATCCGTTGATTTCTGTACAAACATTTACGGACACCCCTATCACTGTTTGAAATGAGACTGAGATATAATATCGCTAGCACTATTGTTTATATGTATCAGGCGCTTCCAATTTTAAATGCGCACCCCCATTTGTTGCCGTCAAGACTGTGATCCCAGAGACAAGCCTAGAGTTCTATGGCCTGAATCAGATCTGAATAAGCATAGTATTGTGACGGCAACGACCGTAAATGACCATCATTGTCTGCAGCAAACAATTGTTGCACAAAACCCCCCAGTGTCTCCGTGTCTTAATCTCACTTTCGTTATTCCATCTGGCTTGGCTGTGTCAACGCTAAGCCGTAGCAATCCTGTTTTTCTCACATCGTTCGCTTTGCTTGATAATGATGCTCGAATAGAGCTTTCCCACGATTCTCAGATTATCGCCCCCAGCATCTGAATGTATCCTCAGGTCGCAGGGATTGCGTGGGAGCTATTGCCGCATCCACCCAGCAACAAGTTGTCGAAAATTGAATCTCCTTTCCGAGTATCACCCTGGGCTGCCCCAGCAAGTGACTCTTTGAGTTAAGAATATCGGTGGTGTCTGGAACATCCTTAGGCTTATCCCTGTTATGTTGATGGGTTTCTTGTGTCCACTTTATGGTATAATCTTTCAGACTATCATTCTTGACAGGTAACTGCTGAAACCTCATTCCAAGCGATGGTGAAATTCGTATTTTAAAATGAAAGAAAGTGAGCCTAAAATAGGACATGTGAAAAGCTTCGCTTTAAAACATGGAAAAAAGGGTTCAAAGCGTCTAATATAGCAGAATAACAAAACACCCTAAAATAAGACGAGGAGATTCAAAATCAGGACGAACAACTGTTGCCGTTTATCTTGTTTGCACACCCAATTACATTAACCGTTACGGAATCCAACCTTCGCATCTTCGAAGTCTGGCGAAATCACTAGAAAGAAGCTCCCAGATAAAGACAAATTCCGTCTTCCTTCCGTTCGTTTTTCTTTTCTTCCCCCAACCCCGCCACCACCACCACCACCGTAACGTTGTACCAGAAATCCTGTTCTAGCTTCCTGAATGTCGAATGCCGCCTGCACGGTTGCCACTTGTTGAGCGTCGCACAATTTTCAGGCAATCACATCACATCAGAGTAGGCGCCTCTCGTGGAATTCAGCCAGGAAACAAAACAACGAGCATGATTCTTCGATCCCAGCTGGCGATGCGGCACAGTTCTCGTTAGGTCTTTTCATAGGCTTTGTAGCGCACACGTGTTGCGAATCCATCCGGTAGACTTCCATCGAGCCCGTGTTTACTTTTTGCATATTGTTCTGTCGAGTTATTGAGAGTAGGCAGCCAAGTGGGAAAATTCACTGGCTTATATGGCCTCAACATGGGCTCATAAATGTCAACGGCACACGCACGTAGAATGTCATAAGCTGGAGCAGATACTTTTATCACAATGCCTAGGAACGCCACGAGGCAAACGCTCCTTTGAAGTGCTCGCAACAGAAGGACGCAGTTAACAATGAGGACGGGGCTTTTGTGTGTGTGTGTACAGTAACTGGATGGTGCATCGTCCGGGACGATTCGGAAGAGCTTATAACCATTCTCGATTGGGGGAAAATTTCAAAAAATGGCTTCAAACTTGACACTATTTGTTGATAGGTTCCCGGCTCAAAATCCACACCATTACAACCGGCGATGGGAGGAGAACGGTCGCATGGTTTATGTTTCACATTGATGGACATTGAAGTTGGTTGCCTCGAGCTTCGATTCGGTAGCGGGATGGTGGAAATGTACACAGCTTTTGTAATCAAAAGGTACGGAAATGGCAAATGTTTGCTCAGGTGCTAGCTCAATTCACACTCTTCGCTCTGTGATGGCAAAATCACGAGTAACCCATTAGTTTTTCCACTGGTTGGACAGTTTGTTGGGTGGAGCGGGTGTGATGTTTGCCCATTTCACATCGTCGAGTTCGTAGTCCGCAAGTAGTACTGGTATGGATAGCTGTCGGTAAAAAGTTGAACCCGTTTCAATTGGCGATGTCGGCGAGTAAAGGTGAATCGTTGAGGATTTATTTCATTTGCTGAACTCAAGTGAGTCACTCTCAATACCCACAAAATTTCACTAAAGAGCATTTCCAGCCAGAATAGCAAACTGATTGGACCCTATTCTCTCCTAGTTTTCTATGACCGCGTATTTAAAATGTGGATTTTATTTTTTCTAAAAAAAAATTCGCAAACGATTTACCTGTTCAAAATATCTCCTTGAAAAAAGTTGTAGGTAATAAACTGTTCTTCAAGGAAAAATACACTGAAACTTAAAAAAATCGTAAATTCATACTTAAAAAACATCAAACGTTGATTTTCCTAGAGGACTAGACACCCCCCTCCCCCCCCCCCCCCCCACCACCCTTCGATTCTCTTAATTTTTATTTTTTGAAAAGCTTAAGTTTTGCCCTTAAAGTTAGTGAAGAGTTTTAGTTGGTCACTTCTTTATTTTTCTTATTTTTTGTTTTTAAATATTAATGAAATTTATTGACAATGTTGAAATTGCTAATTTTCTTTAAAAATATACTGAAACTAAATTTCATGCATAATTTTTAATTTAGAAGCATAGCAAAACTTTTTCCGTTCTCAAGTTATTGTGAATTTTAATAACAGAAATTTAAGTTTTTGCAATTTTTTTGGCACTTTTTGATTGTTTTTCGTGATGTCCACAACAAATGTATTTTTCATAATAGATTATTAAAAAAACATGCCATTTTTGTCTCAGACGCGGTGACAGTCAGACTTACTCGTTACTGTTTGGCCACGATGGAAAAGATACAAGTTGATGCTTTTGGATATGTGTGTGTTTGGAATAGTTTTGTTTAGTGAGAGAAGTTGCAGTATTTCAAAAGCTTGAAAATCAATGAAAAATAAACTAAATTGATGAGGTGAAGAACTTCCCAATATAGAGCACTTTGTTGACTTTGTACCTATATTCATTCCAAATGTATGGTGGACTCCATTGTTTTGAAAGGTACATATAAAAATTTGTTCCAGGCACGGGTAAAAATTTACCCAACTGCTGTCTTCTCAACGAAAGGTTTAAAAAATATATGTATGTGTCCCTTGACACAGCCTAATACGTAACGATCGATTATTTTTTTCACTACTACACTTACATTATTTGAGCTGTAAGCGATATTCAAATTGCTATACACTTGCTTAAGGTCTGTATGCAATAATCCGGCCATCTCAAAACATGAATAAAACATAAATTTCACATTATATTTCCGTCGTAGTTGTTTATTTCAGATTCATGGGATGTGTTTTAACAATTCGTGAAGACAAAACATAGTTATTCGGTATTTGCATAAAATGTTCGAATTTTGCGCTTAACTCCGTCCATTAGGGTTTGTACAGACTCTTCAGAAATCGTAGAAGCCGTCTTTGCCCAAATTTGCTGGAAATATTTGATGTCTTTGATTCCTTGCTTCTTTCCAGAAGGCTGCTTCCGCTTCATCAGAGCCCAATATCTCTCGATTGGTCAATTTGCCGGGTTTGAGCTTTTTGGTACAATGTTCACTTGATTTGCTTGAAACCACTCCATCCCAGTTTTAACATAGTGGCATGATGCAAAATCGAGCCAGAACGAAGGTTTTTCTTTGTGACTTTTGATAAAGGGTAGCAATCGCTTCTGCAGACACTCTTTCTGATAAATCTCCTGGTTGATTGTGCCTGTAGTGACGAAAGATTTACTCTTTTTGCCACACGTGCAAATTGCTTGCTTGCCACACAAGGTATTTTTTGGGAAATTTCGATGCCTTCTTCGTTCTGAAATGCTCAGCTGTAGCATTTCTGGCCATAGCAGAATAAAAAGCCAGCCCTGGAAGCTGCTTGAAATTCTCCAGGACATAAGTTTCATCGTCCATAACAACGTATGAAAACTTTGTCAAATATTCGCAGTACAAACCTCGAGCCCGTGATGTTGCTGCCAAGTTCTGTTTGTCGTTGCGATTTGGAACTGTTTTTACTTTATACGACTTAAGTCCCAAACGTTGTTTTGATTTTTGGACAAAACCAGGCGACATCCCTATTTTACGAGCCACCAGATTTGGGTTTTTCCTTTTCCATTCGGTCCATGCCAGCGTCCAATGTTTTTGTCACTTCTCGGTTTCCTCTCCACCGTCAAACGTTCCGAAAATAATTTGAGCACATCGTGAACAGTGGATTTAGGCAAATCCAATGTTTTTGCAAGGTCCCGTATTGACAAGTCTGGATCTTGAATACTAAACATGAAATGTAAACATCAATCATAGTCTTTTTCATCATAGACTCTCAGCTATACCACAGTGAAATTTTTCATTCCTACGTGCAATATTTCAAAAGTTACAATGATTTGAAGGTGTCCGAATTAATGTGGATACAGATTTTAGATAATTTTCATACGACATTTGGTAGTATGTTTCACAAAAAGTTACACAACTCATTTTATAACGTCAGGAACTTTCGATGGATATGGATGTAATGTCGGTCTATAAACACCAAATTGGGTCTTTTCGTGCATGCACGTTTGTCCCATTCGATAGATTTATGATTTAATGCAATCTTCGTTCGGTTTCTTTTATCTGATATTCTGATTTAAGGCTTTGCCATCTGTATTCGTTCTACACAACACAAAATTTCACAAAACAAACTAAAATAAAACTGCTTTGAAGCACTTAGAGATTTTCATATATGATTTCCATTCGTCCATTCGATAATGGAAACATTACAATTTTCTCTAGACAGATTTTTTTCTTTTGGTTTGTGTTTAGATGAGCCACTTGAAAAATAAACAATCGCAAACTCAAATACTTCCATCAAAATTTTACCAATAGAACATAGAAAAAAATATGTCCCTATCATTGAGTCTACGATTTTCACGTTAAATCATTGTTATTTTAACTATGTAAACAATAAGTTTATAACGGGTGGCTATTATCTGTACATCTAGGCTGAATTACCCGGTTAATCGGTTGTATTCAGCCAAATTTAGATCCCTAAAAACTCATGAAGATAATTTGATCAGCTCAACCAGTGAAATCATGGTGTCCAAATAGTTAAGGAAATCGAAAATTACGTGAAAGTAAACAAGTATAAATTGTCTAGTAATGACTCAATTCCGTCGCAATTAATTGATCATCCCCATAGAAAACATAATTTTGTTAATTATCACTAAATTAATGACATATTTGGTACATAGACCGAATGAAGAAGCTAGGCTAACGTTACATCCCGTTACCCGATTAACCGTTTTTGCAAAAAAAAAACATCTGTTCAGTTTGATCATTTACTTCAGATAGCATCAGTTTGTATCACTTCCGTTGCGTCTAAACAGAAACGGGTAAGGCTGATAGCCTCCATGTCTGAGAAAGATTTGTTTCTTATTCAATAATCTATCATGTAACGTACATTTTTTAACATTTGAAAATGGCTGAAAATATTGTTACAAAATTTACATTTTTTTAATTTCAGTGTTTTTTTTTTTTTTTTTGAAGAGCACTTAATGATCTACAACTTTTTCTCAGACAACATTTTGATCAGAGTAATCGTTTACATGGTATGATTTTTGGAAAAAATAAAATTCATAATTTATATAAGCCTCAATAGAAAATTGGTCCCGGAAATTTGAAGATGTTTTTAATGAAAAATATTATCTAAGGTAGAAACTTACATATGGACAAAATTTCATTACAACTGTCGAAGCAAAATCAATATTTTTTGGCGTTTCTGGCTTGAAATGCGGTAAAGTTTGAGGAGAGCAGATTAGGACGCTGAACAAAATGCATGAGTAATTTCAGGCTCCAATAAGGTTCTTACATTACTTCTAGAAACCTTATAAGCTCTATAGAACACCCATAATCAGCATTAAAGCTGAATACAAATTCCATATAAACATAAAGGCGCACCACACAGAGGATCACTTCAAATACCATACAAGTTCACCACTTTTAATCAGCTGTAAACTTCTAAAAAAAATCCGTAAGCTTACCTCTGCTGCGATGTTCTATTGGGTTCCAATCCAGCGCTTGTAGGTTACGTTTTAATTCCTACCCTCCATGGTTGCCACATGCACAGATTTTTGTAGATTGCCACAGATTTTTTTCATTTTTTCCACACAGATATTTGTATGGGATTATTACAGATTTTTGAGATAAACCAAGATTTTAAAGATGTTTGTCAATATAAATATAAATATAAAAAATGACTACATTTTAGGATCCAACTTTTTACCAATTCTTTTTTCAGTGTATTGTTTTAGGTCCATGAAGCAAGAGAAAACATTTGACATTTGAAACAATTGACACTGACACTATCGTGACAGATGACAGTCTTAAAGTGTGTGTGATTTTTTATTTAAGAAAATTTAATAGAATTTCCCAAAAAATCTATAAAAAGTTCTCAGACATTGATTGAGATATTCTTGCTGGCGTTTCTATAGGTATTTTTCAGGAGTTTTTCAAAACTTCGTTGTGATGAAATGTTTTTGGAATGCCTGAGCTTGTGAAGTTTTGTAATTCTAAAGAAATCCCTGCTGAACACCCGAAAAAAATTGAAACTATAAAGTAGTAATTCTAGAAGTAATTCTCAAAGAAAACCCTGATTTGTTGGAGAAATTTAAGAAACAAATTTAGCACGTTTTCCATATATATAATTCTTCACATTAAACATTCTGTAAGGGAATCCTAGAGGGTTTGAGCTGTTTAGTGGAATACTTGTAACTATAAATTAGAAGAAAAATTAGTAAGTTATTAGTACGAGACACTGAAGAAGTCTGCACATTGTAGACGAAATACGCGTATCTGTCGAAGATAAGCAAAGGTAGTTGGAATTAAATGGAGATTACTAATTTTTCTTCTAATTTATAGTTATTCTGTAAGGGGTTTTGTAGAATTATTTTTTACATTTTGGCTACAATGTTTGCAATGATTCTTAGAAATAGTTCCCCAGAAATTATATTTTATTTTTTTAAAGTTCCTCAATCGATTGCTCCCCAAAATCCGGCAGACTTTCCTGCAGCGATTTTTACAAAAATATTGCTATTCCAATTAAAAAATATTTTCATGCATTCACACAGATTAGAATAATGTTCTCGATTCCTTTTTTTTATATTCGAAGCAAAGTTATTTCGAACGTGATTTTTTTGTTATCTTAAATATAATCTAGAAGTGCAACTTGGCCCAATTGTTAATCAGTTCCGGATCGATAGGCCGGCTAACAAAAAAGGCTAGTGGACTTTGGATAAGATGGAGCATCGGTAATGATGGGTTCTGACCGATCCGTCAAAAAGCTGTTGTAAAGTGACTGTCCTCATTCGATAGTTATCAAATGTACTTGCCACTTTTTGGCTTCTTGTGAAAGCTACTCATGCAAAAAGCTGGAACAATTGATGCGAATACAGTTACTTATTCTGCAGCCCCAATCGATCCAAGCAATTCCAGATGATACAAAATATTTTGAAATTGCAGCCATTGAACGTTCTGCATCGATCTGCCACCAGATGGCTACCGTTCTAGTCAGTTGTCAACAGGAACTGCATCGTACGTTGCACACTTAGAAGGGGTTCAATTCGAATACTAAACGATATCCGCACTTCTTCGAAAACGGTGAGGAACAGGCCATCGCAAATGGTGACATGGAAATATGTTGGAGAAAACTGCTTTATGTCAAACAAGCAGATGGGAAGCTGGCTTTTATCTTGTTAAGAAATGCATTATTTGGCAGCGGTGGATTGAGTTTTCTCGCTACACAATCTGAATGAACCACCTGAGTACGGACACCAGTTACTGGACCCATAACCTCAACGTTCAAGGTTCGAATCCAGGATGCTCCTTTTTTTATTTTTTCGACATCATTATATTTCATGAGATAAATTTATGAAATTCATACTCATTTCATATAGCAAATAATCATAACACAATCTTATGCATATATAAAGTTTATTTCGCTGAGTGTATGATCTTCTTTCCATTAGAGAATCGTATGAAATTTGCAATAATATCTTCTGGGAAATTTTCGTACGATATTCCTATGAATTCCTGTCGATTTGTTCACTCAGTGTACCACAACTTATGCTCTGCCCATAATGCTCCTTATGGTGTGACTCAGCACAAGAGTGGGCTAAAGACATCGATCAAACTTCACATTACACTTGTTAAAATTTACACTATAACATGAAAAAACGGTGGAAGAATGACAACAGAAAATTTTCGTGCCTCGCTGAAGGCACTTTTAGTGGTTTTCGACGATTTTAACAAAAGTAGCAATGAATATACTTTGCTGAATATGTATGGCAAATAATAGCTTTTATAAGTGTTAAAGTACTTTATAATAACATTGAAAGAAGCCTCTCGAGTTGTTTCAGACATAAAATTATCTCTGCTCTGTAACATTGCGTTTTGAATAAATTTGATTGCTTTTGAACTCCAATGACTTCCTCGAATCAAGTTCCTTTATGAACCAAATGCTGAAATATACTTCTTTGTATACCCTAGCACAGTACAATAACAAACTGACTCAGTTGTTTAATTTAGTTACCAACATTGACTAATTTGGTTATCATCTGTTATAATTCTAAAATACTATTTTCGACATATATCACTATTTTAATGCGTAAATATGTTTTGGATAAGAAATTGTGTATTATGTCAGTTATATCCTTATGAATTGAAAACAAATTTTGCATTTGTTTTTGTATTTATATTAAATTAATCCATCTGAAAAATCATTTTAAGTGAATGAGTGAACTAAAAAAACATCTATCTAACACACTAAATATCAATTAAACCTAATTCAGTATATATCGAATCCTATTCGCTAATCAGGCTTAGGTCGAATTAAGTTATTTTCTAAAAGTTTATCGACAGTTGTATAGGGTGTCCCAGAAAGTAAGAGATTAAAAACCAAGCTATAACAAATCTTTATCATGAATCATTTATCTATAATGTTCTCTCTCAGTAGCATACACAGAAAAAAAATAACTAATTTTAACGAGCATGCAAAATTTCCCCTAGTTTAATTCTAAGCTAAGGGAGGCGTAAATAAAGATTGTTTTGCAATCTTTCATGTACCATACAACAATGTTTGCAATTTTTCATACAACAGACTAGACTCAGGCGTTATCTGGCTAAAATTTACATGAAATATCCCATTACTTTCTGCCAAATCAAGCATTACCTTTATGTGGATAACGGTACATTTTTGATATTTAGTTGCTAAACTTCATATAAAGTATGGATCACATTGTTGTACTTTATGTATTTCTATAATTTGCAAACTAATTTGCAATAAAAAGTGCAAACTTAGGGCTGCTGACTCAATTGTGTCTGAATTGAGGTGAATGTTTTATGAAACTCGGCCCTCCGGCCTCAACTTTCATGCTCTTCTTTTGGTTGTTGTTTTTTTTTTCTTCTTTTGGTGCAAGAAGAGTAAAAAGAAGTGCAATAGCATTCAGGCACCTGCCAAGTTCCGCTTTTACAACACAAAGTTTGAAGCAATGATTTTTACCAAGATTTTCTGCACCTAAACACAGATTTTAAAAAAAAAAATAAAGATCGAATTGAAAAATAATGTGGCAACCCTGCTCATACCAAACCACAAACGTGCACAGAGAAGAGACAGATTATGTGAATCAATGCTCTCTGTTTTGTTTTGTTCCAACTAACTGCATGTTTTGTTTTGTTCCAACTAAAACAGAGAATAATCCAGTTTCAACCATCTATCGTATCCTGGCATTCTCACGAACAGCTCGTAGGAGTGGTAGTGGGAGAACCGCTAAAATAATGGACAAGAAAGGACTTAGATTGCTTCATAGAACTTTTAACAACAATGATTCGATTAGTCAATTTGATGCAGCAAAAACGTTCAAAACTACGCAACCTTACATCTGCAAGACGCTGAAGAAGATAGAAATAGTCTGCCAGGAGTTCACCAGAATACACAGAGCAACAGATATCTACCATAAAATCTCAATGCCGCTTTATGACCCGAAATTACACCGGAAAATGTGTCGTTTTGAATGATGAAAGCTACTGCCCTCTCTCAAAAACTCACAACCCAGGAAACAAACAATATTATTCTGACAAAATTTTTTCTGCATCTCCGAACGTGAAATATAAGTTTACGCATAAGTTTGAGCAGAAGGTTATCGCATCGTATAAAATCTGAAGTACTTCTCTTGCAATTGAATTTTTATACTCCCAGGCGGCATCTTAGAACACGGAAATTATTCTTAGAAAAATCATACAGAACAAATTATGCAAAAAATTGTGCTATCAATCGAATGATGCGCCAGTATAATCTATATTGCGAAATTATTGGCATCACTTTGTCTTAAGAACTTTCGTCTAAAAGGCAACAGAAATAATGCATTGCACACTGAAAGTTAATTCTAGGGGCAGCATAATTAATCATCAATTAAAAGAGAGATTTGAGCAATAAAAAATGAAAAAAGTGCCATTAAATTATTAAGGCCTGTACCAACAAATAATGTGTGATCAGCATTAAAAAATTAGGAATGAGCAATAAAAGATGAGAAAAGATCTTCGGATAATCTAATTGTGACCGGTAAATCTATCAAATAAAGCAACAGCTATTAGTATATGTGCAATTAAATATGGCAGTATTTCCGCCAAATTATGTAATTTGAGCACTAAACTATTCGCATATGTCTTTTAATTTTGTTAGATTTCCCATAAAAACAGTAAAATGAGCAATGGATATTTATTTATCCATTGCTCATTTTACTGTTTTATGGGAAAATCAACAAGTTAAGAGACACTATGCGAATGGTTTAGTGGCTCAAGTACATTTGGCGAATACTGTATTGTAGTTGTGCATATATATAGCTAGTTGCTGCTGTATTTGACCACGTACTGAATTAGATATTCGAAGATCTTTCTCGTCTATTGATGCTCATTCTATTTTTAATGCTGATCACACATTATTTGTTGGCGCAGACCTTAATATTTAGTGGCGCTTTTTTCGCTTTTGGTGCTTTTCTGAGTTACTAAGTGCAGGTAAATATTTTAGCCAATTCTAGGTTATATTACAAAATCGAAGGTTATACTTACAAATCTATTCGTTGTTTTCTGCAACAAAACTGATTTGTGCTTTTTATAATGATACATTCGTAGTTTTTGCCACACGCGCAACTGTCAAAAGCGCGAAGCATTTGTTGACGCAGAAGAAACACGAGAACAATACAGAAAGCTACGAATATGTTGTTACAAATTAAGAAGAAACGCTACTCTGGTGGTTGCATGAACGACTGATAGATCTACTTTAGCGACTCAAAATGGAATTGACAAAAAAGCCCAACCACGTGGAGTTGTCCATCCAGTGTTTGTTTTAATGTTTCTGACATGGGATTTGAACCAGAATTTTTGGAAAGTGCTGATTCTGAATCCGTGGTTGATTTCACTAGACCAAGTTGACAATTTGATGTTGAGAAGATACTTGATATTATAGCTCTCGACAGCACTTTGATTTTTATTTTGGGATGGATAAATTATTCTCACCATCCCAGCACCAACACGATTTTGTATGACTACGATAAAAGAGAAACAGCGATTGGTTGTTCTTCACGAAATTCATTTCGTGTATTTTACAAAAAAAAAGTGTAAAGATAGCATTTCACCAGATAAAAAACCATATGAATGTTTCATACAATATATTTGTTGTATGTTAAAAAATCCATGTTTACGAAACGCGTGAAGCTACTTTACGAAAATAAATTTTCAGTGCATGTAAGTAAAACATTGTAACCATTGTATGTAGTCTTCTTTGTTTGACGAAATAATGTGATTGCACCATTTTCGATTTATACAACCATAACTGAGAGAAGAATTTCTGAAACCATGGTTCAAGCCCAGTAAAGTAAGTGTACCAAAATCAATGTTTGAAGAAAATATTGATTCCATTTCTTCAAACATATCATGCACATGGAAATGACGTGTTTTGGCCAAATAAAACGTCGTCCCATTATGCGAGAAAAACACAACCCTTCTTGGAAAGCTAAAACATCCCGTATGTACCAAAAAACCGCAAGCCGACAAATTTGCCCCAGAGTCGCCCGATTGAAGATTTCTTTGTATATGTGAGTTCACTGGTAAACAAAAACAACTGGAGAGCCAAAGACTGTAAACAACTGATTAATAGAATCAAAAGATGCATTCGCCAAATCGATAAAGAAGTTGTACGACATTCCTGTTCAAACATCGGGACAAAGCTTCGTAGAACAGCTGATGACGAACCGTATTCAGATGTTCATTAATTTTTAAAATTTTTAAATTTTTGTCAATATTTAAGATTAAAGCATTCAAAATGTTTGCATAATCACCGAAAAATTGATGCAATCACAAAAAAATCGAAAAGTTCATGAAACTAATGTCGCAAGTATATTGCATATCACAGCAATAGAGTTTGTGAATGAGAAACATAATGGCGAGACTTAACACAACTACCCATAACTACAACTACCTCATAAATTTTCTAACAGTGAAATGCCACACAAACGTTCAACAGTTCGAATCCGCTAAAGACGAACCACAAATGAAGAGTGCCAATTACAAACCGGAAAAAGGACCACTCCGACTTTCACCACGAAGCAAATATGATTCGCACTTCCAAAAACCACCCCATTCCGCCAACCTCAAGATAAATCACCAAGAATCACATAATGACATAATGGCTCGTTACCAAATTATCTGCTCATCTTTCTGTTCCACTCCGATCGACGAAGGCGGTGAGTTTTCTCCCTTAATATTATTCACAACCAAAATACCGTTCATTGAAATACGAACAAATTTCCTTCGCCAAAATTTCAATTTTAAACGACTCTTCCGACTTCTTGCAGATTGATTTTCGTCCTTTTTTCCCCATAATGGAAAATGTGCCAACCGTCTGGTTTAATGGCCTACTCCTCCTCGTCTTAATTCGCCCACGCGGTAGCGACGGAGCCGGCCAGCCGACGTCACAACAACGGTTCCACTTTATGCCGAAATTTGTCTGGAGACGTGGGCGCTTGCCGGAATCAAAACGTGTGTGCGAGTGGAAGGAAAACGAAGTTAAATGTTTGATTATCCCAATTTGCTTGGCAGAAGTGGCTGATTTTCACCGGAAAATGGATTCGAAAGCGATGGAAATTACGAGAAAAGTTTCCAACACTTCACGGCTGGGAAGATAATGGATTGTTGAAGACAATGGAAGTCGACTTTTAGAGGAATCAATCATTATTTTGACAATGTCTTGAAAATGTCAATGAGATTTACATTCTAACAATTATTTTCATTATAATTTTCAGTGTATTTACCCCGCAGGAAAACACTCGTGGGCAACTTAAAAACCTTTAATTAAACAAACCACGAAGGGTGGGACAACTAAATTGAATAAAATGAAAAATGCTCGAGGGCTCTTTTCCAGCGCCAACTTTGTCGCCGACCATACACTCGACAGAAGCAGAAAAAAAGAACCCTGATGTGGGTGGCTTTCTGATGTTTTCCCATTATTGAATTACTATACGAATGGCGTTCCACAGGCTTCAGCGACCGCCCCAGTCAGTTTTTATTTTGTTCATTTTTAACTTCCTCGCTTGGTCTAGCGGTATTTATGGTGGCAAGGTAATTGCATTTATAATTTATTTCATTCAGGTACATTCTACGTGATAGATGTGCCACCTGTTAGTAGGGAAAGCAATTAATAGCGATGAAACAGAACAGAAAAGAACGCGGTAACAACGTTGCTAAATACGCGAGTGGATGGTGTCTGACTGATAAGTGGAATTGTTTGCAAGGGACTCGATGAGTACGTATCAAAATTAACCCAGATTTGAAGGCACCTCTTGATACTAATTAAGTTTTATTACACGGCTTTATCAATTTGTTTGACACAAAACTGTCGTCTTCATAAGACCCAATTTCCACTCGTTTTACTTTTTTCCTCAGGACATCGGCCAGTAGGGTATTATAGGGGTATGTGGATTATAACATTGTTCGATAGCAAATATAATAATATACCGGCAGTTAATTTATTTTTTAATTTTGACAAGCGTAACTATTGAAAAACTAATTTCTGAACGAATTTTGATTGGAAGACAACACCATCCTATTTCACCATGAAACACGCTACATATAACAGACTACCAAAACCAACGAAGCAACCATTGATTTATAGCATACATAAGTTGACAGTTATGTCATAATGGAACCCCTCATTACTAAATTTTCAGTGCCGGGAGCCACCGTTACTGAAAATAAATGTCACTTTGTGAAACTGCATGTCAGTTTGTGAACATAAAAATGATTAGATTTTTCTTGTTTAAAAATCGAGAAAAATAGTTGAGATTCATTAAAAATATTTTCGTACTAGGAAGAACACCCATGATCGATACAGATGAAAAAAAACATGTTTTTTTTAAATTAAAACCCCATATTCTACCTGTTACATTCACTTGCGTTTTTGAGACATACATTTGTTTTCAACATCCTTTTAAGGGCCATGCATAGTGGATATTTCTTCTCCTGTGTTTAAACAATTTCAATAGGGTCCATTTGGAGATTACGAATACTGTCTCCCTAACGACTCTCATGGCCGTCTACCTTAACGTACTGATCAGCCTCACACGATTCCGTATGGTTGCAGCCGTACCACGGAGTATTGCTGCGTCTTGCTACTATTCGGACCTTGGGGTTTCATGTTCGGCATCATTCTTACTGAACTGTGGAAGGCCCAAAAGTTGGACCACCAAAGACTGTACTCGATAAAATTGAGACACAATGATTAGCTTATAACATTTTAGCGTGTGGTCAGTGAATCAAAATTCGTGAAAGCATAAATGATGAAGACATTGTCCTAACTTTTCCAATGTTTTGGCCGTAGTATGTTACTTGGATAGTAGTCACCGGATCTGTTCAGAAAGAGTCTAAATTTATAAGGAGGTGGCTGAACTGCTTTAAAGTTTTCCTAGCTGCGGAGACATCGAACTGCTGCTAATATCTGCAATCTACTGATGTCTTTGACCTGCTCAAAAGCCCTCTGGATTGCTCGGATAGTTTTAAAATATATCAGCTCTTAAGTTGACTAATGAACTACTCAAAAGTTTGTTCAGCTGGAAATAATATCTATGGACTAGCCAAAACTGCCAAGAATAACTCTGGATTGTTTATGTTCTAATCAACTGTGAATGAACTACAAACTGCCCACAAGGTCCCAGACCTGCTGGGAAATTAACTTAACTACTCAACATTCTCTATGAACTGGTGCACAGAACTGATCAGAAGTTCTTCAACCATTTCCGAATTACACTGGCCTACTTTTCTTTTTCTTCATTCTAACTTTCACTGCTCATAAGTTGTCTTTAGTTCTAATGAGCGCCTGGAAAGGGCTGAACAGGCTGAAAAATGTTATACTATGAACTGCTAAAACATTATCTAAGCAGAACAGAGCCTTCCTGAACTGCTCACTTTTTAGCAGTCCTCAATTGGTCAGAATAACTTTCGACCATTTGACTATTTACAGGTACAGAACTGTTCAGAAGGTCTCAGATTTGCTGAAAATTTCACTGAACTGTTCAAACTTTCTTCGGTGTGGTACATCAGTACTCGGCTGAGCTGTTAAAAACACCTTGGAATTGCTGAAAAACCTCTGTCCTGCGCAAACAATTTCTGATGTACTAGGAGGTTTGAGAAACGCACACAAGTTCTTTGTTTTTCTCAGATGTTGCCTGAACTGCTCAAAACTTCCCCAAGCGACTGTGAAATTGAAGTTCCAAGATATGCTGATAAATTGATTGAACTACGGAAAAGTTCCATGATCCAAAGCAAACATGTCTAACTGCTCCGAGATTCTTCAATCATATTAGAATTACGCTGGTCTACTCTAATTCTTTATGCACTGAACTGCTGAAACAATATCACAGAAAAACCTTGTGAACCTCTGTCTGTCTGTCTGTCTGTCTGTCTGTCTGTCTGTCTGTCTGTCTGTCTGTCTGTCTGTCTGTCTGTCTGTCTGTCTGTCTGTCTGTCTGTCTGTCTGTTTGTCTGTCTGTCTGTCTGTCTGTCTGTCTGTCTGTCTGTCTGTCTGTCTGTCTGTCTGTCTGTCTGTCTGTCTGTCTGTCTGTCGTCTGTCTGTTCTGTCTGTCTGTCTGTCTGTCTGTCTGTCTGTCTGTCTGTCTGTCTGTCTGTCTGTCTGTCTGTCTGTCTGTCTGTCTGTCTGTCTGTCTGTCTGTCTGTCTGTCTGTCTGTCTGTCTGTCTGTCTGTCTGTCTGTCTGTCTGTCTGTCTGTCTGTCTGTCTGTCCTGTCTGTCTGTCTGTCTGTCTGTCTGTCTGTCTGTCTGTCTGTCTGTCTGTCTGTCTGTCTGTCTGTCTGTCTGTCTGTCTGTCCTGTCTGTCTGTCTGTCTGTCTGTCTGTCTGTCTGTCTGTCTGTCTGTCTGTCTGTCTGTCTGTCTGTCTGTCTGTCTGTCTGTCTGTCTGTCTGTCTGTCTGTCTGTCTGTCTGTCTGTCTGTCTGTCTGTCTGTCTGTCTGTCTGTCTGTCTGTCTGTCTGTCTGTCTGTCTGTCTGTCTGTCTGTCTGTCTGTCTGTCTGTCTGTCTGTCTGTCTGTCTGTCTGTCTGTCTGTCTGTCTGTCTGTCTGTCTGTCTGTCTGTCTGTCTGTCTGTCTGTCTGTCTCTGTCTGTCTGTCTGTCTGTCTGTCTGTCTGTCTGTCCTGTCTCTGTCTGTCTGTCTGTCTGTCTGTCTGTCTGTCTGTCTGTCTGTCTGTCTGTCTGTCTGTCTGTCTGTCTGTCTGTCTGTCTGTCTGTCTGTCTGTCTGTCTGTCTGTCTGTCTGTCTGTCTGTCTGTCTGTCTGTCTGTCTGTCTGTCTGTCTGTCTGTCTGTCTGTCTGTCTGTCTGTCTGTCTGTCTGTCTGTCTGTCTGTCTGTCTGTCTGTCTGTCTGTCTGTCTGTCTGTCTGTCTGTCTGTCTGTCTGTCTGTCTGTCTGTCTGTCTGTCTGTCTGTCTGTCTGTCTGTCTGTCTGTCTGTCTGTCTGTCTGTCTGTCTGTCTGTCTGAACTGATCGGCGTGAAATTTACTATTAGGGGTTTTAAAGCTAGGGGAAGGTTCTTACGATAGTAAGAGACCTCTCCCTTCTCTGAAAGGAAGGGCTCCCATACAAATGAAACACATATTTCTGGAAGGGGAGGCTCTCATACAAATGAGACACAAGTTTCTGCATAACTCGAGAACTAATAATGGAACCAAATTTGGCGAGTGGAGGTTTTTTAAGGAGAGAAATATTTCTATGATGGTTCGAGACCCTCCACTCTCTGGAAGGGGGACTTTCAAAAAAATGAAATACAACTTTTTGGATAAATCAAGAGCCAATGAAGCAAATTAAATCAAATTTGGCATGTTGGGATTTTTGGAGGTTGGAAATGTTTCTATAGCAGTTAAAAGCCCTCCCCCTCTTGAAGGGGGGGCTCACATACAAATTAAACACAAATTTCTGCATAACTTGAGAACAAATCAAGCAAATGAAACCACATTTGGCTTATGAGGTTTTTTGGAGGCAAGATTTCTATATGTATGAAAATCGAAAATTTCTGAACCGATCGGCGTGAAAATTTGTATGCAGGGGTTTTTGGGACTGGAAAAAATTCGTATGATTGTTTGAGACCTCTTCTCTTTCTGTAAGGGGGGAGGCTCTCATACAAATGAGACACAACTGTCTGCATAACTCGAGAGCTAATCAAGCAAATCGAACCACATTTGGCATGTAGGGGTTTTTGAAGACAAGAATGTGTTTATGGTAGTTCGAGACCCCTCCACTTTCTGAAAAGGTGAGGAGGGGCTCATACAAAGGAAACTAAAGTTTCTGCATAACTCGAGATTGAATCAAGCAAATGGAACCAAATTTGGCATGTGGGGGATTTTGAAGGCAATAATTGTATGGCGGGTTAAGACCCCCCCTTTGGAAGGAGAGGTGGCTCTCATACAAATGAAACACAAATTTTTACAAAACATGAGAATTATCCAGGTGACTAAAACATAAATCATTGATATTTCACAGGTAAGAAGCAAGTTCTGATAGAAGTTTGAACCCCTGTTTAGTCAAGACAAAAAATCCAAAAACAACCATAAACGTGTCAGTTTTATTAAATTTCCATTCATTTAGTTGCAAGCGTAGCAGCGTCTCGCCCCGGGTTCAGCTAGTATTTTATACATAAGTATGAGTGAAATTAGCTCATATCTGCTATTTACCTCAGTCTATTAATAACTCCACTTTTTTCTCAACTGAGTCGAATTTGACTGAATTTTGAGTCGATCAAATTAGCCGTATTCGTATGCATTAATATCAGAAGATACATAAATTTATGTTGGAGTTGCGTAAAAACACAAGTGTATTTGGGTATAAACTTAAAGGTATTGGGTGATTTAATTTACACCGTGTAACCAACGGCATAAATAAATAATATTCAGTTTCTTCTTTCCATAACAACGTAGCACATGTGATTTATTTATTCCTTCATCATCCGTTCTCAATTTATTCCTAAACATAATTTTATTTGCTGCAGCTAATGTTCACCTTTACAACCATGGTCCGTTTCTAGTGACATTTCCCTTATTATTGCATACGTTTCATTAAAGTTTTCGCAATCCCGACTAGTTTATATTATAGGATTCGCGTGGAGTGGGAGAAATTTTGGGGATCAAAAAGTGCTACTGCTTCTATAGAGTGAATTTATCTCCTAAAGGGTGCTTCGATCAAAATTTGGTCGATTTAAACTTGACGCATTTTCTGTTATCGTGCTTTCAAACTGTTCGGGAACTACTTGCCTTTTCGTGGGGCAAGTCACACCGATAATTTGATTCGACGGGTCAAGTGAATACGACGCGATAGGGGATTTGTTTTCGGACTGGCAAAAAAAAGCGTTTGATCGTTTTGCTGGTCACTTATGAACTGAAATTTATTTCTCCTGTTAGGTACAACACTGTAGAGATGATCGAGTATGAGAGGTGTTGTGTGTGATTGAGAGTGAGTTCTATTGCGAGTATGTGGTTTACAATATGTGTTAAGGTAAGTGTTCTATTGTGGTAAGTATGTCAAATATTTGTTTTTATTCACATGTTTTGCATTTTCTAATATTCTCTTTCGTTTCAGGTATCCATGATCAGGCGTGAACACAAACATTTTGCACACTCCTCATTTTGAAGATGTGTGCGTGTAGCATCATGCCTCTATTTTGATTTTCAGATTAGCACTTCACTTATCAAAATGTTAACACAAACGAAACGATAAACAAAACAATATCGGTCTATCCTGAGCTACTTTGTTTTTTCAGTTTTGGATTGCAATCAAGCGATAAACAAGATTGGAAATAATAACGCCGGTGAACAATTAACGTTGTACAGCAATGTTCCCATTTAATTTAAAGATTAATTAAACTTAATTCTAGCATAAGAATAGTGTCCGTAGTTGTTCCAAGCTGTGCCCAAGGGTGAGTCGCTTAGAACAGTGTGCCAGCCACGATGTCTTACACATTAGACGAATATGTTTCATAACTGTGCACTTCGATTTTCAATCCATACCACAAGTATGGCACACTAGGGAACACTTTTAACAGTTTAGCTTATAGAAATAGACCAGCAAGCTTGCCGATATGCGTTGCCTGGTTGCCATGTTCAGTAGAAATAAGAATTTGAGCTGTCAACACATTACGGGAAGCAGCAGAGCAATGCAGCGCTTGTAGGCACACTAAAAAGAAATAGCACAAGAGAAAAGTATGCTGAGCGATCCACCCCTTGGCTGTGCCCAATCAGCGCCGACTCTACTACAATGTGCCGGATGACAGACCCCTTGGTTGAAACTACACTATCATATCACTACTCAGAACATAGTTTCTTATAGAGGGTGTCCCACATCAAATTGGATCACGTAAAAAACGGTGTAGAAAATTGCCCATTGGGGAGTTTCTCTTGAAAATTAGGGTATTTGGGAAAATTTGGGTAGAAGTAGTTTAGAGTGTTTGTTGTTGTATTTTCATCGCTGTCAGTTTTTCAAAAATCACCCAAAAAGCAACGCAGCGAATTGATTTTGCGCAAGTACATGGAAAATCTTCAACTCTCTCATCGGGACATCGGAAAACAACTCGAAATCATGCAGCCAATAGTTAGTCGTGTGACTAAACGTTCCTACGAAACTCTGAGCATCGAGCGGAAGGAGAAATGCGGTCAGAATGCTTCTATTAGTGATCAGGATCGCAAACGTGTCGTGAAATTGTTTAAGCGGAATCCCAATGCTTCATGTGACCAAAAAGTTGAATCTGTCCAAGTCGTTCGTTCAGAGTGCCAAGGACCGGGAGGGACTGCATATGTACACGTAAAAAAAACGGCAGTAGAAACTACCATTTCGAGGGTTAAATTAAGCGCAAAGATCATCAATTTTCACACTAGAAATGCGTTTGATTTTACCGTGCCTGCGATTAGATCCACCATGGTGCGCTTGATATCAATATGAGATCTGTCAAATATACCAATAATTTTGAAGGTTTTACCATAAACATTGTAGATTAGACTGACATTTCATGGTAGTTTTAAAGATACGGATAGTCAGTTAAATTGGTAGTTTTTACTACAAGATTTATATTTTCTGTGTGGCTAGTATGTGTTCAAATACATCAGACAGGCGCCATCCTTTTTCCAGCCTTGCGTACTTATTTCAGAAACTGGTAATTTTAACAGTTACGGAGTTGATTATACCCGTTTTGAGTGTATTCTTTTGACAGCCTACCGCTAAAGATAAATAAGCGATTCCACATCGGTTATGTTTATCGGCCACCATGGAAGCCGTAGAAAACACAGTCCGATATTTAATAGCCTTAAGTCAGGTGGGTATGCGGTTCTTCTTTTTCGTACCTTAGAAACAGTTCAAGCTCAACTAGGAAATGTCCATCTTCGGGGACACAAAAAGGAGGTGCCAGGCGAACTGCCGGAACGGCAGAAGAAAAGGACCAAACGCAGAAAGGTGGTTACGAGAATAAGACGAGAATCCGCCGGCCGCATCTCGGCCGTGAACGAGTAAAACAACTTCAACACGTCCTCTGCTTCAACAGAACAGTGCTCGCTCATGACATGATCTGGAATGCAAAGCTGCACAAGAAACAACGGGTTCACGGGTCCAAATAAGCAGAAATCTTTTGGCTCGGCACGGAGACTGCGAGATTTTATTTTCAGATGAAAAGTTCCTCCTGCAGGACAGTAACAATCAACAAAATAATCGTGTGTATGGCAAATGTCAATGCCAATATTCCAAGAGATAAACTAGCTGTAGAACGCTATCAGAATGTATCGATAGTCTTGGTATGGGGCGCCGTTTAACGAAAAAGAATACTTCCTCTTCTTTTCATAGAACCTAACGTAAAAATCAACAATGAATATAACATCGAGCAGGTTTTGAAGAAAAAATTTGCCCAATTTCATCACATGCGAAGAATGGCCTGCATCTTCACCGGATCTCAACCCACTTGACTACTTTGTTTGGGGTTATATGCTTTAACATATAGGTCCTGCGAAAGGGCTTACTTGAGTTCGATTCAAGAAACATTTGGTTGATATTTGGGACGAAATTCCTCAGGAAATCGTGCGTGTCTGCTACAAAGTTATCAAGGAAAAGAGCGAGAAATTCGAATTGAATTAATATTATTTATTTCTTTAACATGTATCTTCCAACTGAAAAATAAATGCTATGATTTGGTTGATTTGTTTTCTGTAATCCCACTCTATTTCAGTGACACCTATTGTGAGACACCCTGTACAACGTGCAGAAGACTCCAAATCGTGACGAACGGCAAAATACGGTGGTGCTTCCGTGGCTACTGTTCGTCATCCCCCAGCACAAGTTTGATGTTCCGGAGGAAGTAAGGAAGCAGAAGCAGTTTGCCAAGAAATACATTATTTGGCATGCGACCTGCTCATGTGACAAACGGAGTGCGCCGTACGTGACTACCGGGACTGTAAAAGGGAAGATCTACCTCAAGGAGTGTTTACAGAAGCGTCTGCTCCCTTTGTTGAAGCAACACGAGGGCCCTACGATCTTCTGACTGGATCTAGCTTCGTGCCGCTATTCAAATGTTGTCCTGGAGTGGTAAGAAGCCAACAAGGCCACTTTCGTACTCAAGGAGATGAACGCCCCTAACGCACCGAAACTAAGGCCCATCGAAAAATATTGGGCTAAGGTCTGTACTCGAAAAAAATGCACCATTTTTATCCGTGTGTAACTTTTTTGTCCATACGTAAAAATTGATGAATCTGGGTATAACTAGATTGGACAGAATTGTTTACATGTACAGAACTTCATAATAATCGGTTCATTGGTTATTGATATGTCATCGAAACAAGAAGAAAATCGCCGGAGAATTTTGCGTGCCGTCATGGAAAATCCGACTGCGACCATTAGGCTCTCGCCGATTGGCTTCACCAATACCAACGAAAAGATTCAACCAGCAAAGCTCCCATTGGATTTTGCCGTGGAAGCTTTCGTGGTTGAAAGCAAACGCATAGTGTTAGTGAGATACAGCGTATACGTACACGCTCGAAGAATGGTCTATGAGATAGATCGGAAGACAACTGGGAATCACCCATACAACTGTGTCTCGGGTGGTAAAATCGTTTAAGGAGTCCCAGACGACCGAGTTGCGGACTGGAAGAAAATCTAAGACAGCTCACCCTGTGAAGGCCCGGAAGGTGTTGGATAATCCAACAGATACCGGGGCTGGAGTTCTACGTTGTCAAATCACGGTTTGATGTTCCGAAAGACATAAGGACGAAGAAAGTGGACAAATTCGACAAAAAAAAATACTTGCTCTGGCAGGCCATATGCCCATGTGGTAAACTAGGTAAACCGTACATGACAACGGGTACCATCAACAGTGAAATTTGCCGCACCGAGTGCCTCCAGAAGCATCTATTGCCCGTTCTGCGGTCCCACGGAGGCGAGACATTATTTTGGCCGGACCTGGCATCATGCCACTATACTCCATCGACGTTGGATTGGAACAGAGACAATAACGTTGTTTTTGTATCAAAAACCGCCAACCGCACAAATTCACCAGAGATTCGTCCAGTGATTTTGGGCCATAATAAAGGCCAAAGTTCGAAAATCGTCCATGGTGTTTAAGAACGAGCTGGAGTTGAAGAAAGAATGGAAAAGGGTACAAAAATGTCGGCTTCACCATTGCACAACATGTAATGAGGGGTCTCAAAAGAAAGGTGCGGCCTTTCCGCGATGAAAAGGAAATTGAATAAAGTAATTATGCCGAAACATAATCCATATGTATTAGTTTATTCCCTGAAAGTTTCAAGAAAATCCGACTAAAAATAAATCTTTGGCGAACACTTTTGTCTGGTGCAGTTTTTTCGAGTACAGGCCTTATTATGATGCAGGCACTACGGAAGCATCTCAAAGAGGTCAAATCTGAGGAAGACATGAAGAAAAAGAGGGTTTCCGTACAGAAGCTGCAGCCAGATGTTGTACAGAACCTAATGAGTGGATCTGGGCGAAAGGTGCGAGCATACAATTATACTCAATACTATGAAATAATTATGTCAATATGCTTACTAATGGGTTATTGTCTGATCGTTTGAAAAGGAACGGTCAGTTGGGTAATTTTTACAGCGATTTTTCCGTGGTGCAATTCGATGGGGGACACCCTTTGAAACATCATACGTGAAATTTTGAATAAATATATGGCACTCTGCAACATGTCTCGGGTTTGTAGTGTCAACGAAAATGCACCTAACCTAGTATTTGTATGGCGAAAAAAGCATTGAACTCTTGGAACGTTGACATTGAATCTATCAAATCTATTTCAAATAAAGCGCAGTAAAAAATTTCTCCCTTTCATCTGTCACGTTGCAAACATTGGAAGTGAAAACTTTCGGCGCATTGTAACCGTTTCCATTTCAAAACGTCGAAACCTTACTTCACAAAACTTCCAACAAATTGAATAACTTTCATGACATTTTCGACCCAAATTGAAGCGACCCGATGGCCCTCCCTGTTGCATCGATTCGACATCCCAGGCTGTAAATAGAATCACAAAACCATGATGAATGTAACAAAGTAGGTGGCGGTCAGGTGTCACCTTGGTATCGAGGAGGAAAGGGGCTCTCCTCTGCCTACATTGATTGGAGAGGTTGATGTAAATTTTGGTCACCGTTCCGCTCGGAAGTTGATGATGATGGTTGACAGATTCCGGGAAGGGCACCCAGCTGCCAGATGCGTCAAGCACAGTAAGGATGCTTTGTTGTATTAAGGAGAGATAGAAAAAACCTTGGCACATGTAGGTTAATCGCACAGGATGGTTCAAACATCGGGGGTTGCTATACAAATTTGGATGTTTTTCTTTCGATTTAGAGGCAAGGGCGAGGGCTGACGCTCCGGGACAGCTTTGTATATAGTGGATGTGAAGATATTCAGTGTGTGATGGCATCCCATGAGGACTGGACTGGAATACGACTGATCCGCTGGGTATTGGGATGATGGGAACAATGTTGGTTCCATTGGAATGGAGGTGTGTGGGGGGGCGAATCTGTACTGTAATTCATAGATTGTTATGAACGATGGAAACGCGTTTACCTTGGATTACTAGCGAAAAAAATTCTAAATTTTTGAAATTCTGGCGAAAGTAATTATGATTTTGACGAATTTATCATACGAATTAATACTATCATCACTGCATACCGCAAATCACTACACAGAAATCGTCTTATGATGAAAACAAAGCAACGATTACTGCACAGCATTATGTCGCATGAAGAGTTTATCGCCCTGACAATTACATCCATCCTGACCCAAAATGTCATCCTTGATTGGATATATTCCCACATTGACTTATCAGCTTCATTCCACACGGATTTACCACATACTGACACATAATATTTGCAGTTAAGCGCACAAATATCATGTGTAAGGTATGTCTCAGGTATTCCTTCCATTCCGATTGCTCAGGTTCCACAAAAGTCAAAAAAAAATGTCGACACTATGAAGAAATTTCTCCGAAAAATCACCCGCTTACTTCTCCTCATCGCATTTCAAAAAGGTTCCTTGTGTACACACACAAGAAGAACATCCATCTCCCGTAACTTTTTTTTCGCTTTTCCCGCATGCTTCGTCGATGGCGGTGACCGCCATTGTGGCTGCGGTTCACCAGAGAAGCCCAGGAACAGAAGAAGACCCGCTAAATACGGTTCACCACAACTCGCTTCATTTATGCCGTTCAATTGCCGCTGTTTGGTTTTCCATGGGAAAACTCACGACCAATGCCGTGTAAGTGTGTCGTACGTGAGCGGAATGAACGATTCAATATGGATATGAAGCTTTAACCTCAATTTAAATTGATCAATTAAACTGTCGATTTCAATAGCAGCCCAACCCCAACGGCATGGGAAAGCAATGACAGCAGCTACTCGTCGACGAAGAAACATTGCACACTCGAAATCCCAACGGTGAACACCCGTATTTCAATTCAATATCCCTTGATTACGATTTTACTGACGCAAACGAAACGACTAGCATTTAATTGAAATCTAGTGAAAAGAATAACGTTCGGGACACAGACAAGCGGAGGTAAACAGTTCGATGATTTTCTAAAAAAATTTTAATGAAATTCTGAAATGAAATTCGGAAATGAAATTCGGAAATGAAATTCGGAAATGAAATTCGAAATGAAATTCGAAACGAAATTCGAAATGAAATTCGAAAATGAAATTCGGAAACGAAATTCGGAAATGAAATTCGAAAATGAAATTCGAAATGAAATTCGGAAATGAAATTGAAAGGAAATTCGAAATGAAATTCGGAAATGAAATTCGGAAATGAAATTGCGGAAATGAAATTCGGAAATGAAATTCGGAAATGAAATTCGGAAATGAAATTGAAATGAAATTCGGACATGAAATTCGGAAATGAAATTCGAAATGAAATTCGCAAATGAAATTGAAATGAAATTCGGAAATGAAATTCGGAAAGGAAATTCGGAAATGAAATTTGGAAATGAAACTCGGAAATGAAACTCGGAAATGAAATTCGGAAATGAAATTCGGAAATGAAATTCGGAAATGAAATTCGAAATGAAATTCGGAAATGATACTCGGATATGAAATTCGGAAATGAAATTCGGAAATGAAATTGAAAATGAAATTCAGAAATGAAATTCGAAATGAAATTGAAATGAAATTCGGAAATGAAATTCGGATATGAAATTCGGAAATGAAACTCGGAAATGAAATTCGGAAATAATTCGGAAATGAAATTCGGAAATGAAATTCGGAATTGAAACATAGAAATGAAATTCGAAAACTAAATTCGGAAATTAAATCCGGAAATGAAATTCGGAAATAAAATTCGGAAATAATATTCGGAAATGAAACTCGGAAATGAAATTCGGAATGAAATTCGGAAATGAAATTCGGAAATGAAATTCGAAATGAAATTCGGAAATGAAATTCGGAATGAAATTCGGAAATGAAATTCGAAAATGAAATTCAGAAATGAAATTGAAATGAAATTGAAATGAAATTAAAATGAAATTGAAATGAAATTGAAATGAAATTGAAATGAAATTGAAATGAAATTGAAATGAAATTGAAATGAAATTGAAATGAAATTGAAATGAAATTGAAATGAAATTGAAATGAAATTGAAATGAAATTGAAATGAAATTGAAATGAAATTGAAATGAAATTGAAATGAAATTGAAATGAAATTGAAATGAAATTGAAATGAAATTGAAATGAAATTGAAATGAAACTGAAATGAAATTGGAAATGAAATTGAAATGAAATTGAAATGAAATTGAAATGAAATTGAAATGAAATTGAAATGAAATTGAAATGAAATTGAAATGAAATTGAAATGAAATTGAAATGAAATTGAAATGAAATTGAAATGAAATTGAAATGAAATTGAAATGAAATTGAAATGAAATTGAAATGAAATTGAAATGAAATTGAAATGAAATTGAAATGAAATTGAAATGAAATTGAAATGAAATTGAAATGAAATTGAAATGAAATTGAAATGAAATTGAAATGAAATTGAAATGAAATTGAAATGAAATTGAAATGAAATTGAAATGAAATTGAAATGAAATTGAAATGAAATTGAAATGAAATTGAAATGAAATTGAAATGAAATTGAAATGAAATTGAAATGAAATTGAAATGAAATTGAAATGAAATTGGAAATGAAATTGAAATGAAATTGAAATGAAATTGAAATGAAATTGAAATGAAATTGAAATGAAATTGAAATGAAATTGAAATGAAATTGAAATGAAATTGAAATGAAATTGAAATGAAATTGAAATGAAATTGAAATGAAATTGAAATGAAATTGAAATGAAATTGAAATGAAATTGAAATGAAATTGAAATGAAATTGAAATGAAATTGAAATGAAATTGAAATGAAATTGAAATGAAATTGAAATGAAATTGAAATGAAATTGAAATGAAATTGAAATGAAATTGAAATGAAATTGAAATGAAATTGAAATGAAATTGAAATGAAATTGAAATGAAATTGAAATGAAATTGAAATGAAATTGAAATGAAATTGAAATGAAATTGAAATGAAATTGAAATGAAATTGAAATGAAATTGAAATGAAATTGAAATGAAATTGAAATGAAATTGAAATGAAATTGAAATGAAATTGAAATGAAATTGAAATGAAATTGAAATGAAATTGAAATGAAATTGAAATGAAATTGAAATGAAATTGAAATGAAATTGAAATGAAATTGAAATGAAATTGAAATGAAATTGAAATGAAATTGAAATGAAATTGAAATGAAATTGAAATGAAATTGAAATGAAATTGAAATGAAATTGAAATGAAATTGGAAATGAAATTGAAATGAAATTGAAATGAAATTGAAATGAAATTGAAATGAAATTGAAATGAAATTGAAATGAAATTGAAATGAAATTGAAATGAAATTGAAATGAAATTGAAATGAAATTGAAATGAAATTGAAATGAAATTGAAATGAAATTGAAATGAAATTGAAATGAAATTGAAATGAAATTGAAATGAAATTGAAATGAAATTGAAATGAAATTGAAATGAAATTGAAATGAAATTGAAATGAAATTGAAATGAAATTGAAATGAAATTGAAATGAAATTGAAATGAAATTGAAATGAAATTGAAATGAAATTGAAATGAAATTGAAATGAAATTGAAATGAAATTGAAATGAAATTGAAATGAAATTGAAATGAAATTGAAATGAAATTGAAATGAAATTGAAATGAAATTGAAATGAAATTGAAATGAAATTGAAATGAAATTGAAATGAAATTGAAATGAAATTTAGAAGAAATGTGAATGAAATCGAAATGAAATTAAAATGAGCAACGTTTCAGTCTGTTTGTTAGGGGTTGCACCATTTCAAGCACCACCTGGCACCACATTTCATATTTCGATGAATTCCCTCGCAGGGATCTGCTACCTGTTGTGCTCGTGTGCTAAAATCAATAAATAACACGCTCGTTCAACGCTCAACTTCAAACGGATCTCCCATAAATAACAGAAATCGTCTACGGTTGATATTACTTACACCACCAACGGTCGCAGCCTGTGCAATATGTCGATAAAAATTTTAAGAGAAATTTCTGAGAAGCACCGTGGTTCGATTGTTTGTTTCTTCTACATATTCATTTCGCAATCAGTACACGATTGCATTCGAGGATACAATGGAAATTCGAAAATTGTTTACGCTTGGCTCCTTGATGCCAATTGGACGGTACAAAAATTTAATAACTAACGCATCGATAAAAAAGTTGAAGGTTGCGATTCCTGGATCGTTTTAAAATTCAGTCCAGTGGGGAAAGCAGCCGTTATTATCAGCTCCGTTACCACATGAACTGGGAAGCCAGCAAAGAGCATAGTCCAACGCAGTAGTGAATTTATTTTAACCAGAACTTTATGAATAGGTATTCGATTCCATAGTCTGTATAGACCTAGGGGAAGATTTTTCGACTTTATGGGCAATGATTGTCATTGTGATTGCCGGATTAAATTATTGGAATCAAAGCTATGAAAGCCCGGCATCAACTATCTACGGGAATTTGAGATCATGGGATCATCGTAAGCTCACGTCCATTGGATTATTCGTGATTCCACGCCCATTTATCGTTCCGTTTTTTCTACAGGTGATAGTAACCATCACCCAGATTTGTGTTACCGTTTGCACGTTCACCAAAGCTGCCAAAGCGATAGAGGAATCCATCCATCCATCCAGTTCAGTCATGCATAAATATCAGCTTACATGGTTGACTTCCATCAACTCACTTCACATGGACAATATAAATTCTGTGAAGTAATAATTTCCGGAACTATGTACTCCATTCGGTACGGAACACGTTTCTCCATCCATCTCTCTGATCAATCAATCCTCATTCCATCCCAGTAGGCACGTGCTATTTTCGCTTTCTCGCACTCTTGTCATACCCCGAAAAATTCGAGTTGGTTTTTTGACGAGGACACTCTTAACACCCAAAATCAATCTAGAGGCTCAGATTTCACCTTCAACTAAAAATAAAATCACCGCTACAGCAGTAATCTAAAAGTTCACCTTGAATGTCAAACGATCGATAAATAAAGTAAAAGTCAACAAGTAAAGACGCCGTGCATCACGTTTCCACCGCTGTTTAATCACCACCCAGCAAGGAGCAGTTACAGAAAGAAAACAGAATCTTTCCTCTTGATGATAATTTAGTCCAAAGTTTAGCCACCGCCTCAACTCTCACGAGACTTCCTACTGACAGCAGCCACATGCCTCATCTCATACCGCAAAGTTTTGTCCTAGCCTTCTCCGAATTTCCCCTGGCGAATCGCGAGCGAACAATCTTCTGTTGGAAATATTATTAATTGGTTGCTCCTTCCATCCGAACTTAGGTGCGACTTTCTACATAAGCCAGGCGGCAATCTATTCGACAGCAAGTAACAACCGCCTGCTTTGATAGCCCTAGAAACGACGAGTAAATTTGATTTTTGCCATTTTTTGAACCAATTTCCGCATCGTTGTGAATTTTCATGATAGAAAGCCAACGTTCAGTCCAAAAAGTTTGGAATAAATTGGTCCCGAAAACAGATAGATTGATGCTCGTATTATCCCGATCAAGATGTTTCACAGATGAGCAAGGAGAGCGTGTTTAGCTGAAGATTCACTTCGCTTAATTTGATTATTAAGAAGCAGTAGTTCACTACTTTTCGCTTACTAAAGGGTGTCCACGATGAAATTGCCACACACAAAATTGATTCGCAAAATTCGAGTTTTCATCCGATTGCCATCAAATGTTCAGGGATTGAGAAATAACTATTAAACTTCATTTTACCATTTCACTCGTATTTTATTTGCAGTCCATACGCAAATGCTCGCACCATGGCCTTAACCCCGGCCATAAGATTCTGCACAACCTGTGAATCAACCGTTTTTTGCATGTAAACCCATACTTTCTTCAGTTCCTCGACTGTCTTCACTACCTTAGGTCGTTTAAGAAGGTGCTGCTTCATAATCGCCCAGTACTTCTTGATGGGGCGGAGCTCCGGAGTGTTGGGAGGGTTGAACATTTTCGGCACGAAATTGACCTTATTGTCCGCATACCACTTCAGCACGTCCTTGGAGTAGTGGCATGAGGCCAAATCCGGCCAGAAGATTGTTGGGACGTTGTGGGCCTTCAGGAGAGGAAGCAGCCGCTTCTGAAGGCACTCTTTTATGTACACCTGTCCGTTCATCGTGTCCTGGGTCACGAAAGGTGCACTCCGCTTCCCGCACGTGCAGATGGCTTGCCAAACCAGGAATTTCTTCGCAAATTTGGACATCTTCTGAGTGCGGACATGCTCCGGAACGCTGAACTTATCCTTGGCCGTGAAAAACAGGTTGCCGGGGATCTGTTTGAAGTCGGCTTTCACATATGTTTCGTCGTCCATGATGCAGCATTCAACTTGCGTCAGCATGTTGAGGTACAACTTCCTGGCACGGGTTTTGGCGGACTTGTTCTGCTTCTCGTCGCGATTAGGGGCCTTTTGTACCTTGAACGTTCAAAGCCCAGCCTTAGTTTTGGCCTTCTGGACAAAACTTCGGCTTAGGTGCAGCTTCTTAGCCACATCCCGAACGGAGGCGTTCGGATTTCGGTTGAAGGCCCCAACTACGCGGTTGTGATTTTTGGTGTTGTACAGAATACTTTTTCCTTCACTTCTGGGCTTCCGATCGGTGGTCAACCATTCCTCGAACCTCTTAATCACTCGCGACACCGTGGAATTCGCGATTCCCAACGTTTTAGCGATGGAACGATGCGAGAGATCCTTGTTCTCGTGATGAATGCGCAAGATTTTATCACGCACGAGCTGTTCTTTCGACTCCATTTCCGCGAGTTTTGATCACAGGACTTCAAAACTTGCAGGATGTAAATAATGCACTATGAACTAAATCCACTCAAATTTTCATAAAATTTTACCCAACGGTTAAAAAGTTAGAGCAATTTCATAGTGTGGCAATTTCATCGTGGACACCCTTTAAGGCGTGACAAGGAAGTGCACGGTGGGCGCTTTCTCGAGCAATGTACGGCAGTTTTAAATCCTTAATTTTTTTACGCTGGCACTGTTCTACTTGAAAGCCTGCGTGAAATGCGTGAGGAATCTGGAACTACAGTATGCGTCAGAAAATGTGGAGACTCTCACTAATACTATCGTACCACTCAAGGCGTCGAACCCAGTTATACAATATTTTGCATCCAGGTGTCAGTCATTGTTTACAAACCGGTTGGTGTATTTGAATTTGCTTTGATTAAGGACGATTTTGTGAAAAGTGTCAGAAAAGAATGAGATCCTCAGATAACTTCATGCCCAGAAGTCAGTTTCGAATATCATGGTTCTTGTAAAATGATCAAAAGCTACTGCATTTCGAGTTAAGGCATCAATTGGACTCGCAACAGCACCTAGAAAACCTGGAAGTGACCGGAAGCGATCTTTGAGCACGACAACGATGATACAGAAAGTAGTAATTTTAACTCCCATTCAGAGCATGAGAAAAATGAAAAACGCACTTTACACTCGACACTGAAGAAGTCTGTACGTCGCCGACGTAATAGGACTATATGTCAAAGAATAAGCTTTTTCTATTGAAATTTAAAGAAATTTACTAGTGTATCACTAGTATTCTCCCGTTTACTCGCGTTTACTAGTGATAAAAAAGTGTTTCAGTTTTTTATGTTTTAAAAAAAGTGATCAAGCAAGTTCTCCAAGTTTTCCAATTATAATCATTCTATTGATACGCTCGTAAAAGTGTGTTTTTTTAAGTATTTTTAAAAATAAAAGTGAAAGTGAAAATCCATAAGGATCATGTTTTGTCTTGGATTACGTTCAGCTTACGTTCTGAAGGAATCGCTCCAAGAGCTGATTTTACGGACCGTACCATCCACTCCCAGCAGCCTCCCATGTGTGGAACTGAAGGTGGGTTGAATCTCCACTGCGTGTCACTGCCCGAGAAAGTTCTACTAAGCTCCACATTGATATTTTCCGTTTCCTTGACCAACCCTCGACTGACTCCGAGAAAATTGGTGCCATAACCGGAGTAAATCTCCTGCGGAGCTCCTCGTCGTGCGATAAACCTACGCATGAGCTTTTTACAAGAATCGGCAGTCCGGCTGCTTGCTACTTCAATGTGTATGGCTCTGCTAGTCAAGCACGTAAACACTACTTCCCAACGTTTAGCTACGCTTCGTCCGATCTTCACTAAGCACGGCCTGAAATAATCGATTTCAACAAAGGTGAAGGCGCGCACATTCGGAGTCAATCTTATTGGTAGCAGCGGTCCCATCTTTGCAAACGTGTCATCAACTGCGATATGTAAAATCTTTTGCGAAGTAAACTTCGTTTACCACTGTCTCATTGTTTGCATGACGAAATTCACAATGATACCTGTCCAGAAGAAACTCATCTCGTGTCGAATCCGACTATCTACACGAAGGATTTCGTGGTCATTGTTGTCATCGTTGCCATGATTACTCGAATATTCCAGTAACTTCTCGGTGGTTCCAGGTTCCATATTACGCTTCATGGTAGTAATCTCATCCGGATAGGCATCACACTGCACTAGCTTCCATAAAGTCTATTCCGCTTTCTGCAACTCTTCTCGGCTCAACTCTCTAGCTTGAAACGCTTGCTGCTGCCTTGAGCAGAAATCTCCATCTGTACTACTTGGGCGTCCGATATCGTCTTGATGATGCCACTCGTCCACTGAGTGACTCCATTTGTCCGTCCAAATCTAGGGTATCAGTGCCTGTGCGATCCACTAAAGTAACTAATGACCCGTCATCAAGAAATGCAAGCGTATTGACTTCGGAACAGTGTGAGTGGAGCAGATTTCTGAAGAATCGTTACTGTAGCGTTTGTCGTTGATTCGGTTTTGCTTGAATTCTCGTAGTGCAGCAGATAATGATGTAACTTCTGGCAGCCGTTGACTCCGCATGCATCCTCTTGGCATGGCCAACATAGATGTGGTTTCAGACATCGTCGACAAAGTTTGTGCTCCTTCACGAATCCCCCAACGATTATCAATTATCATTACTCGTTGGACATTTCTTGGCTTCTTCTGTCTTCCTACCTCTGGCGCTTATAAACCGCTCCTTCTTTTCCGCATATCCATCGCCATTTTTAGTCTCTGATTCATCCTGCTCCGTCGTCGTGTGGGCATTCACGTTGGCTCATTTGGTTTAGTACGGTTATCCTTTGGATCCTTCTGCTGTATACCATATACTCACTGAAGATATTGAGGTCTACGACTGGAAACTGATACTGATACAGCGCCCAGTTGAATTTAACGTTCGCTGGCAACTTATTCAGAAGCTCTTGTAATAAGGTGGGATTTGATAGGTACCAATTAAGCCCAACCGCCTTCAGATGGCATCTATCAAATATACATATAGTAGCACTGGTGTTGCTTGGAAGTTCTACATTAGCATATGTTATGCACGCAAGCTTCAGATTCACATCACGAATGCATTCAAGCTCTAACCAAAATTTAGCATGATTTAGCGCATATAAGGCTGTTATAATGCATGAGAGCATTTATCTTGTTCACAGCATACTTGCCTTATATCTTCATTCAGTGCTAATATAAGTCTTGGAATGAGATACCGAAATGAGGAAAGAGTTGAAAAAGCGTGTAGCTTCAACTGAGATTTATTTCGAACTGACTGTTTGTGCAAAATAACAAGTTCTAGTAACTAAGGGACAGGGTCATAGCTAGGGTATCTTGATTGTCACAAATGCCAACTTGATTACACCCCCGCCCAATCGAATAATCTTAGTTCCAATCTTAGGGTCTTGAATCGGTTGAACTACAAGGCCTTTGTAGAAACATCCGCCAGTTGATCTTGAGTCCTAATGGGTTCAATGTTCAACATCCCTGATGCCACGTGGTCACGCACAAAATGATGCTTGATGTCTATGAGCTTTGTGCGTTTCGTCTGCAGATTCTTTGCCATAAAAAAGCAACTTCTATTGTCTTCATTAATTGTGACGGGTCTGGTCGATTCTTCAAGATCGTCAAGTATTCCTTTCAGCCACAGGTATTCTGTGCCTGCTGCACTGAGTGCAACGTATTCCGCCTTGCTAGACGAAGTGGCGACAGTAGTCTGCTTTTTACTGCACCAGCCCAAGCAACACTAAACCGTCATAATTAGTTGTAGCAACTTGATTGTGACCTAATTGAGTCACATTGAAGTAACTTTTACTGGTTTGCAACAAGTGTGCTGCTAGGGAGGTTACCGTGCACCCAAACACTTGCAAAATATATCCGCTGATGGACTTTCGATCTTCAGTGTCGGAAGCCCAGTCTACATCTACAAATCCTATCAATGGACGACTTGTTTGGTTCCGCTTGAACTGCAACATCAACTTCTCCGTACCTTGCAAGTAGCGATCGATCCACTGCAGGGCTTGCCAATGCTCGATGGATGGCTGTTGTTGGAACCTATCCAGGTAACCAACGGGATAGCAAATATCCGGTCAAACGCTGACACGCCATCCGGGACTTCCAGGCAGCAATAGCCAACATCACGGCAATTCTGCACCTGCTAATGATGCTGCAGCTAACCGGCGTCAATCGCTCACTTAGGCAGGCCGCCAAAGGCAACGGATCATGTGGACGACGGAGATGAACAAGTACGTGATCCGGTGCAATTAAGTTTGCACGAAGTTGGAGACGGATATGTCTGGCAGACCTAGTATACTGGAGATGTTCAACGAGCGGTTCCCTCAATTCGCGAATCAGCTTGACCGGAACAAATTGTATTCCATACAGCGAGCAATCTGAGGTAGAGTGCATCAAGCTGGAAGAGCGAACGGAGCGGTGGCGCGAGTGGAATGCATCAGCCGATACGTCGAGAACGAGTTCTGTTGAGCAGGATGCGTCACTTGCGAGTGAAAGACGTAAGTCGATTGCAGCGATAGACGTGTCAACGGACGAGCAGACAGCTCCAGGACCAACAGTGGACCAACAACGACAGCAATTATTCGACAAACTAGCTTTCATCATGGAAGCAGCAGCAACACAATTCCAAGGGACAGACCCCATGTCCCGACACAGGATACCAAAACTGCAGTATTCCTACCGGCTAACAAGTGCAGTAAGCAATCTCAACAAGGATATCCTGCCCCAGGACTTCGAAGCCATTGAAAACCTTGAGGACCTGCAGTTCATAGTGTACTCTGCAGCTGTGGCTGTTGTAAGAACGCTTAAATTACGGACGTACCCACAAGGAAACGACGAAGCGCGTACACCCAAACGCACAAAAACCCGCATGGACGATGCGGTTGGAGAGCTGAATCACCATACTGCGTACTAAAATTGGTCGGTTAACACAGTACAAGAGGGGAAATCGATCAGCGAGGCTAGTTCTTCACGTTGCTGAAATTTTCAAACCCGCAGAGCAGGGTCCAAGACACCCATATACAGCGATTGAGTGTTCATGCTAAACCGAAATTTCAACACTAACGAAAGGGAGTTTTACAACCGCCTCAGAAAGTAAACTACAATGAAGGGCTTCCGGAGATTGGCGCAGTAACACAGTTTTGTCCAAATCTATGGGAGAATCCCGTTCAACATACCAGTGATGGGATGTGGTTGCAAGAGGAAGAGCATAGGAGTAGTGGAATTGGAAGCATGGTCGCCACCGTATCTACTGTCCAGGATATTCGCGAGCCTACCCGGTATACCAGGGATTGGGCTGCACCAGCACCGGATTTTTTTGCACAACTTCTGGTAGAAGCAGCTCTCCTCAATCCATGGACGAATGGCGGAGTGCTTCAATATGGTAGTAGAGGACCCCCAGCGGATGCCAGAATTCATTAACAGAGGGGTAACCTATCTTATTCCCAAGGATCAAAACACGGCTAATCCAGCCAAGTACAGGCCAATAACATGGCTTTCAAGCCTGTACAAAGTACTCTTGTCAGTAATCAACCGAAAGGTACACAACCATTGCGATGCGAAAAATTTCATTACCGAAGAACAGAAGGGCTGCCGGAAAAACACGCAAGGCTTCAAAGATCAGGTCATCATCGATGCAGTTATTGTAGGTCAGGCTAGCCAGAAAAGGAGAACCCTGAGCATGGCATACATCGACTACAAGAAGGCGTACGACTCAGTTCCTCACTAGTACCTTATGAAGGCACTGCAGTTGTACAAGGTAGGTGGTGGAATCATCAGGCTATTACAGCCTGCAATGGGCATGTGGTGTACACGTCTTCACATTACTGATGGAGCAACGGTATTAAGATCCAGGACTCTCAGTATAAGGGGAATTTTCCAAGGTGATACCTTTAGCCGCTGTGGTTTTGCCTTGCGATGAACCCCCTTAGCAGAGCACTCAATCATTGCAACTATGTTTACCATTTGAAAAATGGACGAAGAGCTACCAATGCTACCCACACCTTCTACGGGGATGACTTAAAGCTGTTTGCGGAAACAGTTGCAAAGCTGCATCGACTCTTGCAGCTTGTAACGGTGTTCAGTAACGATATTCGGATGGAGTTTGAAATCGATAAATGTCGAACAGTCAATCTTCGGGGTAAAGTATTGGATACCGGCAGTTTTCACATAAACGAACAGGAGGATATTCGGAATATGGTTGAAGGCAAGTCCTTCAAGTACCTTGGATTCCTGCAATTAAACAGGATTTGCCAGACAACGATCAAGAAGGAGCTGCAGGAAAAGGTCCTGTATCGAGTCAACCGTGTCCTGAGGTCGTACCTGTCGGCCGGCAACAAGATAAAGGCGATTAACACGTTTACCGTGCCCCTGTTGACCTACAGCTTTGGAGTGATAAGGTGGACCAAAACTGACTTGGAGGCGATAAAACGAGCAGTACGAGTAGCGTTCACTAAGCATCGCATGCATCACCCAAAGTCGGCCATCGAGAGAGTCACCCTGCCACGTACTGAAGGTGGAAGAGATATTTAAGTTTCCCAGATCCAACAGTTTCGGATGTACTTCGTAGAAAGCCAGACCCGTCACGAAGTCTACCGTGCTGTTTGTAAAGCTGTGTTTTTTTTTTTTTTTTTTTTTTTTTCGCTCGAACCGTCGTCGAGAACGGACGTGTTTCAAGTACGGTCCGTAATTAAATTTGTATATAAACTTTTTTTAACCTCTTGACAACGTAGCGTCGTGCGCTTCTCGTGCTTCGCCTGTAACTTCAATTTATTTTATTATTATTTTTTTCCGTTAAATCATAACATCGCGCGTGTTTTTTGCCGGCTTTTTGTGTCGCGTCGAACATTAACTACTAATCATAATGCCGTGCGGTGTCAAATCGTGTACCACAAATGACGACCACCTTCTTTGGAAGTGCGAATTCTGCAGCAGAACATACCATGCTGCCTGTATTGGAGTGCAACGGACCCGGGAGCGATTTATCACTCAATATGTGGTTCCCATGTGTACCGACTGTCAGGAAATTCTACGCAAGGAAACCGATGTGCGTTTAATGCTGCATCATCAGGAAGAACTTCTGAAAGCCATCCGCTCCCAGAATGACTCAAATCAGCGCATTGCTGCTGACCTGAAAAAGCTTTCCGCTGTGTCAATATTATTTGACAACCTTGACCACTTCTTCAAAGAACGACATGGCACTTTTAACGAAAAGCGCCGAATCATTAACTACATCACTGACTCACTTCAGCCAAGAGTCAGAACTTCATGAAATCCTAGATGAAGTTAAATTTGTGGCTGCGGCTATCACAGCCCCTAAGTCAAATTCATCGCTTGTCACCCCACCCCAACAGAAAACTTTGGAGGAGGAATTAACAGAAAGTCCTCTAATCGAAAACAATACCGCATCTGAACAGTCACACCATCAACACAGCAGCAGCAACAGCAACAGCAACAGCAGCAACAACAACAACAACAACAGCTCATACAGTCGACTACGAGTAACGTCATCGCTGACCTGTTTGCTGAACGTCGAGCCAAATTGTCTAAACTACGTGCCAAAGGTTCACCAAAAATGACCCTCCTGTCTCTGGATGGCGTACTTTAGGGAATAAACGGTGCTGGAGGCAGGACTGGTCTGGATACGACATGAAGCTTAACAATCGGCAGCTTCAAGAAAAAGCTGCTGATAAGGCCAGAGAAAGGAGGAAAAGAAGAAAACGAAAACAACAACTCTTCCCCATCATCAGTCATCAACCCGTAGAAAATGCTCAAAACAACGTTCTACAAGAAGGCAATCGAACTTTGGGTACAGACAAAGAGCTACTGGCCTCAGCTAAAGCTCAATTTGCCGGTCCACCTTCTACCACCGACCACCCAATTGCAGCACTCTCGGCTTCAAAGTTTAGCTTCATACAGGGTGAAACAATAAACCCATACCAACCAGAAAGGCAGAGCCAGCATTCACCCAATATCGTGCAAATAGTGGCTGAAAGTACTGCACTACTACTGCCTTCTAACAACCAACAACAGCAACAACAACAACAACCACAGCCAGCGAACCAACAACATCCAGCAAATCAGCAACAACAGCAACAACAAAATCAAGAATCACCAGCGGAAAATACCACGGCATCAACACATTTGGCATCGCACTCGACACCTCACTGGACACCTGACCCCATGCGTCCACCCATCGTAAACTTAACGCAGCAATCAGCTGATGGGGACAGGCGCTACTTAAAAGCTCGTTTGCGGGACTACAGAATCATGGAGACGGTGCGGACTTACCTTTGCTTATCTCCATGACCAGCCAACAAATGTATGTACTCGCGGAATGACTAAAATAAGTGCCTCAGTAATGCTAGCAGCGGAAGGTTTACCTACGGACACCAACCTTCTACGTGAAATTTTCCTGGACGTTTACAAAGAGATGGGAGTATCACGCAATGACGCCTTGGCAGACCTGCAGTCACACCGCACATCTCTATCCAGCGATCGAACACACCGCCTGCAGCAACTACGAGAGAGTAGCACCAAATTTTACTCTACCTCCCCAGGGACACATTTTCGGAAATAACGACGCCTTCCATAGAAGAAGAAGAAACGACGCCCTCCATAGAAGATGAAGAAACCTCATCAATATCGGTAAATATTTCATCAACCGACGCGCTTCCCACAATTTCTTCAACTAAAACAGAATGCTACTGAAATTTTGATTTATTGTCAAAATTTCAATCGCATGAAAAGCCCATCAAAAATGAAAGAAATTCATAAAAATCTTCTTGGTACATCCTTTTCGATTATTCTGGCAACTGAAACTAGCTGGGATGAAAGTGTAAAAAGTGAAGAAATTTTCGGAAGTGCGTATTACGTATTCAGAAATGATAGGAATCTTCTTGAGTCTGGAAAGAAGTCAGGCGGTGGAGTCCTCGTAGCCGTCTCTGCAAAATTCAACTCAGAAATAATTCTCTCATCAAAATTTAATGAATTTGAGCATGTTTGGGTGAAATCTCATATAGCAGGTGAAACACACGTATTTGCCTCTGTGTATTTTCCACCATATAATGCTAATAAAAATACATATGAAAAGTTTTTCGAATGTGCAGAAAAATTTTATCTGAACTTCCTCCTGAAGTGAAAGTTCACATCTATGGGGACTTTAATCAACGCAACGCTGACTTCATTCTAGACTCCGAAAATGAAAATATCCTACTCCCAGTCGTTGGGGAGAATATTACTTTGCAATTCATATTCGACGAAATCGCAAAACTTGGACTTAATCAAGTAAACCACATCAGAAATGAAGAAAATTGTTTTTTGGACTTCTTGCTCACGAATATTCAAGAAGATTTCTGTGTGACTGAATCGCTGAACCCATTATGGAAAAATGAAATGCGTCACACGGCAATCGAATATTCTTTATTTATACATGAATATCAAAGACCCAACGACTGTGAATATGAAGAAGTCTTTGAATACAGACTAGCTAATTATGCGAATATCAGAAGCAAACTAAACAATGTAAACTGGCAGGAAATTTTCAAGAATGAAGGAAATGTCGAAACTGCTGTAGACATTTTTTATAAAATTTTATCGGAAATAATTTTGCAAGAAATACCTTTGAAGAAAAACGACGTCACCGAAATACGAGTGATCCAGTCTGGTTTAACAGACAAATCAAAAATTTAAAAATCGAAAGCAGAAAGCTCACAAAATTTTCAAAAAATTCAACAGTAGTGAAAATTTAGCAAACTATCTGGACATATGCGACCAATTGAATCTAGCCATGGGTATTGCGCTTGAAGAATACAATACAAAAACTGAACTTGAAATAAAGTCATGCCCGAAGAACTTCTTCAATTACGTAAAACCAATTTAAAATCTGACAATTTTCCATCTACAATGTACCTTGATGAACGTGTCGGTGATAACTCGGAAAAAATTGCAATCTTTTTGCAACATTTTTTCAAGAAATCTATACGACATTTTCTGAAGAGGATCGCGATCGCGAATATTTTTGCATTTTACCCTGAATTTACTGGGAGCATTGGCGTCATCCAATTGTATGTGCAAGATATTTTCCAAGCATTAAAAAATTTGGACGCCGCAAAAGGTCCTGGACCTGACGGAATTCCTCCAGTGTTCATGAAGAGTTTAGCAATGGAACTCACATCTCCATTGTTTTGGCTCTTTAATATGTCACTGGAATCAGGAATTTTCCCAACAATATGGAAAAGCTCATTTTTGGTCCCTATTTTCAAATCTGGACGAAAATCTGACATACGTAATTATCGTGGAATAGCCATTATCTCTTGTATTCCTAAACTTTTCGAGGCAATTGTCAATGAAAAATTATTTTTCCAAATCAAAAATCAAATAACTGACAAGCAACACGGCTTTTTTAAGGGCCGTTCAACCTCGACAAATTTAATTGAATTTATAGACTATTCATTGAATGCAATGGATAATGGAAACCACGTAGAAGCTCTCTATACAGACTTTAGCAAGGCTTTTGATCGTATTGACATACCAATGCTACTTTTCAAACTACAAAAACATGGGATTGAACCTGGACTCTTGAAATGGCTTGAATCATACTTAACCAGCCGCCAACAAATAATAAAATTAAATGGAAAGAAATCAAATCCTATTCAAGTCACTTCTGGTGTCCCACAAGGCTCTCATTTAGGACCCCTTCTTTTATTTTGTACGTAAATGACATTTCCTTTATTCTTAAAAATATTAAAGTATTAATCTATGCCGATGACATGAAGCTTTATTTGGAAATACGAAATAAGGAAGACATCAACTTATTCCAGAATGAAATAAACATATTCTACACATGGTGTAAAAAAGCCTATTAGAGCTGAATGTAAAAAAATGCAACTCAATATCATTTAGCAAAAAAATAACAACACCAAACATACCAATTTCACTAGGTAATCAAAAAGTAGAAAAATGTGAAAGAGTTAGGGACTTAGGAATAATCTTAGACTCCAAACTTAATTTCATAGACCACTACAACACAATTATTCACAGGGCAAATAACATGCTGGGCTTTATTAAGCGCTTTTGTCATAATTTTCAGGACCCATACACTATTAAAACACTATACATAGCTTATGTTAGGTCTATTCTAGAATATTGCAGCATTGGTTAAATGGTCTCCTCATTTAACCACACACGAAAACAGAATAGAATCAGTACAAAAGCAATTTCTATTATATGCTCTTCGTAGGTTGGGTTGGACATCATTTCGTCTTCCATCATATGAAGCGCGTTGCATGCTTATAAACATCCAAACATTGAAAGAGCGTCGTGAGTATGCAAGCGTTTCATTTGTAAACGATATCGTTTCGCAGCGTATTGACTCACCAGAACTTTTATCAAAATTAAACATATATGCACCTATTCGGCAACTTCGAAATCGTAACCTATTCGCCATCAGCCATCGTCGCACAAACTATGCAACAAATGGACCAATAAATCGCATGATGGCCTCTTACAATAAACACTGCGAAATCATTGACTTTACAATGTCTCGGCATAAACTAAAACAGTATTTTAGCTCCATAAGAAACCAGAACATACAAGAATGAATAATATTATATTATATTCAATATATATTATATGGTCTACTTATGATTGACGACAATAAATAAATAAATAAATAACGGAAACCATGTAAAAGCAAACCATGGATTCAGCGCCCTTCATCTGGCGCAGGAGGACTATCAGCTGAGCTGCGACCTAAAAACTATTGACGATAAAGTTGCATCGTGGAAGCTGAAGGACCTGTATGGGACCCATCCCCATCAGTTGGAACAAGCGCTTGTCGACAAAGTAGCTTCTAATACGTGGCTAGTGCGAGGTGATCTCTTCTCAGAGACTAAAGGCTTCATGGTAGCCATCCAAGACCGGGTAATTGCGACGAAGAACTATCTCAGGTACATATTGCACGAAGAAGTAGAAGATCGTTGTAGAAAGTGCAACGCAGTAGGAGACATGTTGTTGCTGGCTGCCAGGCATTGGCGATTTTGCCAAGATTGTGCACCAAAAACTTGCACTAAAGCACAATTTGGTGAACCAGTACGTAACCTACTACAAGTACCTGTCAGACCCGGTTCTGGAAAATAGTTGCATAAAGCTGTAAAGCAGATTTGGAGGAAGTCCGTATAGTTCCAGTAATAATCTCGGCGACCGGAATTGTACCCTTATTCGTTCCCTTGAAGAGTTGGAGCTGCGAAAGGAATTGAACAGCATTCAGAAAGCAGTGATGCTTAGAACCTGTAGTATTGTTCGGCAGTTCCTGAATCACCATAACTAACCCAACCGATGCAAATAAATTAACGACTGTTCCAGAAAGTATTAGCACACCTTATTTTAACGGTCACTTTGAATATAATGAAATATTTCAACATGTTTTGGCTGCGTCCTTTTGTTTACACATTTTTTAATGACATTGCATCAAAAAATTGCTCAGTTGTGTGTAACCTATGAAAATGCGCGGTCTTACTCCGGAACAACGAAAAAGTATTGTGCACAAATGGTGCACTGTGAGCGGATTCTCCTTGAGAAAATTGGCCAAGGAAGAGGGTGTAAGCGTCGGAGCGGTACGATCTGCGATTCGAAAATATAGAGAAGAGTGTATGTTCGGGAGTAACATCACCCAACCCTCGCTACGCCCCTGCCGAATGAGAGGGTTCTCTCTCCCAACGATCGTTCCACCGAATCGAGACGAGAATCTCCCTACCACATCGACCGATACCGACAGCGATCACGGCGATTGTTATCGGTGACGTCACAGCTGGGATCATCTGGTTGCTAACGAGTGGATGATCTGCTGTGCGGATAGTCGTGTCGGCTCTGACTCTCAGGAAGGATGGATGGGAGCAGAGCCACAATGGAAGGATAATGTTCTGTGTTAATTGTGTGTGACGTAGTAGTTTGTATTAATGTAATTATGTAAATATAATGTTGTGTGTGGAAAAGACTAAATATATGTGCTGCGTGAATGGACGGATGTGTAATGTGATGTGTAGTTAAATGGAACTCCTAAAAGAAACCCTAAACCCAACCAAACCCAATAATATACAGTCCACCTAAGGAGACGCTCGGTATTTTACACCCCGCTGGCAGTGCAAATTTATTACCCCCCAATCGGTGTTGGTTAGGGTCCGGTAACCCAACAGTGTACGTTTGGAGATGCACTGAAGAGTGATCGAAAATCCGGTCCTGTTAGTCCGGATATCGATAAAAAGATCAGGGATGCCTACAAGCGAAACCCATCGACTTCCGTTCGGGATGTTGCGAAAAAACTAGGAATCTTGTCGAGCAACGTCATGCGTGCCAAAGAAAGACTTAGGCTACAAACATACCGGAAGCAGAAAAAACCCAAAAGGAACCCAAAACAGGCCGCGTCCGTGAAACCACGGGTCCGCAAACTCTACGATTCGTTATTGTGTAGAAATTCTGGATGTATAATAATGGACGATGAAACGTATGTGAAACTAGATTACAAAACGCTTCCCGGACCACAATTCTATTCTGTAAGCGAAAACAAAGACATCCCCGAAACGGAGAAGGCAATTTTTACCGAAAAATTCGGTAAGAAGGTTATGGTTTGGCAGGCAATATGCGAGTGTCATCTAATCTAGTAACATCTGGTTCGTACATCACAAAGGAGACGATGAACACTCAGAAATACGTTAAGGAATGTCTCCAGAAGCGATTATTGCCGATGATCAGGCAGCACGAAGGTCAAGTAGTGTTTTGGCCTGATTGAGCGTCATGTCATTACGCAAAGGACACTTTAGAATGGTACAAAAGTCAAAATGTATGCTTCGTGCCGAAAAACATGAATCCGCCGAACTACCCGGAGGCACGGCCAATCGAGACTTTTTGGCTTTAACCAAAGCAAAGCATCGAACGACATCCAAAAATTAAAAAAAGATTGTCCAAAAGTGGTGAAAATGGTGGAATGTACCACTGTGCAGAAGCTAATGGATCTTGTTCGAGGAAAAGTTAGGAGGCTTGGCTATGATTAAATATTTCGATTAAACGAGAGTAAAATATCATGTAAAACACAAGTACAAAAATGATTTGCCAAATAAAATTATTAAAACTTAAAAAAAAAAGACTTTTTTGTTATTTTGAAAGTGTGCTTATACTTTCTGGAACAGTCTATAGGAGAAAAATTTATTCTATGGCGCATCATTTCCCGGGGGATTTTCTGAACCTCACCTTGATCAGCTGGATATTTTTTGCGATTAATTAACGTATTTTACGTCAATTATGCGGTCGTGTCTTGTACACAACCCTAGTAATTTTTCATATTTTCCCGAATTTTCATTCCAAAATAACGCTCCAAATCTTGTACGCCATAATTTATCAAAACTAATCCTACCATTTACCGGAAACGAAATTTACCCGGTAACCAATTTTCCAATTAAACCATCATCAACTGTCAATCACACTCTCCCGCGATTATAATCCCCTTCAGACAAAAACCAACAACCGGCCAGGCTCGGACCATAACCCTTTCAGCGAACCCATTTGCATATTTCAATAAAGGATCCCGAAACCCATTTTCCGGAAAATCATGGAAAAAATCATTTTTTAGCAGTTCTTCCATTTCCTTCCGTTTCCATCGATAAGATAAACAACACGATTCGCCGAACAATATTCCAACCCGATGATGATTTCTTACCTTTTTTCTCTCTGCGAGCCGCCGAATTGATTTCACGCTCCGCTCTCCACCGCTAATGGATTTCCCGATTCCGCAGGTCCACCAGGTCACTTCCTCGCTGCTGTAAGTTAGACAATTTTCGTAATTAAACGTCAATTTCATGATCACGGTAGCCCAGGTGAGCATAAAACGTCAATTTCAACGAATAGTGCTTCAATATGTCTCTGATGCTGCGTTTTCCGGTGATTCTCGTAGCCGAGAAAAAACGGGGAAAAAACAATGACATTAGACTGCCTCGAGGAGGAAACCCAAGCAGGCGGCGGGAATGAATCTCGATGGGTTTCATGTTTTCTCCAGTGTAGCGTGGTATGTTATGCTTTGATCTCTATGCACGCTACTGTTCCATAAAGGATGATGACATGCTTTTTTTACGTGTCGTTGCTTTCAGAGGTGGAAATGTGGAAACGAACGCAAAACAGGGATGCTCAACAACAACGAAAGACTTCCTAACCGTCTCACATATTACTTTGCCATTTCCGTTGAGTTCCCTGTGCGGATTCCTTGACATCCCCACTTTGAAATGAATTTGTTTGAATTAACGGCAATTAACTGCTCCTGGAAAAACGACGTCGTCCCAGGTGTTACTTCCCTGCGCACCAAGGTCAAGCTCTATTTTTGGCTCGTCGAATCTTTCGCACTTCAATTTTCATAATCATCCACATTTACATCAACGTCGTTTCTTCTGCCGTACCACGTGCATACGCATCCACTCTCACACAATAAAAGAAAAACATTTCCGCCCCATCTGTCCTCCTCGGCGCATACAATCTAGTCAGCAGAGCACATCAATTTGCATAAATTCAGGTCCCCAACCTCGCAGTCTCGTTTATTTTTTTTCATGAACTTCGCTTCTCTTTTTGTTATCCTCTGCTGACAAAGCACAGGCAGACACGGACCCAGAAATCAAGGACGAGCCTCCCAGAATGAGGAAAACGACACTTGCTGCCATTTTCCACCATCCCTCTTCACCCGTAATGGGGAGCACCTGTTGCTTGTATCGCAGAAACCGCGCACTAACTGACTGACGACGCGAAGGAGTAGAAATAGTGATCACTCTTTAGGCACTAACTAACTAGACCTTGCTCACCGTTTGTTGGCGTGGCCTACCGTGATGGAGCACGGCGATGGTTCTTGGTTCTTTTCTCCGAAAAAAGCAACACGTACCTTTCTAGCTCCAAGCTGTTCCGCCTCGGATCGGAGGACGTCACTTTCACAACCGTATCGAATTGCTGCCCGATTGCAACTGAACTGATAAGACGTTCATAACGACGGTCGTAAATTCAATCCACGAACCAAGCCAGGCACGCTTCTACACACTTCGGCTGGCTCGGATCCGCTTGCTTGCTGTCTCGTTCGCACACTCTGTTGCCTTTGATTCACCATGGCGAGAGGGGGTGGCTTTTACTACTTCGGCGGGGGTGGGTGGTTGACTGGCAGGCGTTCCGGAGGATGAGGGTGAAGCTCGCCAGCTGAGAACGTTGGCTTTGGTGAGTTACGCTGAGCTTATGGTGAGTTTCAATAACAGAAGCTTTCGGTGTTCGGATATGGAACTTTTATAACAGGGATGCCAGGACTGTTTTGGGATAATCTTCACCGAAAAGTGCTATAAATTGAATTCACGGAGAGAGATTTGGCCGAAGTTTATTTCTAATTTTTCTTATTTTTATATAAAACGTAGAATCATTTGTAGAAGCTAGGAGCTTAGGAGATGATGCTAAAAATAAGAACCTGATTTATCTAAAAAAAAATGTTAAATGACGTTTATTGGACTTCATGGAATTAATGTATCTAGATAATTTCGTAGAAAAAGGGCCACCCTATTCGATATAATTGGTAAACAAAATATCTCGGAAAATTCACGGAAAAAGCCATTGACTACGTTTAAGACTGAGCCTTTATAACAACTCCATGCCGGGTAATATTGTAACCGGATGATAGAGCATGAACAACCATTTCATTTTACTTAAAGATAATATTGCGCTTTTTGCACCTTATAAGAGTAGTGTGGGAATTTTTTTGTCACAGTGATTTTTTTATCACACTCAACATTGTCCCAAAATTTACATTTACAGTTGTTTGAGTTTGCGTGCACACTGTCGGCGAAATGTCAAATTAACTTTCAGCAACTGGCGAACAACAACAAATTATCCTTCCGGTGCTGCATCCGGATTTGGACTCGGATTTGGAAACAAAATCGGACAACAATGTCACCAGCAGTGAGTTTCGGCTTGGATTAAAAAAATAAATACGAGGGATTAAATCAATTTCACTATATTTCAGCTAATAAATACTACGTTGATTCAACATTCGTCAGCGTTCCTAGACCGAACATGGAGATTCAAACCTACATGAAGGACGGAATGGTGGACAATTCTTTTCGAGAAGGTGCTGGATTACACGTACGCAGTTATCCAGTCGGAATCGATGTACCGCCCTGTATTGTTTTCCAAAACAGCGTGGAATGTACGGAATAATAGAGAAAGGCTGACGGAGCTGATATTCGAGATTAATAGCGTACCAGCTTTCTACCTTGGATAAGAATGCTGTTTTGGCCGCATTTGCTAACGGCAGAGCCACTGTTTTGGTTGTGGATAGCGGGGTACTCACACGTCCGCTGTTCCAGTTCATGTAAAACAGCGTTTTAAACTGGCTGAAAGCTTATTTAACCATACGATGCTGGGAGTAGGTCAGTTGGTTTCCACCAGCGTTGGAATGTGTGACGCTGACGTGCGCCTATCCCTGTATGGATCGGTCTTTGTTACCGGTGGATATACTCTGCTGCCTGGCTTCCCGGAACGCTTGAATCGAGATCTGCAGCGCCGGGCACCATCCAACACTCGGTTGAAAATTATTTCGGCCAACGGTTCCGTAGAACGGTGGTTCGGAGCTTGGATAGGCGGATCTATTCTGGCAAGCATCGGAACATTCCAACAGATGTTGATTTCTTCTCAGGAGTATCAATAGTCCGGAAAAAGCCAAGTGGAACGGAAATGCCCTTAAACGCAGACGGAGACGGACGATAACAAATAGACTAGAATTTAAGGACATACACGATGGAATCCCCTTATGACAGGAGCGATGGCTTCCTCATCCCCACATGCACACTATGGGTTTGCTCAACAAAATATGCCAAATTAATCCACTTACCTGCAGTGAATCATTGCCATACTGCTAATAGGACAGCAGAACACAATATTTAACAGTTCACACTGTTTATTTCACTGAAAACACTCTGAATTGATCAACTAGTGCCCATTTCCACAGAGCAGGTAATTTTTCGTCGTCTTTGTTCACCTTTTAAAAGCCAGGATCTGCCTATTATTTTTTCACAAAAAACTGTATTTCCACTTCCCGTAGCCACCAGAATACTATTTACTTTCACTAAAAGATTGATTATCATCGCGCTCTTGAAAACTGTGGACGAAAAATCTGGCTAATTTTCGAGGATGGTGCAAAAATTCAGCAGCCGGTCTCAAAACTGCGCGTTTTGCTTTTTTCTAATTTACACTCAGCTGTTCGTAACGTAGCAGAGCGAAGTGTTGTCAGCAACTGTTTGCGCGAGTGTGCTGGACTGATGAAAGTTTTGATTAACGAAGCAAAAAATGCCGCGTCTTACTAAAAGAACAAAAGCGGCAGTTTTGCGTGAACGGTCTAAAAAAGTAATAAAAACTGCTGTTGATCCGTTAACTTGGACATTCAAAAATCCCTGGAATAGTGGTTTTAGCTCACCGTCAACTGTTGGCGAATCTCAAAGAGAAATGAGTTCCGGGGAAGAATCTGTCGGCAAATCTTCCGACATAACACATAACGTTACCATACCTAGCCCAATGCTGGTTTTAAGTATCCCGGTCATACTTCCAAATACGATGGTGAGTTTAGTTTTTGATTGGCTTTGCATTTGTTAGTTAGCATATTTACTTTCTTGTTTGGAAAGTAAAGGAAAAACAGCTTTCATTCACTTCTCTTTCCTTGAAAGCTGGAGCGAGGGGTAGTGGAGTTTGGGTTGACTTGATCCCCTGATCCCTTGAAAATTTTCCAGTATTTAAAAAATACCACCTGTTTTCGGAAAAGCATGAAAATAATGGTTTTCATTTTTTCATTTATTTCATTTTTATTCTCTGATTAGAAATGTCCAAACAGAGTTCTATTTTTTTCACATTTAATTTTCAATTCAATCAAGTAATCAAGTGTCCCCAGACTGAGCTTTTAACCTGGTATCAAATAAATCAAAATTCTTCAACCACCGGATTAATAAATTGGTTCCAATTGACTCTAAGTATTCACAGCATTCAGCATCGAGATTTTGACTCATTTCGATCAAATGTGTAAATAGTTATTAGCTAATTCCTCTATAATAATACCATGTATAAAGACGAATCGTTTCAAGAACTCGTCTATAAATTATCTGTTATCGATTTAACAAAACGCGGGGAGCAAGTCTTCACAGGAATAAAGTCTACCCAGCTACCCAGTTACACTATTGAAGGCATTAACTATAAATTAGTAGAGATTTTTTTGCCTTTTTTTTCTTCTAAGACTGAGGAATTACAGAAGAGCTCCAATGTGCATGCCAAAAAAAATGAGTGGCGAGGAAATTGAGATTTATCAGGCATTTTTTCACAGTTTTGTTTAAAGTAAGCCTTAAGAATTCTAGAAATATCAATGCTCAATATATTTAAGATACTTTACACACCAAATTCTAATATATGTATGCTTCTTACGAAAACTTTAATGAACTGTGCATGCAAATTTTCGGTGATGAAAAAATCTTCTGAACTGCAGTTTGAATTGTTCGAATATCTATCAGCTTAGTTTTGTTACTTTTGCTAAAGCGGATTTCTAGGTTTTGAACAAAACGTATGTTCATTTAAATCCTGAAAAATTATGAATTCTTAATGAAAAATTGGATTACAATTATTATAGTGATAATCTCACTTTGTTTTTGAGGTAAGTACTCAAGTAAATTCGAAGTTCTTTTATATAAGGGATCATTATTATAAGTAAACAACTTTCAAGTTGATTTCTGTGCAAAAAATAACAAAAATCTGGCAATCGAATGATATTATCGTTGGTTGTCAGAGTTCAGTATGATGTGAAAATGTCCCTGGAATCAGTTTTCAAACTGCAAAAATCCCAATTATTATCGCAGATGCGCAATTTAAAACATTTTAAGTACATTTATGTATCAGCCTTCTAATCAACGACTCATCTGTTAGTTTATGATGCAAATTAGAACGGAACATTAACGTTTAAGATTCAACAATATTTGTATTCAACAAGATGTATGGCTTAATATTTAGCTTGCTAATTATGCCCCTGACTCCCCCGACGTTTGAAAAGTATTCTTATTTTGAGGTTTCATGCATTTTTAAGAATTTGAAAATTTAGGGGAATAATTATATAAATGTACTATCCAAAAAGAAAAATTAAAATTACTGGCAACCACGACCGTTTTCTTCATGATGCACCAATACTACCACATAGGAGCTAAAAAGGGCTTGCACTACTACATGTATGTTGAAGACTGAGGATTCGAGGGAGTTTCACCTTAAGGATGTGTAGCGGAATAAGATTTTATGAATTGTCAAACAGCGTAATTGTAACCGCTGTTCTATTTGGGAATACAGTTTGAAAGTTTGGTCTGTCTAGAAATTTTTGTTTACAAATTCATGCCGGAGATCTTACAACAGAACTAATGTTCTGAAATTTGATGACTGGTTGAGATAACGATTGTTTTACCTACATTCATTTTAACAACGACAATAACTTTCTTACTAGGTTAGTTTTGGAAAGCCGAAAATCTCGCGGCCTGGTCGAATTTAGGGATTACAATGATTCGGGTAGGAATGGGGAAGTAGAAATCTTAATGTTGGCTTTCAACAGAAGATTGGCGATGCGATATTGTTGCTGTTGGTCTGGCGTTAATGTTGCATTGCGTTAAGCTGTAACGATACAATAGAAGTGGTATTACGGGGGACGAGGTGGACATGTTAAAACGACAGCTAAGATCAGATCTGCCAATTTGAAATCGAGGCAATACCAGACAACGTGGTTGGCTAATGGTTATTTTGGGTACGTGGTTTGAGAATTTGTGAGCTGAAGTGGATTCAAATCGTCGTCATACTCTTCTTCCGGATCCCTTTCCGTGTTCATCAAAAATTCCTCTTCCATGTACGTACTGGTGCCCGACTCCGATGCTTGATATTTCAGACGGCGTTTTTATTCGCAGGTTCGGAATTTGTTTCATGCCATTTTGTTTGCTGTTATGTTGATTTGTTTGGAATCACATGTAAACAAACTATAATCATAAATACGTCATGTAAATACATATGCACGCTAAATGCAAACATAACTGCAAGCATAATCTTCACAAATGTCTAGGAATTCGTGAAACTTGCAATATAACAATTGATTTTATAATATCCACAGACATGTAAATCGGTTAACGGTCAATACCCCTTCGCACTACAGCCTATTAGGATAGTCAAAAAGTTTTAAAAGCGGCATCAAAATCAAAAGTTCTACGCCATTTTAATATTTCATCTTTCATAAGAACAACTAGCCGTTTGAAGTTGATGTGACAGTGCAGTTTTTAACAATGGAAAAATCCGAATACCGCGCAGTGATTAAATTCATTGTTTTGGAAGGTTTATCGACTACTGAAATCCATGCAAAGATAATGAAACTATTAAAGGAGTCTTTTCCTTCAATTGCAACCGTTCACCGATGGGTTATGAAGTAAAAGCGTGACCAGAAATCATAGCGAAAATACAGGATCTGGTTTTGGAACATCATCGATAGACTGTGGATGTAATAGCTAACAGCATAGGCATCTCATTTGGGACAACATAGTATATTTTGGCTGAAGTTTTGGGTTTCAAAAAACTGTCTACCAATGGGTACCGCATTTGTTAACGATGCAACAAAAACGCGTTCGAATGGGACTTTCTGAGCAACATTTGGAACAATTTCGAAAGCATAAAAAGAATTTTCTGCATCGATTAATCACTATGGATGAGACTTGGATCTACCACCATGATCCTGAACCAAAACAAGAGGCTAAGGAGTGGTATGAACTAGGCACTTCAGCTCCGAAGTGAGTTCGTATCCAGAAATTGGCCAAGAAGACGGTAGCGCCAGTTTTTTGTGATGCAAAAGTAATTTTATTAATAGATTATCTTCAAATTGATAAGACGATTAATTTTATTGTGACCTTTTGGATCAGCTGGATCAAAATATTTGTGAAAAGACCCAGTTTCCAGAAGAAAAAAAAACATTTTTCATCAAGACAATTCACCGGCTCATACAGCTAAAAAAACTATCGTGAAAATCAATGAATTGGGGTAAGCGACCACCCTATTCACCAGATTTAGCTCCCTCTGACTTCTAGCTGTTTTCACACCTTCAAAAAAAATTAAACAAAGAGGTTATAGCCGTCGTAGAGGAATATTTTGAAGGCCTTCAGAAATTCACTTCCGTGATGGGACAACAAAATTGGAAGATGACTATAGTGAGCAATAAAAGTAATTTCCCCAAAAAAAATTAAATTTGAATTTATTTCAGGTTTCAAAACTTTTTGACTAAAGCCTGGTATGCCGCTGACAAGTCAAGACCTGGAGTAATTTTTGCCATTTCTACCGAAGTAATTTTGATGACTGCTCCAGTATGGGTGAAATGTGAGTTTTCCTTACTGAATTTTCGAACGGAATATTATTCCGTGAGGAAAAGTGACAGCCCCATTTAGATTACATAGGCAGGCGTTATTGACGTTATGAAACCAATAATCAACTGTTCACTGCGTTCACTGTTGTAGAACCCCTTGGTCCAAAGTACACCTTGAAGCCAGCGCATTGTTGTACATATTTGCGCCTTGGTTTTGATTTGCTGTGTTATTTAGACAGAACATTTGAGAGTGTGTTCGGGTGAGTTCATTATTAGGGGCGCATTATTATGTGTTCGACAAAAAAAACACCTTTAAGTGATCGACAGGGTACCCGGGTACCCACCGAATTCAAATGGTTATAGCTCTGGCTATTATTGACCGATTTTAATTCTTCTGGCACCGTTAGATTCAAAAACTCATTCGCTTTAGGGAAATAATTAGGAATAAACATTTGAATGCACCTGGTTTCCGTAAATCCGGGTTACCCGGGCTGTGTTTTCCGGTACGGAGAATCAGTGCCAACGGTGACGGTAACGGTGCCAAAATAATTAAAGTCGGTCAAAAAAAGCCAGAGTTATCATCATTTGAATTTGGTGGGTACCCGGATACCCTGTTGATCACTTAAGGGTAAAAAAAATCGAAGTCCCCCCCTTCGGTCCCAATTGCTACTGTACGAAATGTTTTTTGCAACAAGTTGCCTTCCAACTATTATTGAGATATCACTGAATTTCAGCTTCCTGGTTTAAAATAAACTATGAAAATATGTAATGTAAAACATGAAAATACGTAATGTAAAACATGTCGATCACATAAGGGGTAAGCTTGGGACCAAGCTTGGGACCGATGTGCTAGTATCATAGACTAACTCTAAGACTTGTAGGTCCCGAAGAAATACGATCAGTCAGTACTAGCACATCGGTCCCAAGCTCCGTCCCAAGCATATTAATGCGCTCCTAATAATGAACTCACACGAATACACTCTCAAATATTCTGTCAAAATAACACAGCAAATCAAAACAAAGGCGCAAATATGTATAGCCATTGGCTTCAAGGTGTATTTCGGACCAAGAGGTTCAACAACAGTGAACCAATTTCAAATCGCTAGTTGCATATTGATTGTTGATAACACTGCGTTAACGTCTTATATGAACATCGGTATAAAAGACGTTAACGAAACAGACGTTAGCCGTTACGGTGAATGTCGCTGGAATACAAAAATAAACGCCATCGCGGCTGGTTTGCATTGCCACTTTGAATTTCTGGTGGCACAAATCTAAGAAACTTCAAAGATTCCACATGCCATCGCGTTTACTCCAATGTCCAACATTCCGAGATCGTCTCCTCCAAACAATTCCCATCCAAAAATTCGCGCCACTTCCGGGGAAAACATTGCTTTATCCTAGGGGTACGCCACTTTGCGATTCTACATTGGATCGCAGCAAATGCTTATCAAATTCACACAAAAAACCATCGCTCTCACTATCGCAAATATTCGCAACAGTTTTATGAATCGTGAAATTTATCGCGTAATTGCGTTACGTCGTCACCGATTTTACTCGAATCACGAGCAGTGATATTGATGTCTGGCAGCCAAGACATTTATATTCGAGCAACCGTTTTCTTTTCTGGCAATAACGTTGAAATTTGTTTTGATTATTTCGAGCAAGTGAATCAAAGCAAGCATGTTTTCTGAATAAATTCCCATATCAAAAACCAGTTTTTAGAAACTATACAATTCTGGACCTGGGGATCGTCCATTAATTATGCCACGCAAAAAGTGACTTTTTATAACTCTGCTGCCGTCTAAAAATAACCTCCCGAATAAACAAGTATTTTAAAGGTATTATACCATTTATCGTTTGATAATTATTCAAGTTATCTTCCAACAATTATAAACTGAAGATAAAGTAAATCACATCGATGATATATGTTATGGTAAATCAAGATCTTACCATAACACTAATAGGTTGTTAAGTGTCGTTATCATACGAAAATTGACTTTCTCTCGAACAAAATTTCCGGTGTATTATACAGTAAATAATTTGTGAATAATATTTTTTTCTGCAGTTTTAGGTGGTATCGTTCAATTCTGGTTATATCATGAAATATTTATTTCAACCATTACGATTTACGTCAACATAATTTAATAACAAATACGATATAAAAAGATAATAGATATCGTAACAATATAACAATATTGTATGAGAATTCCCATCATGATGATAACTTCTACAATCATGATACAATAATGAATAATACTTTTCCCTTTTTTTTTCTCCTAATCCAAGCAAATAAAAACACACCTTTGATGTTGACATTTGCTTTTATTAAAAGCTTTTCGTTGTGAAAAATGTATAGAAATTGAGGGGATATAATTAAAAAATACCAGCAAAAGTAAATTCAAACCAAAGCAAAGATTATCCAACAAAAAAATAACACCTTGATTTAAGGAACTTTCAGTAAACTAGGATATTATCTTCACGATAATTATTTTCACGAAGCATCTCGTAAAGCACGCAAAATAAGCTACATGGAAAACCACGGATAGTTTCATTGGCTCATCCATTACAGTAGTTTATGTTTAAGCGATATCTTCCTCAGCAATACTTTGACCATTTTAAAATACTAATATCTACAGTAAAAAAAACTCTTTGGCACTGAAATTTCACCAATAACGTGAACGCAATGTGATATTGATTTGCGAAAGTTCGTTCGTAATTTTGAGTGGCTTTATGGTATTAACGAAATGACTTATAATGTTCATCTTCTATTACATTTGGTAGACTACTCAAGGGATTTATGTGCATTTTCTTTGTTTGTTTATGAAGACAACAATGGAGTTTTGAAGAAATATATGAAAGGCCCAAATGAACCATTGATATAAACTGATTGATATAAACATAAACTGATAAAACCACTCCCTTACAAATACTTATTATCATGATCAGTATTATAACATGAGTCATACATTTTGTGATAATAAACTAAAAATTACGTATTGTTAAAACAGTTTCCTGTTTTTTTGTTTATCGTGACCATAATTTATACCTTTCCTTCATTATATCATACAATGAATGAGCTACTATACGGCACTGTTAATTTCTTGTTTATAAAATCATTATCATACATAGAATATGCTATTTATGGTTGTTTAAAGATTGAATGGTTTCTTACATTACACCAGCATTATACACGGATGATACGTATACTGGTGATTACAACATGAAAATGTATAATAATGATCATACAGCTAATGGTATTTTTCTATTCGGGAGGCTCATAATGATAAAGTTCACTATCAAACTTTTCTCTGTGTAGATCCAACCAAATCTCGAACTGTCTTGAATCGGTGCGCCCCTCTTTTGACAGCCTCAACTCAGATAAGGACCGCCTCGAAAGTGAAACGTCACGAAGGAAAAAGCCAAAAATTTCTACGCGAAGGCGTATATCGTATCGGCAAACAGTGAACGGAAAAAGCTAATTTTTCCTGTGAAAATTTATCTCTCCAATCCCAGGCGTGGTACTCAAGTGCACATCGGATCGCATTTGTTTCCCGGAGTTGAAAATCCGCACGCAAGTAAGTGTTTTTCCAAGTGTAAATCCACTTCGATAATTTAGCTTGTACTAACCTAGCTTTTGCATCTGCGTTTTTTTTTATTCGTTCTACATTAGGAGGATGGGTAAATCCAAAAAGAAGTACGAAAGCAGTAGCAGTTCCAGCTCCTCGGATGCGTCCGACTCGAGCGAAAGTACAAGCTCCGAAGACTTGGAGCTGAAGAGGAGAAGCAAAAAGAAGAAGAGCAGCAGCGGCCGGAAGCACAAGAAATCTTCGACGAAGACGCATGCCAGCTCTGGTACGGAGGCTGATTCCGCCAGTGAACAATCGAGCGATGATGCAGCAGCCAAAGCTGCGGCCGCCGCCGCTGCTGCCAAAAAGAAACACAAAAAGAACAAAAAACAGAAGAAATCCAAGAAGCACAAGAAACACAAGGTACGTGCCGAATCGGAAGACGAAAAGCGGGTGCATGTCGAAGAAGAAGAAGAGGAGGTGATTGAAGAAGTTGTCCCGGAAAGAAGACACCGAACTACTTCGGCGGATGACTACAGGAAAGATCGGGATGCATATGGCAGAAGAGGAGCCGTTCGGGAGGAACGGGAACGGTCCTCTGTGGATAGAGATCGAAACCGAGGCCGAGACCGGTCCGGTGGAAGCAATCAACAAAAACATCCCTCCTCTAAATGGGACAGCCCGGCCGATGGCGGAGAGTATCGCCGGAAGCGTTCACATTCCCCTCGGGAACCGTCGGGTGGAACCTACGGTAGATCTGGTCATCAGCAGCGCGGTAATTACGATGATTATCGTAAAGCACCGCGTTCACCTCCACCGAGGGAATCTCCCCCACCGCCTCCGCCCACTTCGCATGGTCGTGGGGAGTACGATCGTGGTGGAAGAGGTATAGGAGGGCGTGGAGGACGAGGCGGAGGTCGTTACGATGATCGTCACCATACCTCTCCACCACCACCGCCACCGCATCAGCAGGATAGACGCTGGGGTGGCAACGATCGATACGAAGATGACCGCGGCCGTGGAGGGGAAGATTTTAGAAAACCATCTCCAAGGAGAAGGTTCGATGGAGAAGAACGTCGTTTCGATGGCGGGCGACGAGGTTCGCATCAATATAATCCGCAATCGGGACCACCACGAGAACGGTATGACGATTACGGAAGGTAAGGATGGTTGGTTGTTGGCTTGCTCTCGGGGGATTTAATGTTTGGAAATCTTTTCAGTCGTGACCGAAATCCGCGCGATCGCTTCCAACGAAGGGATGACTTTGAGGATCGTGGTCCGCGTCGTCGTAATTCGTCGCCGATGGGGGGCGGCCCGCCGCATCGGGGTGGGCGTGATCGCAGCCCCATGCAGCATCCTGATTTCGGAGGCCGAGGTGACTTTGGTCGCGGAGGCGGTGGCTATCGCGATCGTTTCGATGGTCCGCCGGAGCGCGGTCGTTTTGGCCGCGGCGGACGCGGTGGTGGTCCATATGATCGTGGTGGTCGCGGTGGCCGTGGTCGGCGGGGGTTTTCCCACGCCGAGGGCGGGGGATTTCACTCGGATCGAGATATGAGCGGAGACCACCGTAAACAACAGCCACAGGGAGGCTGGGGCCGCAGATCGGCTCCGCCCTCTCCGAGGGGATCTCCGTCGCGTTCGAGATCCCGTGATCGTAATGGCGGTGGTGCCGGCCGTGGCCGGGGCGGAAAGCGGGTCAGTTCGCCACCGCCGATAAAGATGGAACGGGGATCGCATTCCAACAGTCGTAGCCGGAGCCCGGCCCGACAAGTGCCTCCGATGCCACAGCGCCAGAGGAAGATTCCCAAAAAGGAGGAACGGGAAGAGGACGACGGAGATTATGACTGGGGCAGTAAGCGGAAGCAACCCAAGCGGGATGCGGGTAAGTTCAGTTTGTTGTATTATTAGGGGGGTCAATTGTAGTCAAGATTTCAATCTTTCTGTTAAATTAAGCCTATGAAACGAGCTAGATGTAAACTAATGTTCATCCCTGGTTGACAATTCTATTGATTTCCTGAATTTTAAATTATATTTTCCTGTAAAATTTCTCACGATCTTTTCGAAAGCTGTTCCTGATATTCAAAGCATATTCCTCCCGGTCATCTAACAGAGCTTCCATTTTTCTTATACTAGATCGCTCTATAGAGTTTATCCAGATTTAGTGAGACGCCTTGAGAAAAAATGCTCGACTGGTTTCTTGTCCGGGAGTTCTCCAGATGGATGCTGGTGACTAAAACGAAAACCTCCTGAACATTGTGACGAGGAAAACGTACAAGCTATGGTGAAACTCATGTTGGTTGCTTAAATTGCCCTTGAAGGTTTGGAGTTGATGCATAAAGCCAAATTCCAGATCAGCAGCAAGCAAATACAGGAGGAAAATAATCGAATTTTGTTCGCGAGCTTGATAACAATATTGAGTTTGACTCCAGTGCTCAACAGTGGTTCCCGGAAGAAGCAAATATAGTCTAGCATATCTGGATTGAAGGCACATTCGATTAATTTGACCTGGAAAAAGAAGACAAAGGTTCACTGAGAGCTACGAAATCTGCAAGAAGCGTTAGGGCCTGTTCATAAGCCAAAATTGCAAATTTCGTGAAAGGCTTGGATGCGGAGCTTAATGGTATTGAAGCTGCGTATAGGATAGCAGATGAAAAGTCCCTTCTCGTCAAGTTCAAATCTGAGCGGTCGATTTTGCACGCGCTGCTGACTGCCAACACGGACGAACTGATATTTCATTATGGGAATGGAAAAAAAAAGTCAAAGTGCACATGTCGCATGCCTAGGATCATATCTGCTATGTACGAATATACGATCTCCCACCGGATGTTCCCGACCACGAAATTGTTACGGTGTTATCAAAGTATGGACGAGTAAAACGCATCATGCGGGAATGGCTACACTGGTGTGCGCGGCGCGTACATGGATGTGAAGCAGGAAATCCCGTCATCGCTGCATATTGCCAGCCGGAAGGGAAGTATATATTACCAAGGCAACAAGGATAAATGCTTCATCTGCAAGGAAGAGGGACACCTGATGGCTTATGGCCCAAGCGGAAAGTGCGTCGACAAGAAAGGGAATAGACCGGTAGGCTGAAGGCACGTATGGTTCTGCAGTAACTGAAGGTACATCCACCATTGGATCAGATGTTGAAGGTGAGACGGAATCGCTAGAGGTGCTGAAAGAAGAAATTGAGGAAGCTGCTATGATGCCAATGGATACCGAAAATCGTAACGATGAACCGAAAGAGATGAACACTCGTGAGCGAGCGTTGATACAGTTCGCCGCATTTATGTCAACGGGGATCAGCAAACATAAAGAGTCAGCTAGAATCGCAAAGGAACAAGAAGATGCACCACGAAAGAAAAAGAACCAATAGTTTCTTTTTGTGTGTAACCCACAATCATTGCTTATGGCTCCGTAAAGCTCACGCGATTGGCCCGGACAAATAAATAAACTGATTAAAACAAATGTTTGAAAATTGGAAATATCCTTCTTATCAACATGCAACCTTTGGAGTGGACAGCAATTTCTGCTAGAACCAAAGATGTGAAGAGAAAGTATCCGATAGACCGCGGCAGGTTTTGAAAATTGAAAAGTAGTTGTTTCGAAAGACGCGAAGAGCTTTTGTTAGGCAGTATTTCGAAGCAAACGCACACACTTTGCCACACATCCCCATGCTCCGCGTTACGCCTTAACAAAAGATGGCTACCAAATATCCCCAAACACAAGTACCTTATTTCGTACCTCGTGTGGTTGCACCAACCTTTTTGAGTTTCTGTGACAATGTACTACAAGTGCCCCTACTATGGCACTTGCCATCGCCAGCTGCCAAATCCAAATTGGCGCCTTGCCGCTCCGCATTGCTGTATGCACCCTCCAGAGTGCATGCCCTCGCCAGGCGCCAGCTGCCAATCCATACTGGCTCGTTGCTCCTGATGGGCCCGCCACCGTTGTGTGGTTTAGTCTAATTTTACAATCCTCAGGCGGAACAAGTCTGGGAGAATTTGAGTGTGGGATGCGTTGATACAGATCTTCCATTCGGTGAAGTATTCTGACAGAACATTCAGGCTTCGCTGCAGTTTTGCGGTGAGCGCTCTTGATATCCTACCATTGTGGACTATCATCGGCAATCAACGACAGAGATCCATTTTCCGGGATATGTCTGAGGTGAAAAGGCTGAACATAAGTGGACCTAGTATACTTCGCAGTGGAACGCCGACAGAGATCTCTTGCTCATCTGAAACTGCACCATGCAGCGAAACACGGAATGTCCTGTCCGAGAGATAATTTTTAATTATCTTCACCAGATAGATGGGAAGATTGTATCGATGCAGCTTGTACACCAAGCCATCATGCCACACGTTATCAAAGGCCTTCTCGATGTCGAGAAGTGCCATGGCAGATGATTTAGAAACAGACTTGTTCCGTCTGAGGATATTAATGACTCGATTAAGTTGATAAATTGTTGAACGACCACGTCGGAAGCCAAATTGTTCGTCGAGCAAGAGGTTAAGCTTGTCGGCAGACGCGAAAAGCCGACGTTGGATCTCTTTCTCAAATAGTTTCGATACTCCTGAGAGAAGGCGGGCCTATACTGCCGTTCTACGCATAGCTGTCCCATGTTGCTTTTGGTCAAATTGCAGCTTTTTCAATTTATGTTTAATTTTTTAACTATACTATTGAATACAAACAAAAAATTATATACTTTGTTCTGAGTTTTTATCAAAAAAACATCAAGTTAGATTGTCCCATGTTGAAATTCTAGGCATAAAAGTCCCACTACGACTTTTCTAGAGAGAACTGAGAAAAAAAATGATTTAAGCTTAGGACATTCTTTGTACGAACAACTCGACACTCAGCATTGATAAGGGGCTTATATGCAAACTTAAACAATGACTTTGTGTGTGTGTGTTTGTTGGCGCATTTTTAGCCCGGGAATTGGAAGGTGATAGCTCTGTTGAGTTCCAGTGACCCATTTCAGAATGCCTGGTTACTCACGTCCATTCCGAGGTCACTTTCACTTGCAACCAGCCCCGCATAGACACAATACAAACATCAAATGGAAATTAGTATTGTGCATACACTTCCATCATCAAGTCATATTGTTTTGACGATGGCACGTATTTAGTAGTATCGTTCAAATTTAGTTAAAATCAGATAGATCTCACCGGAAATTGTTGCTGATGTTCAGTCTTCATTTGGACGGCCACCCTGTGATGCTACAGGATGCATTTATGTCTCTAAATGAGAAGCTCTCCGCTATTTGGCAAATATTTCCACATCATCGTTTTCGCGTGGAACAGCATGAATATATTTAGTACTTCGTGCACAAATGAAATACAATGAAAATCGCTGGTAAAAAACACTTTCGAGTAGAAATTAAACTTGAAAAATCACAATCACTGGGTAATGAATGCAGCTCTCCCTCTGTAGACTACTTGATGGTCTGCAAACTTAAACAATGACTTTGACATGAAAACATTGACATTAAATTGTCTATATAAGCCACTATTTGCATTTAATAGAACTGTGTTTCTAACGATGATATGGTGTTAAAAAAATAATCAGAATCATGATAGGAGCATAAACAATAATGCACATGGTATGTCTATTTGAAAACGTAAATTCTATCGCCAACGATCCATCAATACATTATGCAGTGCGACTGATATGCCTAGAATTGTCTGCTGCAAGGCAAGATTCTACGCATAGTAGAGTCCCACTGAATATTTTACATACAAAAATAATTTTATTGTTTGTAATACAACAGATTCCATCGAAACTCAGCGACATCTTCAAATGCCAATCATAAATTTGTTGGTTTTGCCACGAATATTACCAACACTACACAATAGTGATGCAAAACTTAAAACGCTTTTTTCTCAACAACAACTTTTGCAACATGGGACAGTTATGCGTAGAACGGCAGTATAGCTCTTGGAACATGAAGGATCCTTCCCTGGTTTCTGGGTGGGGATGACTTTGGCTGACTTTCAACACGAGGGGAAGTAGCCAAGTCGGAGGCATTAGCTAAAAACCATCGCCAGGTGGTTCGAGAACTGGGAGCTCAATTGCTTGAGCTCCAAGTTCGTGATGTTATTGAAACCATGGCCCTTCATGTTCTTTGAGCCTCTGATATAAGTCAACAATTCGTCAGCTGAGATCTCCAACTCTTCTGTGAAGTCGTTGGGGCTTATATGGATGTTAGTAATAAGCGCGTTAACGGCAGCTTCCTGTGGACTAACGTTGTTTTGTACGAGATTTTGGGAGCTGACGAAATGTTGGCTTATCTCAGCAGCCTTTTCTGCAGGAGTTATCAAGCGATCCTAAGAGCCATTGCTGTCTAGTAGGATCAACGATGGAATGAGCCTGGTTTGCAAAATGGTTGTCTACTTCCATAGCGACTTTGCACAATCTGGGAGAGAGCGGATCTTTTCGGAAAAAATGTTATTCTTAAGGTCCACCATTCTGATTATCGTCACTCGATTAAAGGGCGAACACGAAATTATTGCGACACATTCAACAGGGCATAACTTTTTTACCATTGGGTAAAAACCAACAAAATTTTGCACACTTTCCCATTGATGTGTATTGTTTACATGCTGTCAAACTCGAAGTCGTGTTTTCCGATTCAACGAAACACCTCCACCAACGCGAGTCGAGAGAACAAATTCTTTCCAAACACCTGGAATTTCCTGACCTGTCCTAACCTGGGAAAAATGTTGACCATTCACCATTCAACCGTCTCCAGAGTGTTGAAGCGGTTCCAGGAGCGGTTGACGTTGGACCACGGCAAAGGAGCTGGAAGAAAACCGGGACCGGAGAACAAAAAGACGGAGGGAAAGGTGAAGCGAATGATTAAAGCAAATCCCAACGTCTCAAGCCGTGATTTGACTAAAAAGATCGGCATGTCGCAGAGCTACGTCCAGAATGCAAAGAAGAGAGCTGGACTACATACATACAAGGTACAGAACTTCCCAAACCGCGATGAGCGGCAACAATCGACGGCTAAAACTCGGGCATGGAAGCTCTACGAGAAGATGCTGACAAAATATGGCTGCTGTGTGATGGACGACGAAACGTATATAAAAGCCGATTTTAAGCAAATTCCGGGGTTGGAGTTTTTCACCGGCAAGAGCAAGTTCTATGTGGACGACACATTTAAGAAGAAGAAAATGTCGAAGTTCGCCTCCAAATATCTCATTTGGCAGGCCATCTGCTCTTGCGGACTGAGGAGTGAGCCTTTCGTGACAAAGGGCCCAGTAAATGGCGAGATCTACAAATCTGAGTGCCTCGAGAAGCGCCTTTTGCCGTTCTTGCAGCAGCACGACGATGCTCCGCTATTTTGGCCAGATTTGGCATCATGCCACTATTCTAAAAGTGTCCTGGAGTGGTATGAGGCCATTCTGTCCATTTTGTTCCAAAGGACATGAATCCGCCAAACTGTCCGGAGCTGCGCCCGGTGGAGCAGTACTGGGCAATGATGAAGTGGGAACTTCGGAAGAGCAAGAAGACAGTCAAAGACGAGAAGGACATGTTAAGAAAATGGAAAAAAAAACTGAGAAACTCGTACCGGATGACACTGTAAAGACTTTGATGGAGGGCATCAAGCGAAAATGCGTTCAATTTTACACTCAAGGCTCCATCGATTAACTTTTCTTTTGATTTTTGAAGTAAATATATGTATATTATAAGAAAATTGGCATGACATAACATATTATAAGAAAATTGGCATGACATTTTCGGTGTCGCAATAATTTCGTGTTCGCCCTTTATATGAAGATGTCTTCAAGGAGGTTGGACGGCGCCTCGACGATGCGGCTAAAGATCGGCTGCTTCTACGCAAACTGAGCCTTTCAAGGCATGAAAAGTTCGTCATCTGTATACTTCCCAAGCATCACATGATTTCAAGCTCGAAGAGACGGTTTCCAAACTCAAGAAGCTTTTCGACCGACAGAAGTCCATCTTTCAATATATCAATGCCTACAGTACTCGAAGAACGAAGCGGTCGTTTTTACGTCGTATGCAGCAATGGGCAACAAGAACTTTGAAGGATGACAGCACTCGAAACTTTCAATTGATCAATTCGAGGCTTTGCGATTCATCCGTGGACTCCAATCACCCCGAGGCGCTGATGGCGGTGCCAGGTTGATTACCAAGCTAGAAGCAGACGAGGCAGCGACCGCAAACCATGAGAATAAAATTACTTTGGGAAACCTCGTGGAAGAAAGTCACCGAAATGGTGCAGAGCCAGGATACATGCACTGTCAATGCAATCACTCGAAACCAGAAGAAAGCTGTGAAGAAGATTCCCAAAACCCCATGCTGGAATTGCGGTTATCTTCATTATACTTGCGACTGTCTTTTCATTAATTACACTAGAGTGAAGTGCAAACGAACACAAGGAAGGTTATTGTTCGAGCAACGAACCACCCATTCCAAAGTCCAACTCTTAAAACTGGCTGCGTTTCAAAAGTAGGAACTGTCATTGGAAATCCTTCAGGATTTTCACTCTGTATCACTGGATCGTGTATAACCTCTATGCCGCTACTTAAAGCAGCCGTTGCTCCTCCTTCCAACATTTTTTCCAATCTGTCCCGCTTGGATCTCGCACTTACTCTACTTCTATTGCTGACAGAGTAGTCCTCTTCTTCAAACTGCAGAAGTATCTGGAAGCTTTCCCTCAAGTATTTCTCTTCTTTGAATTTCCTCATCTTGATCTCATTCTGCTGCTCTAATAGCTCAAGACGAAGTGAAGCTTGTCTTGACTTCTTGCTCGAAGTGGAGGTGTACACCGAAACCATCAAGCTACTCTGGCTACTGCCTTAGCTACTAGTAAGGATTTCAGTAGGCATCCCTCGCATCTCCATGACCAATTGGAACCAGCGATCGAATCTGACACCGACCATGTTTTCGGCATCACCCGGTCTGGTGCACTTCTTGCAATTCGTATTTTCCTGCGAAACGATTTGCATTATTCCTGGGATGTATTTTCAACCCTACTCCGGGTGTGAAAATCTTTGTAGTTTTGTTGCGGAAAATCGAGAGGACACTGTTTTTGTTAGTTGCCAGTATAGCATATTTTTAAAAGAAACTTTTGAAACTAACCTCATTTTCCTAATTGGTTATAAAACCGCTTAGTAATTTGGGGAGATTACGTACAAAATTACTATTTAGGTCAGTGCCACCAAAACGGGGATCACCAAACATTAAATTACGCAAAATTCCTAACTGCGGCGATATTAAATCTAAGCAACAATCTAACAACTATCCATCGTTTCAGTAAGCCGCGCCGGCAGCCACGACTCCGACGACAAAGACCCGGAAGACAAGGAGAAGCCGAACTTTGCCCTGTCCGGTAAGCTTACAGAAGAAGCCAACACGGTCAACGGCATAGTCATCAAGTATGCCGAGCCGGCGGAATCGCGTAAACCCAAGCGCCGCTGGCGTCTGTACCCGTTCAAGGGCGAGCAGGCCCTGCCGACGATGTACATCCACCGGCAGAGTTGCTATCTGATTGGCCGGGATAGGAAGGTGTGCGATTTGCCCATCGACCACCCATCGTGTTCGAAGCAACACGCCGCCCTGCAGTACCGATTGGTGCCGTACGAGCGGGAAGATGGAACCAGCGGCAAGCGGGTTCGGCCCTACATAATCGACTTGGAATCGGCGAACGGAACGTTCGTTAACAACAAAAAGGTGGACACCAAGAAGTACATTGAACTTCTTGAGAAGGACGTGCTCAAGTTCGGCTTCAGCTCCAGGGAATACGTGCTGTTGCATGAGAATAGTAAGGAAGACGAAGAGGATGATGACGTCGTGGATGACAAAGGAGCCGCTGGAGCAAGCAATGGAGGCAGCAATTCCCGAGCTAAGCGGGAACCGAGCGAGTAAACGAAGGTAGGTTTGTTGCGGGACTAACTTGACGAAAGACATCCACGCTCATGCCACTTTTTTTTCGTTCCTTTCAGACCGATGAGATGGAATTTTACTCCAGAATTGAGTTTTATTGTACGGAACTAATACCGGACGGAAGCAAGAAGCGTTCAACTTATTCACACAAACACACAGCTAGCAAAATCTACAGTTTCTTATCAATGTTCATTCGTATAACACTGAATTGTTGCGCGGCCCAAAATTGAAGTCAGTGGAATGGAACTTTGCCGCAGCACATCAGATGTATCCTAGATCAAACAAACAACAATACATAAATAGTTCGTGTGTGTTTGTGTCTGTATTAGCTTACTCTAGAGAGGATTCAACAAATAAAGTATCTTAACCCCCCTCAAAAAAAAAACACGACCACGTTCCATGACATCGGGCAATCGGCGGCTACCAGATACCTCAGGAAGCGAAACCGGAAAAGCGGAATGAATGTGTAGGTGTGTGTAAGTTGCTGTTAGCAAACAAAGCATGACAAATCAATATCTGTGATATGCGGGCATTTAATTTTTTGAAGAAGAATAAACGAGCGGAAACGGTGGACAGGAGCAGAAGTGGATGGCAGCGACGGGAGAGATGCAAATTGTGCAGAAAATTTCACCGAGATTAAAACCTAAGATGGTGCCGAACAAGCTTTAAAAGGATTCATATTGATATTCCGACATGGAAGCAGTGGCTCACGAGTCAGCACGAAGCACAGCAATAGCAACAGAATTTTCGGAAATCAGACCAGCTGTGAAAGAGGTGCAATTTATTCACCCATTGTCGCCTATTATGTTAATGTTAGTCGGGTGACAGATGGGAATACTGACCACTATACTATCGAGGCTTTTGTTGGAAATGAGTGGGAGCGTAGTAAATTTTAGTTTTCGTTTTCTTCATTCAGTGGATATCGTTGATAGCTTTATGAGATGGTCGCAGTTTCCAGCGTTCAATCATAACATTACTTATTGTTCATTGCATGAAAGTAGCCATCGTCATGAGCTGTCTTCTGTAGCGGAAATGAAGAAACAATCAACAGTCGAAGAATCATGTCATCGTGAAACGGTTTTAGATAGGCACAAAGGAATCGCGGAGCCAGTGAAGCAGTACATCAATGTTAAACCGTATAGGGTTTCAAGAAAGCAAGGAATGTCGATTAATCAACATGACGCAGGAATTGAATCAAAGAGATTGCTGAAAAATTCAACATAATCCAGACGAGTTCGGGCTAATGTAACAATTACTAGCTATGCGAACGCAAATCACTTTTGGTTGGCCTAAGGGGCCAAAAAACCTGTAACATAACGCGTCAAATTAGACGAATCGTGATAAGAATACATATCGTTACAAATCGAGGCAACTCATTTGCTGTTCCTCCGAACTTTGAAAGGGACCCAGTGCTTGAGAAAAGCTTTTCTGGGTGATCAACAGTTGCTCGCTGTGACCAATGAGATCGCAGCTAATCAGCAGGAACAATCTTCAAACACGAAATTTAGATTCTCGGAGCGGTGAGCAACTCTTTTGGATTGCAGAATTTCCCACGAATTAATCATTTCCAATGACCGAAGATGCTTACTCGAAAAAGCAAACGCAACAGTAGGATATCGTTCCGCTCCGTGAAGCAGACAGCATTGTGTAGATAAAAATTAACGCATTGGATGAAATTGAATGAACACCGCATCAAGAAACATGATAACCAAAACGTCAAAGACAATCGAAAGCAACGAGGGATAATGGAATCAGTATCGGAATTCAGGAGCTGAAAACACGAAAAGGATAACGAGCTGTAACTGAAATAGGAAGAACATAAGGATAATAAACATACAATTGAGTAAGAAAATGGCAGAAGAAAATTCATAATATTAAGAATGTTATGGAATAGCGGGATGTATAGCTCGGAATCATGACAAATCAAGGTTGAGCGTAGGCTTCACCGATCTTCCAGAAAGTGGCCTAAATGGATCTATCAAAAGCGACATGTTTGAATTTTTTGTTCCTGGTTTCAGCATTGAAATTATCTCATCACTAAGGAAAATGAATCCGCTGCGAGGTTGCAGTAACAATTGTTCCAAATCAATACAGCAGCAATGAGACTTGGTATTAGATTGAAAACCAGAAATCAGCAACATTCGGATGCACAACGCATAAAGCAATAAAGCAGTAACTGATATAACAGTGAGAGAAATCGAGAATGGGCTGTGTACCGCCTTCAGCGAAACGGATAGTCGTTTAATCTATGCATTACTCCCTGAGGAGTTGAAATCATCACGTAAACGAAAGATCAAGCCCGTTTCTCACCGACTTTCATTGCAACATACCGGAGACTACGATGTAAATTAGCATTTTCTTCCACTCTTAGAGTGAGAAATGTCAAACGAAAACAACACCATTGCTCGAAATGTAGCTATCAGAAGCATTCAAAGTTATTTTTTTCCTAATTAGAGTCAAAGTCGTTAAAATATTCACATCAGAAGCCGATGAAAGTGGACCCGTTTGGCAAAATTTAGGATCCGAGGTGACAGTACGGAAAGAAAATCAAGCAGGACAGCAGTAGCAGCAGTAAGAAACACAACAAAAAAGTAGTCGTTCAAATCAAAACAAAAGTAAGGGGAAAATCATTAACATTCGGACGCAGACAATAGTAAACAGTGATTCTATATTCCATCGACGACCGATGTCTTATTCAAGAGACAGTCTCGCATGATCTTTTCGGAATATTTTCTGATGATCAGTTTAAATCAGTTCAATATAATGCGATACAAAGCGACAGAAATAAAAGGCAGACGATGCGGCTTGCAGTTAAATTCGTTTGTCCTGTTAAGAATGCTGTACGATTTTAGTTGAAATCATTTGAAATGTAGAAATTTGGCTGACACCATCCTTGTCTTACTTCAAAGCGGAGGTAAATCTTCTGGTTCTGAACGACGTCAACAACGCGCAATACACCGGAATTGAATATAGAAGGAATCTATCATTTTTAAGGCTTGAAGAAATTGACCAAGGAATGCAATCACAAAAGGAAACTGACATTTGGACCTGTTAACTGAACACTATGGCATAATAAACTAATAAATTGGTAAAAATGGACATGAAGAAGGTGTTTCTATAATTCCTAACTGAATCTGAAGGAGTGTATAGAACCTCTTGTCAACACTTGAACCGAGGAAAGGAATATCCAGAACCAAAGTCCATCGAAAGCAATTAGCGTGAAGAATAGAACATGAGGACCAGTACAAACAGTATACAGTTATTTCAATGAAAGAATCAACAATTGAAAACTTTCAAACTTGTTTAAACTACAGCCAGGAAAAATGATTCGATCATTGTCTCTCAAATTAATCAATATGAAAAGCATTCAAAACATGAAAACAACATCGCCTTCTGGCCAAGCAGCACTACAATCTTAATTAAGCAAAGTACAAACGGGAGTCCTAAAGGTCCAACCTGTGATGGGATACGCATTTAGAAAATAACAAGAATTATTTCAATGGAAGAATCCACAATTGAAAATTATCAAACCTGTTTAAACTACAGCCAGGATGAAATCAATCAAAACATAGGAGCATCATCGCCTTCTGACCAGGAGTCACTACAATCTTAATTAAGGAAAGCACAAACGGGATTCCTGAAGGGTCATATTGACCAACCATGATAATGTGGATAACGATATTAATGAGCCTACAGAAATAAATACTGAACATACAGTTCCAGAAACCAACTCATATAACCCTCGGAGACAATGATTTTCAACAAAATCCAGCGAAAAGCAACATCAACCTATCGTACTATATTTATCTGAAAGAAAACGAATGACTTACAGGGATCATAATCAGCTTTAACGACCAATCAAAGAACCAGAACTCAGCATACTTGTCATTATCAACTGGAAACACCAAATGCAACGTAAACTTATCAACTGCCGACTGCGAATACTGCCGAAATCAATAGCAAAAACAAATACTTCTACTGTTTAAGATTCTAAAATATCGTCGTTTACAATAGCGGTTATCTATATAGAAGCAGCAATCAAAACGTGTGTACCTGAACGAACGAATCCAGCAACAATCGCCACGGCAAGTCCCACGACCGTGGGGATCCAAAATCGTCCAAGCCTATTAGCGGTTACTTCTAATCATTTTCTACCTCTGTGTGAGTAGTCATCCTGCATTACAGCGCAATCGTCGTTACATTTCCGTTCAAGTGTTACTCCGTTACACCACGCGTGACCTCATCTCTGTGCGCCAACTTTCGATAAGTTTAACCCTAACTAATGCCTTTTTCCTCTTCTTCCATGCAGTGTTTCAGAAAGTGGTCCAGACTTCCTAGAGTTGGTGCACAGGACAGATTGCTTTAAGAGCGAAGCCTTCGGAAGAAAACTAGAAAACACTGCCCATATGATGACAAAATCTTGATGACAGGCCCTTGTTTCATTCGAAGAAATGTGTGTCTAGCTAAATTTGGTTTGATTCCGAATTAACCGTTGGACAAACTTCAAGATCTAGCTTTTTTCGACAGGAAACCCCCAGTTTCAGTAAGGGAAAAAAATCATTAATCTATCTAATTCTTAAAAACTATGAATTCATTCGCGAGACGAGTTAGCAGATGCGCCAAAGTTATCCGGTTCCCCTTGTTCAAACATTTTAGGGCTTTGTTTTTCGATAATCGAACAAAAACGTAAAATCTTCATACATTTTCAGATTGAATACTACCAAACCGTTACATTTCGATCTCGCCTCCTAACTCCTTATCTCTCAGTTGAGTTATCAAGAGATCAACAAGTATTGCCAATAATTGATGAGTGCTCAACGAGCTCTTACCTGTCGATCAATGTAAATATTCTTCTCTTTTTTCATCTATTGAAAAATCTTTCACGATGAATTGCACGTTTATAAAGAGTAGCCCAGATCTAGGTATATCAACAATGCGATATAAATCATGCTAAAATTTAGCTGAGATTGTTAATTCTTAAAATATTTCTGACAATCTAGAAACATCTTAAAGGTGGGTGTTGGCCAAATTTGAATTTTTCAGATGTAATCTTAAATAGGTTATACAGTTTTTTGCATACATTAGTTACCTAACCTCCCTATTTCATCACAATATTTTCTATTGTGATGTGCCCAACTCAATGGGTAAATTTCTGATTTTGAAAGAAGGGGAACTTGAAGTAGAGCACGCGTACCCAGTGGTTGACATTAAATATTGGCCAACGTGCTAAGCGGCACAAATTTCAAAGTCTAAAGTTCGGATGCCGCACTGCAACAGTACCCGGACATTTTGTTCATGAATCGGGACTAACATGCAGTTATGAACTTGTAAATTTATCAGATAAGCATATTAGCGTTTAATCTGAGAGGGTTGATTCATCGATTTCTTTTCCAATTTTTCCAATTTGTAACACTCTGCATGTTAGGCGGTGTGAATTTCCCAGGTAACCAATAGGCATTTGCATATGCAGTAAATCAACCCTAAATCTGCATTTCAGATGCTACAAGCATTATATCAGCATCTTGAATGCTATTTGTTATAAAGTTGAATTTCGAATGCTATTTAATTGTTTGTAGCCTGTATTAAGCATTTCGAATGCAAAATAGCATTAATGAAGCCTTATCATAGCATTGCAGTAAAGCATCCGTATTTTGGGCCTAAAGCGGCATTTATGTTGCATTTAAGGCGACTTAATTGCTTGATAGGCTGCCGTTAAGACGCTTTGGAGCTGGTTATTGGTTACCCTGATACAAAATTACCTTGAACGAACAATATCACAAATCCTAATGGTTTGGATGATCCCCAAATAGGTCTTTAAGAAACATAACCATACGAATTTATTAGGGTACCCGGGCAGTAACAGTATAAACCAGTACCATTTCCAGATTAAGGGGCTATTAAGTAGAACAGCCGACTGAGTTCATCAGATGTATAGCTCGAATGGGCTTCAGATTAATAAACAACTGAGTATTATAGTCACAGATTCGGGAAATCGGAAATAGCGGGAAAAATGATGAAATCCCAAATCATCGGGAAAAAGTAGGGAATTTCAAAATCCATCGGGAATTTTTGTTATATGGAAGGAACCATAGTCACACCTTTTTCAATTCGAGTAGCGTTTTTGTCATCTACTCGGTCCAACGATCTCATTAACGGAACGAAACAGTATTTGACATTGGCTTGTGAACCATTTTCTGCTGGCTTTGTTCAGCTTGTTTAAAAACGTACGGCTTAGAAATCTGGCTACACGAGATTTCGCCAAGGGGTGGATCGCTCGGCACCCTTTTTTCCTGTGCTAGTTTTTTTTTGAATGTGTCTACATGAGTTTCAATGTTGTGGGAATTCCCATAATGTGCCGAAGGTGACGATGTGTTGACAGACATTTTTTATTTTCTGGTGTGCCTGCCAACCAAGGAACGCATATTGGCAAGGTTGCTAATTTCTTATTTCAAGAAGCTCAACTGTCAAAAGTGTTCCACAGTGTGCCACACATGTGGTATAGATTGAAAATTGAAGTTCCGCAAATATGAAACACATTTGTCTACTGTGTAGTTCATCGAGGCTGGCACACTTCTTAGGAACCCCTTAGGTGATCCTTTTGACTGAAGCATTGTACGCATTATTGAAATTTTAAGAAAAAAATACTACTGTTATTTTTAAAACACCATAAAATCTCAGTCCATTTGTATAATGGAGAAATATTTATCACTGCAGTGGACAGAAACCTATTGAGTCAGTCACAAAAATAACAAAGACACCTAATGCATCAGACATGCTTTTCAAAAAATGAGCTCTGTGCATTTTTCAACGCCGGTTAAATAGACTAAATCTGGAGTGATTTGCGTAGTGGACGAAAACAAATATTTGAATCAACGTCTTTTAGCGAACAAAAGTTCAATTTGAAAAATCATGAAGACAATTTGCTAGCAGAAGGTTTTTTTTACCCAATTGTGGTCTTAGTTTAAGATATTAAGCATTTATTCGTGAGAAATCGTCAATTTTATGTTTGTTCACAAACGCAGATTCGCTCATTTCGCCAATTGCTCCGGAAATATAAAATGTTGACCAATTGACGATATTTTTGATCACTTGAATTACCTTCCTATGGAGAACTTAATGTAAAAGTGATGTAAAATAGTGTTTGCGCTGTAATTCTGCGAAGTACGTTGGGTGGAAAATGGAATAGTTGCAAGAAGAACGCTACAAATGTTGCCACATTTGAAAAGATTAGTGGACGAAGTCAGGAAGCAGAAAGAAAGAAAGCTGAAAGTAAGCCATCCGAATTTCAAACGGAGCTTTTCGTTAGGATTCCGAACAAAAGTGTTAGCTGTTGTGGTTGATGCGATAGAAGATAAGATGCTGAGACCAAAGTTGAATTTTGTCATCATGTCTGCAGCAATAGTCAAGTCATTTCCCAGACCGAAGCTCCTATGGCATCGTTTCTTTTTGAAAATGGTTTAGCCCGAGCATCAAAGTAAATTATTAACTGAAAGAGAATGGATGAACAGCAATCTTCTGCCAGCACTTAATATGGAAATCGGGTTTGCCTGATCAAAAATCAAGAAAGCAAGAGAATATGCAAAAAAATCCGACAATTACATCTTGGCATTCCGCGACGACTGTCGATCTACTTACTGTGATTTTCTGAAGTAGTTTCTCAACAAATCTCCATTAACATACGTGGTGAAAAAGAAGGCAGTCCTTTCTGCATATGAATTATAGGTTAGATTAATTTTCAATTCATGTTTTTGTGACTAAAAATCACAAACAAAACAAAACCAACATCGCTCAAATTGCTAACCAATAAATACTCCAGTGGAGCAACGATTCTTGAAAATTGCACGCCTGAAGTACTAAGCGTTTGGTGCTGTGTCAGGATACGTTCGTAGATAAAGACTATCTCAGCGCTGCTGTTGCTAACAAAGTGAAAAAACTGTTTGGTCATTCCAAGAAGGAGCTGGCAAATTTGACAACATTTGTTGAAAAGGTGCTCATCCTCGCACGAAAATGAAACGATGGAGCGAGGATTTTCAATAAATGAAAAGTGTCTGGTGATGAACAAAACTGAAAAGAGTGTGGTAACTCAGATAATTTTCTACGGACTCACCCAACACACGTGCTTTACTATTTTTAGCAACTTAAAAGATTAGTAACTTATGTAAAGCGATTTTTGTTCTCGATTGCAAAATGAGAGGCCGAAGCAGGTAACGCAATACGCAAGAAGCCCGATTTGTGGCTGCTATCCGTCATTTGGCTAAATCAAACAAGTCAGAATTTCAGATTGAATAATATCCTCGAAAACTTCAAAAAAATATATTAATCGAAATTATATAAACTCATTTTCCCAGCCGGGAAATTTAGACAAAAATGCGGTAATTTTTAAATTAAGATTGTGTGGCCACCCTGTAGTCATTTATTCAATAAAATGTTCTCACTATTCTCATTCAATGCTCATTTCAGCCAATAGTGTCTAACACATAATTATAAATGGGTCCTCCCTTAGCTCAGTCGGTAAAGGCGCAGCTACAAAGCAACACCATGCAGGAGGTGGCTGGGTTCAGTTTCCTATCTGGTCTGGTATTATTCGTTAAGGAAAATTTCTCGACTCCCTGTGCAAAGGATATGACTTGCCACACAATCATACTAATGCAAAAATGGTACCTGGCATCGACACCTCTCAATTAATAACTGTGGAAGTGCATTTAGAGCACTAAGTTGGGAGCAAGCAATAAGCTAATTGTGGAAACAATAAGCTTGAAACGGTAAGAAAGAAGAAAAAGTAGACATAGTTATGATCAACCAACGACAGCCCGCAACAATAACTCTTAGTCTCTTTTCAGACAAAATGGCTAAGCTATTCAAACATCCAGTGGACTACCAGGATCCTCCTTATTTCTATGTTCTTAATTTTATTTCTTTTCAATCTAATCTAATCTAATCTCATACTAACGCAGCCAATTCTTGAAAGCATCCTGGAAAATGATGTTTTCTAGAATACATCATTTTTCTTGTCATCGGCCAGGCCAACTGCGTAGTATGTGCCGCAGAGAGGATTCCAAGAAATAGAGCGATTCCAGAAAGATCTAAAATCGCTTTACTACTCTGAATCAAGGGAAGGAAGAAAGCGTGGACCTCCCGTACCAAACGCTTCCATGTTGAGTTATACAGTGTGATAATTTGTACCTTATCGTTGGGAGCATAGATGCTAGAAAGATTAGTTGATGTTCCTTTTGCCTGTGGGTGAACTTTTGGCATTTGAACCAAAAGCGTGGCAATAATTGCCAAGGTTATAGCGCCTTATCTCGCTATCTGTTCTTAATTTTATTTCTTTTCAGGCAACAAATAATTTATTTATACCAAATTTTGAAGACGAAATCTAATATCCTGTTTTATATTGTCTATTTTGTGTTGCTTTATTTTTCGTTGTGCTTGTCTCTTTTCAGTCACAACTCAAGGTATCTCCTTCTCTCTCAATTTCCCTATAAATCTCCTCCTACCTCTACACTATGCACGGAAGCTAATAGGAAAATGGGCCCGCTAGTGTAATTGGCGTCATGCTATGCGGATTAGGATGCACAAACGCTTAGTCGGGTCTCATTCAGCTTAGGTGCGGATCGGTGGGTAGTTGTCTGCCAGGGTGGGGGCTGATCAATACCATAATCGACATCGCTTTCTTGCAGAAAGTAGTGAATGAAAAACTCGACTTGCCTGGCTACAGCGTCGAATGTACTGTAGATCTCGCACGAAGGGGTACAGCAATAGCGCTGATGGAACACCTGCAGTACTCGAACGGTGGTAGAAGCCTAGATGAACGGTTGATAGCACTACAAATGAACAACGCAACAGTTTGCAATGTGTACGCTCCATATGGAGCGGCCTTCCGAGCGGAGAGAGGACGCTTCTTCACCAACTCTCTTGTCTATTACCTCCGTCACAACACAGACCACATTCTGTTATTTGTCATTGCATCAACTACAGCTCCTCAGTATTTGGGAACAGCTCTGCTGGAATACCCCGGTGTACACATGCATTTTACAAAACATTTCGCCTCGCCTAGACCGTATTCGCGTCACACAGGACTTACGGAACATGCTCCAAACTGCCGTTGAACACGTACGCTGTTTCTCCTATCATGAAGCCATTATGTCGCGAGTCTGTCTTCTCCAATCAGGCTACGAGCCTGGCCGTGGCTTTTGGCCTCAATGTCCCCATTCGCTGACACCAGACACCACCGAAAGGTGCAGAAAAAACAACGATCACACAGCATCGAGACGACGACAAAAATAAGTTTAATAATTCTCTAACACGATGGTGATGCCACCGACGAACCGACATGAATGACAATAGAAAATGTCTTAATATTGTGTTCGCTGAGGACGTTTATTGGCACGCTTGAGAACTTGATAAGAAGTTTCATCACAGATAACAGACATCCAGGCTCGAACATTGTTTTTCCACGTTACTGTGTAAATTTTTAAGCGCAAACCGTTGGAAAAGCAACACCGCCTAGTCTAGGTTTCACCAAACTAAAATTGACAGACTATCAAATGTCGAGGCGAACAAGTGGCGCCAACAACATACAAAATTTACACACAGAAGATGCCAGCACATTGTAGACGAAATACGCATATCTGTCAAGATAAGCAAAGGTACACTCAGCTAAATAAACTCTCGATATTCATAAGATTGCATTATGATTATTTGCTATAAGAAAGCGGTGTGAATTTCATAAATTGATAATGATGTTGAAAAAATAAAAATATGGTGCAACCTGGATTCGAACCTTGAACGTTCGGGTTATGGGTCCAGTGACTTGCCCACTAGTATATATCAACACTTGTAAAGAGGAGTGCTTAAAGGCGTACAATAACAACGTCTTGTGAAACAAAATCCGTTCATTAGTCAACCTTATGAAATTCAAAAGCATCATTCATAAGTTGAACCTTATGAAATTCTTAACATTATTTGGCTGAGTGTAGTTGGAATTAAATGGAAAATACTATTTTTTCTTCTCATTTCTAGATGATTCTATAGGTTTTGACAGCTGGGATTGCTGCACATAGTCACTAGATTCATAGTCTGGTGGATACAACGACGGGAGCCAATTTGAACTGTCACTTGGCGGAGCCAATCGAGCATATCTCGAGTAATTCATGTTCATGGCCTAAAAGCCATTTGTAAATAATGACTTCATATATCGATTAAATTTTCTCTTAAATCTTAAAACACTCTCGTGAAATAAAAGCAGCATTTGGTTGAAGAATGTTAGTTCTACCATATGCAGTAGTAGGATATAGTGGATATAGGATATAGGATATAACATGAATTACTCGAGATATGCTCGATTGGCTCCGCCAACTGACAGTTCAAATTGGCTCCCGTCGTTGTATCCGCCAGACTATGAATCTAGTGACTATAATTTGAATCGGTCGTTAAGGATTCTTGATCAATAGTGAAGACTGAGTTTCATGTCGGTTTGTCGGTGATTACACACAGAGAACAGACATCCAAGCTCGAGTGCCCACCGTGTGTAAATTTCTGTAACTGCCATTTTAAAATTACAGATCGTTTCCGTTAGTTTTGGTAAATCGTATGTTGATGGCGCCACTTGCCCACCTTGAGATTTGATAGCCTGTCAATTTTAGTTTGGTGAAACCTAGACTAGGCGGCGATGTTTTTCCAACGGTTTGCTTCTAAAAGTTTACACAGTCCTAGTAGCACACTTGTTGCAAGCCAGTTAAATATCCTTCAATGTTACTCAATTGAGTCACAATCAAGTTGCTGTAACCAATTGTGGCAGATTGGTGTTGCTTGGGAGTAAATTGGCCCTTTTAGGCCCTTAACATGACTTACAAACAATCTTTGTCGATCGATATAATGGTTACAATAACCATGAAAATGGACGTATTCATCACGTTCATGTCATTCTTGATTATGACAAACAACATGAACTATTCCAACATTACGGTAAATGCTTAATCAACTATTTTTAATTGTCGTTTTGACCATGATAATAGTCGCTTCAAAATCACTATACTGCAATAGTCATCCCGCAGACAGACGTTCGACTTCATCTCATTAAGCTGTGTAAAAACATGGCGTCCCTCGAGATATCAAGTAGCAATAAGCTAATAGATGGCGCCACAGATTTGTTTTGATTGGTAAGGGAAAAATGGGTTGCCAGTCAAACTGTTAGTTTTAATGTAGCAATTAGTTCACAAGGCGGCGCGACTGTGCAAGATGAAATTTTACACAACAAATTTGAATTTTTTTGTTCGAGCTTGAACGTCTGTCTGCGGTCATCCTAACCCCCAATAATTGTAAAACTGACTATCAAATTTGTTTCTGAGACGTCTAACTTCTGCATAGAATCGAAGACAAAAATTCCATTCGAATTTTACACAAGTAAATGCAAACTTCTTTGGAGGATTAGCTTTGCACTAAAGAGTCGAGAACAGGGCAAAGAATTTAATGTTGGGTTCTTTAGCTCCATAGATTTCACTGTATACTGCCATCTGTACGTGAAACTTTGAAAAGGCCTTTCTTTAATTCTTTTCGCTGCCTGTACCAGCTGTCAGCTCAAGTCTCACTTCAGCTGTCACTTCTTTTTTGACACATCCACTTCCGTCTCCGAGGCGTTCGACAGCCGTCTGTTCTCTTTCTAGTTTGAACGTCCAAACAAGTGAGTCGTATTTCATATTAGTGCCGCTCTCGTTTCGTGTCGGAAAGACTTAAAAGTAAGCTGTTTTCCTCCTTTGATTGCCTTAATTTCGAACATCTATTCGCGATTGTTTCGATCCTTACCTTACCTTTTGGATTAATTTGAGTTAAATGAGTGAAAATCGGAAATTTTCGGTCCCTGCCATAAGCCACAAACTAAAAATGTCAACACGCGTTCGTTGACCATCTTGATTCGAGTGACTAATCCCAAAATGCCTTTTCTCTATGGTGGTATTTCAGAATGCGTTACGTGGCTGCATACCTCCTGGCTGTCCTCGGCGGAAACGCCAGCCCCTCGAATGCCGATATCGAGAAAATCCTGAGCTCGGTCGGTGTGGAAGCCGATTCGACCCGCGTCACCAAGGTGGTCAACGAGCTGAAGGGCAAATCCGTTGAAGAACTGATTGCCTCTGGCCGCGAGAAGCTCTCCTCGATGCCCGCTGGTGGTGCCGCCCCAGCTGCTGCTGCCGTCACCGGTGGTGCCGCCGCTGCTCCGGCTGAGGAGAAGAAGGGTAAGTTTGTTGAGTGGCTCATAACCTCTTTCTTGTCCGTTCTGGGAAACACGAGAAACTAACGTTCTCTTTTACAATTTACAGAGGAAAAGAAGGAAGAGTCGGAATCCGAGGACGACGACATGGGCTTCGGTCTCTTTGAATAAGGGGTAAGTTTCGATAAATACTGGGAAACATAAAAATACGGAAGGAGCTGGTTTACATGATGAACAAACTACATCACCATCTTTCGACTGATCAAATCGTGAATGTTAAATAGTTTTTTAACTGATGCAATTGTTCAACATTTAAATTTCTCGTTGGAGAATCGTTCAAATTAGTAACGAGATCCGTTTCCTACTTTCAGATTCAACCACATCACACAGGATGTGTCGATGACCATTCGTTGGGAAGGTACAACTTATTTATTTCTGTGAAATAAATACCAAAAAAAGGCATTCAATAAAATCAAGGAGGACATCCCTTAAAAAGCCAAACATTTCGAGTTTCACAAGATTAGGAAATTTGAGAAAGTTCTATTGAATGTGTAATCTTTATTGCGTATAAGAAGCACTTTAAATTTGAATCACAAATTGCCCATGATTCCACGACTTTCCGGAGTTCTATATTCCGGAAGGGTCAGGAATCGCCGCACCAGCCAATCGCAGACACTGGTCGGAGTGATCCGAAACAGGAAATGGTACAGTCTGTAGCGCCATGGTTCACACTTGTACTGGGGCTTCGGTTTGGCATCTAGTAAAGCGTCCTTGAAACATTTCATAACCGGATGGTCCTCTCCTAGACTTTGCAGCGGTTTCGGTCCCGAAATGAACTTTAAATAGGCATTGTACTCGTCGAAGTAGCTAGCATAGAACTTCTCCTGTTCCTCGTTGAATCCCGCTCGCATCTGCTCGGCATAGCGCTCCTGGTTGGCACAGATGTTGCTCTGCATGACCAACGATCCGGGAATGAAGCTCACCACCGGTACCCCGTAGCTGGACATTTCCATCCGTAAGCCTTCGGTCCAAAAACGTAGAGCCGCTTTCGATGCGGAGTAGACCGAAAGCCCCGGGAGAGCTTTCAGGGCACAGTGGCTCGTGACGTTGATCAATCGACCACGATGCTGTCTCAGCAGCGGCAGGAAGGCCTTCGTCATGTTCATCGTCCCCAGCAGATTGACTTTGACCTGCTGTTCCAGATGTTGCTCCAGTTGCCATTCGAACTCGCCGAAGCACATCACTCCGGCGTTGTTGATCAGGGCGAAGAGTTCTATGGGCAATTAAGGATTTTTGTTTTGTAATGGAATTTGATATACTTAGGATGAACCTTACCATAATTCGGGTTGGACGTTAGAAAATCTTTCACCTTCTTCCGGGCATGCATGATTCTCTCCTCGAGCGTGATGTCCAACTCCTCCAGCAGAATCAGCTTTCCAGCTTTGCCATCCATTTCCTGCAACTGCATGGCTCCGTCCGAGTCAGCTCGTAAACATCCGGCAAAAACGACAAATCCCATTCGAAGGCACATTTGGGCAATGTTGAACCTACGGTATGACGGAATGGAAATTAACAAAAAAAAGTTATCCATGCCTCCTGTGAGAATCGAACTCACGACCGCTGGTTTACAAGACCAGCGCTCTGCCATCTGAGCTAAAGAGGCTGATGATGCATGTGGCCGCTCAATGGCGCTTACAAACTGAACGACACGTTCACAAATTACGTTCCACTTACCCCAGTCCAGAGTCACACCCGGTGACAATGACCACTGACCGGCCGCTGTAGGTTCGTTTGCGCCGTCCGCGGTTCTCCAGCAGCAACAGCAAAGCCCCGGCAGTGACCGTGGTGAGGCCAACATATTTGACCAAGTTGAAATCACCTTGCTGAAGAATGTTCATGCTGAGAAGGGTCCGAGTTCGCTGACAAACGACGATGGGATGAGGAATTCGGTTTCAGGCGCAGGCTTTAGCCACAGGTAGCAGTTGCAGAACTTGGCGCGGCAGTTGACTCAACCGAACTAGAACGCTTCAATTGATAACATCAACAGATACCGAACAGGAAGTGGGAATTTGAATTGATTTGGTTCGATTTGAATCAAGACACTGTTTTGACATTCAAATTTGTTTCCGACGACGACGCAGCAATTTTTCCAGGCGCAAGCAATGGCATGCTAAGATACAAACAAGACTAAGATTTTGTTTGCTACCTGGCCTGAGACGCCAAGCTTGTTGCTTCGTTTTACCTTTTTTGTAGCGGGTGCAGGAATGGAATTGGAATCTAGACAAAATAGTCAAAAGTTCAAAAGTAACATTTGTAAACAATGACATATGGTGTATTTTACTGGGATCTGCTTGCTCTCACAAACAAAATAGCACCAGAAACCTCGCCAGAAACAGATACAGGAAGCTATTACCTTGCCGAAATAGATTTTATCAACCTGGCATGTCCAGGAAATTTACGTTTGAAGTCATTGTTTACAGTTGTTTCTTTCGATCTTTTGACGATTTTGTCAATGATCAATTGGAACATATCTCGAGTTATTCATGACTTAAAATGTCGATTTCTCACAAGTCCCTAAACGTTCTCGCGAATTGAAAGTTGCATTTGGTAGAAGATTGTGAGCTCTACCTTGTGGCGTAAATGAAATTCCTAGGAGCCCTGTGATTCGTAAGAGATCAACGTTTAAAATAAATGTTTATAAATAATGTTTTCGGCGTTAATCTAGAATAAGGAATAATAATGATTGATTATTGATTGTTGAATTCACATTGCAGCCAAACATTGCGTTCTTTGTAACATTTGCATCAAATCTCAGGAGTTACTCAGGATTCGTCAAATTTGCACACTCTATGATCTTCTCCCCCCAAAGAGTTAGAGTGGTCGTAATTCCAAAATATGTGTGTGAAAACGAAAAGAACAACATCACTTATATTTGAACATAAAACTCACGTTTGCTCAGAGTGCATCAGCTTCCATCAACTTGTATAATTTATAACTCGATTTAACGTATTCTGGCAGCACTGGCTTGAACGTGATGGTGGCAACCTTGGCAACAAATGACAGCAGTATGTTTACTGTTTGAGAAAATTATTTACTATCGTATTGTAAGTAGCTCCTATTTCAAGCAAGATAGATCGTAGAACTTGAAAGAAGAATTGGGCCCCGGTTGTGATAAGTAGATTGTTTGATATTGTTTCATTGTTTTTCTTTTAGGAAGACGAAAAACAGATGGAATATGTGGAATTAACTGTCCGAACAAACCATCTCCATAAAGAGACCAAATCGGTTTGACCAATCGCAAACATTGAAAACTCCAGTTCTGCGATTGGTCGATCCGCTTTGGTATCTTTTTGGAGGTAATCCGTTTGGCAGTCAATAAATGACAAATATTCCCTCTATACGGATTAATTGACACAACCCATTGGCTTGGACTGTGGGAATCATTGCTGACGCATATTCGATTTGAAGGAACAGGTCAAAAAAATTAAAATTTTCTAAGTGTGTAAATGCTAATCTGGCAAAAATCAATCTCACAGATCCAATCTATAAATGTGAATGCAATAGGTCCTAAGTAACAAATACATCAATTACATGCCTAGAATCACCGTAAACACCAAAAGCAATATTTCCTTTAAATCCTCACAGCGTTTTACGTTGAAAATCATAAAAAAAAATTAAATTTTACACAAGTGAGTTGCAAATACGATTTGAAAACAAAAAATTGAAATTTTCGATCCTATTATTTTCGATTTGACACAAATGTAGCTTGAAGTAGTTGAATATTATCCATCCGCAATAAAAACTTTTTGCTTCTTCGAACAATCAAAACACCCGTTTTTAGAAGATAAAATGTAGGTCTTATGTACATCTGTCAAAATTGTAGACAAACATTGTACATTGGACAAGCGACTGACGAAAGTTCCATGTACAGAGCTGTCCCATGTACGTTTTAATATCGGTCGTATTTTCAATTTATTTTTATCTTAAAGCATAATTTCAAAATGATTCATAGAAAAGTAATGGCTTTCTATCCAAATGGGTATTCAATTCGATTTTGTTTATGTTGTTACTTAATTAATGCTAATGTTAATGCCATCTCTGACTTGAACTGTATTCCTCGCGTAGCATTATAATCTATAGAAATGGGTCTGTCGTCGATTCCTCGATAGTCAATATATTTAATCATCGAATTTTCATTGGTTTATCACGGAAAATCAAATGAATTTGTTGTTCTATGTGCCTATTTTAGTTTGTACGTTTTACCTGTGGAAATTCACTTAAATTTTTCCCAGCTAAAAAAACATATTTAAAATCCAACACAAAAGTGCATATGCATCTAATATAAAATTGTCATGAAATCCTGTGCATGCAACTTTTACGGAATACTGGCTGGTTCAAGACGCTAATGACTGGCCTACAATTGATACGTTGCGGATGCGTTTGCGTGAATTTGACAGTTTTCCCATAGGTTTTCTGTCAAATTTACGTCAACGGAACGCGAACGTATCTATTGTGGGCAAACGTTAAGAATAATTCTATGGAAAATGCATTTGAAACCAAGTTTGAAACCGCATTAGATCAAGAAAAGAAAGTCAATGAATAAAATCTATCAACGAGGATATGCGCTGCTCTAATGTTACGCAGCTTTATCTGCTCCCTTTCGTTCGAGAATACACAAAAAGGCATAAAATGATGATGGTTTTTCTAGTTATCAGTGGCCACGTTGATATGAATTTTGAGAAAGTTGCCTGAACTTGTACAGATTGAGTAATAATACAGGGGGTTGAGCTTTATTGAAGAAATCCAAACAACAAACTAACAAATAATCATTTTTAGACAATTATTCAACTGAGCCAAGAATTTTTTTCAAAAACTATAATAATACCTTGTGATTTTTGCTATAAGAACTCTCTTAAAAGGAAAGATTATTAGCTTATGATTTATTTGCTGTTTTATGGAATCACTGTATTAAAGGGTGTCTACGATGAAATTGCCACACTATGAAATTGCTCTAACTTTTTAACCGTTGGGTAGAATTTAATGAAAATTTTGGTGGATTTAGTTCATAGTACATTATTTACATCCTGCAAGTTAAAGTCCTGTGATCAAAACTCGCGGAAATGGAGTCGAAAGAACAGCTCGTGCGTGATAAAATCTTGCGCATTCATCACGAGAACAAGGATCTCTCGCATCGTTCCATCGCTAAAACGTTGGGAATCGCAAATTCCACGGTGTCACGAGTGATTAAGCGGTTCGAGAAACGGTTGACCACCGATCGGAAGCCCAGAAGTGAAGGAAAAAGTATTCCGTACAACACCAAAAATCACAACCGCGTAGTTGGGGCCTTCAACCGAAATCCGAACGCCTCCGTTCGGGATGTGGCTAAGAAGCTGCACCTAAGCCGAAGTTTTGTCCAAAAGGCCAAAACTAAGGCTGGGCTTCGAACGTTCAAGGTACAAAAGGCCCCTAATCGCGACGAGAAGCAGAACAAGTCCGCCAAAACCCGTGCCAGGAAGTTGTACCTCAACATGCTGACGAAAGTTGAATGCTGCATCATGGACGACGAAACATATGTGAAGGCCGACTTCAAACAGATCCCCGGCAACCTGTTTTTCACGGCCAAGGATAAGTTCAGCGTTCCGGAGCATGTCCGCACTCAGAAGATGTCCAAATTTGTGAAGAAATTCCTGGTTTGGCAAGCCATCTGCACGTGCGGGAAGCGGAGTGCACCTTTCGTGACCCAGGACACGATGAACGGACAGGTGTACATAAAAGAGTGCCTCCAGAAGCGGCTGCTTCCTCTCCTGAAGGCCCACAACGTCCCAACAATCTTCTGGCCGGATTTGGCCTCATGCCACTACTCCAAGGACGTGCTGAAGTGGTATGCGGACAATAAGGTCAATTTCGTGCCGAAAATGTTCAACCCTCCCAACACTCCGGAGCTCCGCCCCATCGAGAAGTACTGGGCGATTATGAAGCAGCACCTTCTTAAACGACCTAAGGTAGTGAAGACAGTCGAGGAACTGAAGAAAGTATGGGTTTACATGCAAAAAACGGTTGATTCACAGGTTGTGCAGAATCTTATGGCCGGGGTTAAGGCCAAGGTGCGGGCATTTGCGTATGGACTGTGAATAAAATACGAGTAAAATGGTAAAATGAAGTTTAATAGTTATTTCTCAATCCCTGAAAATTTGATGGCAATCAGATAAAAACTCGAATTTTGCGAATCAATTTTGTGTGTGGCAATTTCATCGTGGACATTCTTTAAAACCTTATGAAAAGCATATGTATTCACATGAGAAAATCTTACATCGTTCAATATGATTTTTGAGATCGATCAGATCCTGCGAAAGTTTGTCTGAAATTGGACAGACTTAAGGAAAAACTCCTCGGATCATAAGTGACTTATAATTCTTACCTCCTTGCAAGCAACATCTCGGTTTGCAGTCTCTCCAACCGTCTTGCATTGCATTCAATTCCAATTCCTTTATTTTTTCGTTACACTAAGCAAACGAAATCGGTTGGTTGTATTCCTTTCGGTGCTTGGTATCGTAGTCGTAGTACTGTACCTTGGATGTTCCCGGATCTGTTCGACTGTTAACAGGAACTTGGAATCGTAATCGACTGCTTCAAAGGACTGCCTTTCGGCTGAGTTTAATTGGGGAGTCTCCTTGGTTGATCTACCTGCTTTACCACTGGTTTTCAGCTTTCAGCTTATCCACATTCACCAGTTCCTTCTGTGCGGCTGCCTTAAATTTCCGGCGATCTTTCACTGCCAGCTGTTTTAATTGTTGTCGGACCTGTATGTTCGACAAAATAGTTATTAAATACAATACTCTCGCCAAACGGAAACTGTCCTGTTCCAGTCGTTTATTGCGCGGCTTTTCGTTTTCGATCTTTAGGGCTCTTTCAATACTCGAGAACAGTGACTGTGTGCTTTGCACTGCAGTGTTGAAGGATATTCTCCTTTGCCTTCATAATCATAATATTATTTAAACACTGTTTGGGAACGTCCATTAATAAAGGCCACAAAAAGTGACTTTTTAAACCCCCCCCCCCCCCCATGTCAAGTTTTTTGTATGGACCTTAAAATTTTTGTGTATAGATCGTCAAGTTTTCCCAACCCCCCTCTCCTCCCCCCCCTACCTCGTGACATAATTAATGGACCTTCCCCGTTTAAATCCGTTAGTCGAAATAATTATTTACTTTCAGCTGGCGTATTCGATAATTATATGATTCAAGATTTGCCTAATGAGTTTTTCATATCAAAACTACTGATGAAAAACGAAACGCATATCATATAAATAGTTCTTACACGTAACTTCTATGAAATTTAGAAGGTGCTTGAATGAATTTCAAGCACAGAGAACAAACATCCAGGCTCGAAATTTTTTTTTCTCAATTTACTGTAATTTTTTGAAAGCAAACCGTTGGAACACCAACGCCGCCCAGTCTAGGTTTCACCAAACTAAAATTGACAACGAGCATCAAACCCCGAGGCACACAGGTTGCGCCATCAACGTACGATTCACCAAAACTAATGGAAACGAGCTGTAATTTTAAAATGTCAGTAACAGAAATTTACACAGGAAGTATATTGAAATCTATATACAGTAACTGCCGGCTAGGGCCGCTAGGGGTTCAGGAGGGCCGAATATTCGGCCCGGATCATTAGTCTTTTATACTGATAGCTCAAAACAAGACAGTATGGTAGGTGCTGGAATAACTGGCCCTGGAATTAACTTTTCGGTGTCCATGGGAGAATGGCCCACGGTATTTCAGGCTGGAATATACGCTATCCTAGAATGTGCAGCAATCTGCATTAGAAAGAATTACAAAAATGCTAATAGATGCATCTGTTCAGATAGTCAAGCAGCGCTAAATGCTTTAAAATCAAAAACTTATACGTCAAAACTAGTTTGGGAATGCTCAAAATTTCTGCAACGCCTGTCCTGTCTTAACACTGTTAACCTATACTGGGTTCCTGGGCATACCGGAATCGACGGAAATGAAAAGGCTGACGAATTGGCAAAAAAAGAATCAACAACGAAATTCATTGGACCCGAGCCCTTTTTTGGCTTATCTTCTTGCGCTCTTAAAATAGAGCTTAAGTTCTGGGAGAAAACGAAGGTACAGTACAACTGGAACAAGACCTTAAATGCCCGGCAATCAAAACGTTTTATAAAGCCAAACGCTTGTCATACAGATAGATTACTAAATCTATCGAAACGTGATCTGAGCCTATACACAGGTTTAATAACAGGAAACTGTCCTAGTAAATATCACCTAAAGCTCATTGGTAAGCTAGATGAAGATAAATATCGCTTTTGTAACCTGGAGAGTGAAAGCTCTGAACATTTACTGTGTGACTGCATTGCACTATTTCATAAAAGATGCAGATTTCTTGACAAAGGTATTATGGAGCCTTGGGAAATCTGGGTTGTTAGTCCCAAAAGGGTACTAAATTTCATAAGGAATATATTACCTAGTTGGGATCATTGCCTTTAGTAGTAGTGATAGTTACTAAGAATAGTGACTCGCCATTGCAATTTGGCATACATAAACAGAGGACTCACCACAATAGAAGAATTAATGGTCGCGGTGGTATCATGTCTCCAACACAGGAAAAAAAAACTGTTCGCAAACTGGGTACTGTTTAACTGGGCGTTCGCTAACTGGGCTATAGGCTATAGCCCAGTTAAAAAGCAAATAAACTTTAAAAAACAACATTTGACATTTTGTTGTTAAAATCAGCAGGGGGCATATGAGTTTCGTAGAGGATTGAAAAATGGTTAAACTGTACGAAATTGAGTCGTAATTTCATATTACGTTAAACATTTTGCACAATAAGGTACACAATAAGCATCGCAATAACGCATAAGACTTAAAAACAATATTTAATTTATGTATTGTGCAATGAAATATACTAACCGAAATCTGATCGAAAGCCAAGGGGCACGACTCTTCCGAATTATCTCAGATTTAGAAAAGAAATGATGTTTAATCAAAATGTCTAGTCCAAACCGGATGAAATTTAAAAAATTCTAAAAAAATCCGATTTAACCCAATTATTGGATTTCATCGAACGAAATCGTAATAAGCGATTTGCATCTCTTTCCAATCGACCAGTTTTGAGGTCATCGCTATGAAAGATAATCGACGATTTTTCACGATTTCATCCGATATTTCGATATAGTCGATTTTTGAAAAGTTTCATCGATTATTGTGAGTTAAACTTATTTAAGTATATTTTGTTTAGAGTGTCCATTGGCAACATTGGCTGTCAGCTTGGCCAATCAGAAAAAAGGCGCGAAAAGCGCAGCGATGTGGTGTGGTATCACATACCAGGCCAAATTATCGAGTCAAAGTCTTGTGGCGTGATGCGAACCTCAACAAGGTATTTTGGCATGCTAGTGGATGCCACACCTCCACCACATCAATGGGCACCTGGCCTTAGTAATGTTGTTATATTTTTATAACTCGCAGCTGTAGGCTGAAAACCGGAAAACCCCACTAGCGCCATACAATTTTACTCTAATTGCCAATGTTTGCATTGTGGCGCATCTAGTGCGCTGTACAGCGCATCTGATTTTCTCCACAGCTCCACTAGATGCGACACTTTGTTGCCATATGGAAAAGCAGTTAAATTGATTTGCACGAGTGATTTTTTCCGGTTTTGAACTGCAACGAGAATATTCTTCAAATTACAGGAAAAATGTAGGTGATTGTACACGGAAATGTGTGTTGTTTCAACAGTTTTCGATTGTTATTTTCAAACAGCAATTCAGTTTGAATCATACTAAAATTTGTTTGAAACAATCTATATAAGCGTTGGTCAAATCAAGCAACAAATCTGTTTTCGTAGCTGCCATAATGAACGCACACGATCAAGTAAAATAGATCAAAATCGTGACTCTAACGACCTTATCGGATAAAATCCGATCAAATCGGACGAAATCCCATCAAATCGGATGAAATCAGATCGAATCGGATGAAATCGTGAATAATCGAAAGTAGCAGACATTATTTCACCATAGTTAGATTAATGAGAGATATTGTGTAAAATTAAAAGAATCATGGATAAATAAAGCTTATCCACTATGAATGGATGAGTGTCGTACCCCTAGTCGAAAGCAGTTGCCGAGCAGCATCCGCTAGCCCAGTTAGCGAACGGTTGCTGTACTAATGTAATCTGTGAATCTCAAATTCATGATTATCCTTTTTGCATGTTATTTTGAAAAGTTCCTGCAGACTCGTAGGTGAATTGATCAGAACTTTCATTTTGATTTTCGTCTCTTACCTCACCCGCTGTTTGGAAATGTGAGAGTGTGTGAATTATTTATAGCCCATGCGCATGCGCACTGTGTCGATAAAGAAGATGCCTTTATTCATTTCATGAAGCACATTACATACATCTAGGCGCTTCCAAGACCAACTATTTCAAAGGCCATCATTTTCGTTTTATTGCAGCATCTTTCTCCTCTGGTTTTCAAGTAAATTTTTATCAAATTTGTTGAAATAAAACACCAAAATCCTATTTCACTGAGCTAACTCTTTGGTTATCATCTATTTCTCACGATAAAACCCTTAATTCAATTCAATAACACAATTCACCTTAAAAATAATAATACTCCTCCGTCTACCCCTGACTAGCGCGTTGCTGCAGCATACGAATTTGATCCTTGATCTGTGCCAGTTGTCCCTCGAGCACTGCTCCCACCCTGCCACTGGACTCCACCTCCGATTCCGAGGCCGAATCCAGCGAGAACGCGGCCTCCAACTCGAGCGTCTTTCTCCGGTCCGGGCTCCGTTCGATCAGAATCCGCTCGACGTCCGGGGCCAGTTTGACGTTGGCCAAGCGGGACGCGGTCGACCGTTTCGGTACACCGGCATCTTTCCGCCGGGCCGTTGGTTTGGTCGGGGCCTTCATGCGAGGAACGCTCCTGGCCGCGGATTCGTGCATCCGACAGTGCTGGTCCAGTTTCTGCTGGGTAGAAAGAGCACGGCCACAGTCTGCAACGGGACAGAGAAACTTCCGAGCCCCTTCGTGCTTGGAACGGACGTGGGAAATCAGGTTGCGCTCGTAGTCGTAGAACTTGGGACAGCCTTCATAGGGACATTGGAAAACTTGCTTTTCTTCGCCTTCCGCGGTCTTTTGGTGCACTTGGATGTGAGCTTTGAGGTTTTTCTTGGAGCGGAATTTGCTCTGGCAAATGTCGCACTGATACATTGTTATATGCTGCAGCTTACGGTGAGCAACCAAATCGGTCCAACGTGTGAATTCCGCCGAGCAGGAGTCGCACTTGTGTATGGCGTGTGTTGTCCGATGGTTGCGTAGGGACTTGAGGTTCATGAATCCCTTGTCACAGTGATCGCATCGGTGCGGATATTGACCCGTATGTCGGAAGGAGTGTTGTTTCAGTTGAAGTTTGCGCCAAAACCGTTCGTCACATTCCTGACAGGTCCATGATTTACCCAGCACGTGCTTCAGGTCGTAGTGCCGGCGCATGCTATGGTCTGAGGAGAAGGTTTTCACGCATGAGGCGTGCTTGCAGCGGATGACATTGGAAGTCGCTTCCGGCGGTTTGGATTTATGGTTGGCACGCATGTGACGATTGAGATGAGCTCGGTTGGTGTACTCTTTTGCGCAGTTTGGTTCCGGGCAGATGTATTCGCGCTGGAAAAGAAGGGTTTGGGTTTGAATTGGTGCCATTCAAATAGCAAGGACAATAGGCAACTAACCACTCCGGTGTGGGCAAATCGATGCCGATCGAAATCGTCCTGCTTGCGGAACATTAATCCACATTCTGTACAATTGAATGACTGTTTCGGTTTGATATCCATTGCTGGATAGGATTTTGCTTCGTTGCCATCGTTGGGGAATGCCTGGGACTCCGACGCTTGGCTCGCAGGACATTGGTCGGTGTCGCTGGATTCCACTTCACTTACCATTTGCCCTTTCTAGGATGGTTTTCTTATAGTTGTGTCAATGATAATGAAGAGATTAAAGTGATTTATGACTAGTGTTTTAGCGAAAACAGTATGAAGAAAAGATGTTTTGTTTTCCTAAGGTCGCACGACGCGCGTATTAATTTACGGATGATCTTTTCACGTTTTCAGGTGCTGTCCTGCCTTTTCGTATTGAATTTGAAGTTTACGGACGGGGATGTTCTCTAGATCTTACGTGAGAGCGAGCAGGATGCACGATGCATGTGAAGTTATGTTTGATACGCAAGCACGCATGCGCTCGTATCAAAACAAAGCGGAGGGCATTCGAGCAGTTTAATTGAAGGGTATAAGCCTATTTGATAGAAAAGTTTGATCGACCACCTTCGATTCAGATCAGAGGCCTGGCAACCCTATCCTTTTTACTAGCGTTTGACAGTATGCAACATATCACGGGCCTTATTTGAATAAGGCCCGTCTGACGTTTAATACTACGGGTAGGAACGCCAGCATTGTTTACAAACAACGAATCTTTTGACGTTTGGTTGTTACAGATGTTGGCTACAGAAAAATCTCTGTCCGCCAGATCCCTGATTCAGATTGATATTTTTTTTTCAGCAAGGCAGTTGAATAAACAAACAAACATTCAACAAAGTCGGAAGACGTTTCTTTTGCTTATCAAAAGGATTGACCATCCCTCATGAAAATTCGTAACTAAATTAATGGTCGTAATTTTTTTCAACTCGTGCATTTGACAGACTCAAATGACGTGAAATAACTCAGTAGGACTGAAAAACAATGTAGACTCGAAAAAATATCTGCTCATGATTAATGGTAATAATCCATAAGTAATTCTAATAGATTTGATTTGGCACACATAAACATAACATGTGCGGCCACACATGGATTTTAGATGGAGAAAAAAGAACTATGTACCCTGCACATAGATTTCACTGTACAAAGCAGATTGAAAAAATCTATGTGTGGACATATAGAATCTAATAGTACGTTCACACTACAGCTTATATTACGTGAAATAGAGTATCTTGATATCAAATGACATGTACATTATTTCCAGTGAAAACTAGATGTATAGTTGCTGATATCAAGATACTCTATATCACCTAATATAATCAGTAGTGCGAACGTACTATAACAGTAAAATTTTCTCAGTGTACAATGAATTATTAAAATATTGGAATTTCTCAAGTTCTTTTTCTGAGTGGTGAATTGATTATGGGTTTCGTCCGTGCTTGCAACATCTTTCGTCCCTGCGATTTCCTATTTTCCCCGCCTCTCTTTCTTTATGCTTCTGGAATTCTTCAGCTCAACCTCCCCAAGTAACCACAAGCATTATATTAATGCACTTATTCAACCCAAAATTAACATCGGTAAAGCGGGATCGCATTAATTCAACAGTTGTCAAGTAATAAGGCTTTAGATTAGCTTAAGAATGTAGTGATGCATTACCAATGCAATAATGCTATTTTAGCAATATGGCACTACAAAAGATATAACATTAGTTCGATCTTAGTGGGGCCATTTTCAGCTTTAATCCAACTTCAATGATGAACTAGACGTAATGCATATGCCCTATATATGCATGCTATTACAGCCTTGTGGTTACTTGGGTCTACGCCGTAATTCATCATATGGACTTCATGATCCTATCCGCTTCATGTCAGCTAGGTTCAACGTTTTCTATTTTCTATACGACTTCAATTGTACTATGCCAACATTCAAGCGCAGCCTGGCAGAATGGCATACTACGAGAAGGATAGATCAATGAACAAGTTTTTGTTTCTCCAATTGATTGACAACGAGGACTGCTCCGAACTATAGATGTTTCTTATTTTATACTTTGACCATACTCTACGTTTGTAGTCTTGTTTATTTTAATTATGTTTATGAATGTGCAACTAAGCAATGTGTTGTATTGTATTATATTGTTTTTTACTGTATTGTATTGCAAAAGATATGGGGTTTTTACGCCAAATCAAAACGGCTTATCCCCGTCATAAACAAATTCATTAAGACCACCTTAGGTCAGATGGAATATATATATAATAATAAATAAATAAATAAATATAGATAACGTCCGTTCGATAACCCAAAGAGAATTCATCCACGATTGAGGCAGTATTCGATGGAAGGTGGTTTGTTGCCGTCGAGCGCTTTGGCATAAATTCATGTGGGTCTTCACTACTCAGGTAACCAATAAGCAGTTCCAAAGCTTCTTTTTTCCAGCTTATCAAGTATTTAAGTCACCTTAAATGCAACATGAATGCCACTTTTGGCCCAATATACGGCTGATTTACTGCAATGCTATGATAATGCTTCATTAATGCTAGTTTGCATTCGAAATACTTATTACAGGCTAAAAACATTTAAAAAGCATTTGAAATGCAGCCTTACAACAGATAGCATTCAAGATGCTCATATAATGCTAATATAATGCTTGTAGCATCTGAAATGCAGATTTAGGGTTCATTTACTGCATATGCTAATGCTTTTTGGTTACCTGGGTAATGCCCTTTAAATTAGTCATTTTTATGTGGAGATATTTCAAACCCAGGCTATCTCTTCCTGCAAAGAACATCAAGGTTTGAAACGTCAAACGACGAGTTCAGGACACAAATATATTGTCATAATCGACACCGTATTTCCGTGGCTATTTTGAAACTTACTGGTCAACCCACTTCATTCGGCTTGGCTTGAAACACACAGTGATTTTCCATGACATACTTTCCGGCTGGCCTATCCATTAGCTTTCAGGTACCATTACTGTAGGAGTAGGATCTCAATATCCATCGCCTGCATCCAGGTGTTATGTGATGAAGAATGTATATTACCTCTTTTACCATTTTTGTAGCTGCATCCCAACCAAATTTTGACCATCCTTGATGTCTAAGCCTTTCAATTCACTGTTGATATACAGTGTTTCTATAGCCTAGTATGCCAAGTATAGCCTAGTATAGGAAAAGTAATGGCCAAAAAATGCTTTTATTGTTGGAATTACTTACCTTGTATGCAGCTGAAAAGGAGGGCAAACTAATAATGTCTGCCCATGTAATCTAAATGGGGCTGTCATTTTTCCTTGTGAAATAATATTCCGTTCGATTATTCTGCAAGGAAAACTAGCAGTAGTCAAATTATTTTAGCGCGTAAATCTGAGCGCTCGGTGGTCACTTCGGAAATCAATTTCAACTACCGATTTTTTTTTCCTCTGTTCGGGACATAAACCACTGTGACCAGTAATTTGATCTATTGTATTATATCCCGTATCCTTTGTTTAGTGCATGTCGAGTTACTTCATCACTATTGAGAAATGATGAAGTGTTCGGTGTTGTTACAGTTGTCATTGTTTGTTGTTGGCAATGAATTAAGTTCTATTGAAAGTTTCCGCTATTTAAACCCTTTGAGGAGTGAGAGCACTCTTCAAAGGCGCGCCCCTTTATCAGTCAAAATCGAATTCATTGCAAACAAAACAAACAATGACTCCGATATTGATCATGCATCAGAACCCTAGTCCTAACCAATTCAAACTATAGAACATCAAATAGAAAATGAGAATTCACATAAATGAAGACTAACCATGTTTTCTTTATTCCAAGCTCATCCTCGGTGGACGAATCCGAGTATTGTCGCTTTTCCCAAGACATAAAATGTAATAAGGACTATTATACGTTCCTTTGACTACAAAAAACAAATATGTTCCCTGGTTTGAATTAGTGCAGACTAGGGTTCGGTGGTAGATCTGATACCCCGTAACGCACCACGAAAAGGTTATCTACCAGCGTTACGGGTTACCGATTCCTCGGTACTGCATCAACTTTAGCAATATGTCAAAAAATACCGAACTGATCTTCAAAATTAACTGAACAATCCTTAAAAAAAGCCGAACATGTCGCCACACCAATATATTTAATTACCGAGAACCTCAGTATTATTTTAACTTATTTGTTTTATTAGCTTATTTGTAATTTACTACCGGCAAATCTGCAAAATTAGTGCGGAATATCTGTAAAATCAGCTTCTGAACGGCATTGTAATTTAAATCCCCATTTTTGCAGCGATAATAAAAAATACCTTCACAGGTTAGACACTTGTTCTGAGTTCAGGTTTTATTCACTCCGATAAATTAAATGAAAATAAATAGAAATTTTCAAATTACGCGTTCGAAACTATTCACTGGACCGATCGGAAAACTGAGTTTTTCTTGAATGCTCACTCTTTGATTGTCACGAGACGGATTCCTTAATCGGATTTTGGCCAACGTTCTAAGAAAATCTAGAAACGTACGTAGTCAATGATGTGAACAAATTCAAATAATTTAACAGACTTACCATTGCGTATATTTGGAAGAAGATCATCATACTCTGTCCGAATATTCGGTTAGATAACCAAAAAGTGTAGATAATGCTGTTGTCCATTTCAATCAGCGAGTTTAAAGTTACCTCCATATCACAATGTCTATAACTTTTTACTCACCAAAGAGTACACGCGTTTGTCTGAAGTGTTCACTTAATAACTGAACTTTTTAAAAATGGCGTCATTTAGAACATTTAATAAGCAAGAAACTGAGAGTTTGGTATACATATTGACCATAGCTCGGCAAAGCTACATTTTTTTTTTGCTGAATGTTCGCTTCACAGAATTACTGATCTTACAAATAGTACCGAGTTTATTCTGATACTGAGGTATTCGGTTATATTTATTACCGACATCTGTATATTATAAAGTTTTACAGAAGAATCTGTAATAAATATTACAGAAATCAGCAAATGTTGTACAGAAAACCGTTCTCTCAGTATAAATACATTTTTACAGAGAAAAATCAGCAAAAAATATTACCGAGCTGAAATTATGGATTTAAGTGTGTGTATAATTTGTCAAGGCTTGATAACAACTTTCTGGTCGATAATTATCACAACATGTTATAATCAACATAATTCTATAGTCGCTGAACGAGGGATTAGAAAAACAATAAATGTTTAATAAAAAAATAAATCTTGTTCTAAAATCTGTGGGACATAGTGAGAAAAATAACTTCTTGATTTGGTAGTCTATTCTGTGCATCAGTAATAAATGTTTACACCAATCTGACTGAACCCGCGAAAGCAAAACACATCCCAATTCGAGCAGTATCTCCATCACGAAGACCTCTACTGTTACTGCTCGACACCGCCAATCTGTCAAATTTCTTCGCCATCAAAGTTTTTTATTTACGTTTCGCTTCGTCTGGTGAAAAATTCCCAAACTTAATCGCAAATTCGGAGAAAACCCGTCGAAATTCATCACCCGTAACCATGGCCGGGGGTGCATCGCGGATTCCCATCTCGATGCTGCTGCAGGACAAATCCACTGCGCCAGAAGATGACGAGGAACCGAAGAAGAAATCCCGCGAGGATTGGCGCAAGGCCAAGGAGCTTGAGGAGGCCCGTAAAGCGGGAACAGCTCCGGCCGCAGTGGACGAAGAAGGTAGGGACATCAATCCGCACATTCCGCAATACATTAGCTCGGCACCGTGGTACTACAATACGGCCGGACCAACGTTGAAGCATCAACGGCCGCAAGACGAGAGCAAGCAGGAATTTTCCGGAATCGATGAGTGGTACAAACGCGGGGTGGACACCAGCAAGGTGGTGACTAAATTCCGGAAAGGTGCCTGCGAGAACTGTGGAGCCGTGACGCACAAGAAGCGCGATTGCATGGAGCGGCCCCGAAAGGTGGGGGCCAAGTTCAATGGGGCAAAGATTGCACACGATGAGTTCGTTCAGCCGAAAATCGTGGCGGATTATGACGGGAAGCGGGATCGCTGGGCCGGATACGATCCGGCAAATCACCGCGAAATAGTGGAGGAATATCAGAAGATTGAGCAGGCCAAGAGAGAACTGCGGGCGCAGAAGTTGAAGGAGAATCCGGATATGGCCGATGAGGAAGGGGAAGACGATGAGGACAAGTACGTGGATGAAGTTGACATGCCCGGAACGAAGGTAGGTCGGTTAGTGGTGGTTGGACGATGGGATGTTAATCGGGTTTTAATTTGTTATAGGTGGACTCGAAGCAGCGGATTACGGTTAGGAATCTTCGAATTCGTGAGGACACGGCAAAGTATTTGCGTAACTTGGATCCAAACTCGGCATACTACGATCCGAAGACTCGTTCTATGCGTGATAATCCGAACCCGAATCTAAAACCGGAGGAAACGGATTTTGCTGGGGAAAACTTTGTTCGCTATTCGGGTGACATTCAGAGGCACGCCCAGGCCCAGTTGTTTGCCTGGGAGGCTCACGGAAAAGGAGTTGATGTTCATGTCCTGGCCGAGCCGACCAAGTTGGAACTGCTGCAGAAGGAATACGAGAAGAAGAAGGATCAGTTCAAGGACGAGGTCAAGAATACCGTGCTGGACAGATATGGCGGGGAGGAACATTTGCAGGCTCCGCCGAAGGCTTTGCTACTGGCCCAGACGGAAAATTACGTCGAGTACAATCGGTTCGGAAAGGTCGTGAAGGGTGAGGACAAACCGATAATTCGTTCGCAGTATGAAGAGGACGTCTTCATGAACAATCACACGAGCGTTTGGGGATCGCACTGGAAGGACGGAGTTTGGGGCTACAAGTGTTGCGAATCTACGATCAAGAACTCGTACTGCGTGGGAGATAACGGGAAGTCGTCCGGCATGGCAAGGACGCCCTTGGACACAGAGCCAATTGCCGGTCCATCGCGGGTTGGTGCAGTCGAATTTCAGAAGGAACAGGAATTCAGAAGGCAGCAGGAAAACAAGAAAGCAGATGATGAGGCTGGGGATGACAGTAGTGGAAGTAGCAGCAGTTCTAGTAGTAGCAGTAGTAGCAGCAGTGAGTCTTCGTCGTCGGACTCGGACTCGGAATCCGACGAGAAGGAACGTAAGAAGTCGAAAAAGTCCAAGAAGAAGCGCAGGAAGGAGAAGCGCCGGTTGAAGCGGGAGGAGAAGAAACGCCTGAAGCGAGAGGAGAAGAACAAAGTCAAGGACAAGCTGCAGCTGGCGCTGATGGCCGAGGAGATGCACCTGCGTCGGGCGAACGAGCTGCTGAAGATGGACGAAAGAAAACGGCCCTACAACAGCATGTTCGAGGCCAAGGTTCCGACCGAGGAGGAAATGGAAGCGTACCAGATGAAGCGCCGGCGGGACGAGGATCCAATGTCTCAGTTTGCTGATAAGTAGACCGGGTGGTGAGGTTTAACAATATGGATTAAGTGTGTAGCAATAGATGTTTCTTCTCTGTGAAAGTGGTGAGTTTTCTGGTGTCTTAGATATCACCATTCCTGGATGGGTGGGATTTGTGTCTTTGGTTTAATTGTTGCTTCTTAGAAATTTTCAGATCTTTCGATAAATTTGCAGAACATTTAAGATGGTTTAATAACATTCTTAGAATTCTGGAATATCTCAGAAGATCAAAAAGAATCTTACAAACAGTGCCGCTTACTCTTCAATACCTTTGTGGTGCCCATGGAAATACGTATAAATCAAAATGACTAACGCCTACAACGATCCTCAACAGAATGCAGCACTCGCCGCCGGAATTGTAGTAAAGCTTCCGGATTTTTGGAAGCATGATAGCGTAATGGGGTTTGCCCAAGGGAGGCACAATTTGCCCTTGCCGACCCCTTGCCGGGATCACATAAAGTCAAGCTGGCAACCTTGTCCATACACAGAAAGAAATCTTGTAGTAAAAACTACCATTTTACCCGACTACGCCTATCTTTAAAACTACCATGAAATTTCAGTCTAATTTAACACGTTTACGGTAAAATCTTCAACGTTTGTGGTATATTTGACAAACCTTATATTTATATCAACCGCACCATGGTTGATCTAATCGCAGGCATGGTAAAAACAAACGCATTTGTAGTCAGCTGAAAATTGTTGGTGATTGCGCTTAATTTAACCCTTGAAATGGTAGTTTCTACTGCGACTTTTTTTTGCGTGTAGCGACTAGTGAAATATACGGCGAGGCGTCAAGTCATCACCGCTGTTTATGTCAAACGGCTAAAGCGTAGCGGAAACCAGAATGACAGGAAAGTGACGTCCGAGCAACGAACTGATACATTTTTTCACAAGTCATAATCGGAACCAGGGATGCCATATTTACAGACATGTCTGTAAATTTGCAGACTTTTCATTTTTATTGCAGACCTTTTTAACGATGCAGACATTTAGCAGACATTTTATTTATGTTGCAGGCTTTTACAGACTTTTGAAATATTTTTTAAATTTCAAATAGAGGTGTTCTATGTAGTTCGGATTTAAAACGTACGAGGATCTGAACAGTATAGTAGATGCGGTAAGAAGCTTTGTTGAAATATTTTAAAATATCCTAGGTATCATTTAAAGTAGAAATCCTTGAAAAAACAAAAGCAGTGGGCCACTTGGAGACACAATGGACCCGGAGGTATGGTAGTGTTCAATCCCACGCGTGTTCAACGCATGCGAAAAATTACTGTCACAGCGTTGGTAATATTAGTCCTTTGCTATTAAGTCAGAACGAAATTTAAGGTTCACAACAATACAAATCATATTTGAGAAACTTAGAGACTTCTTAAAAAAAAAAAATGTCTCCCATGGTCAGGTAGAAACTTCTCAGAAGTGGGGAGCAAGCAGTTCATGCAAGAAGAATTTCATTACCGAAGAAGTATTTCATTACCGAAGAATTTCAAGACAGAACTTCCTCAAGAATCAGGAGAGGACTTATCAGAGCTTCAGGAAGAAGTGTAGGGGAGAGGATTTTTTGGAATTTTTCAAAGTTTTAGGAGTTCATCCCAGAAATTCAAGATTGAACTTCCCAGAAGTTCAGGAAAAAAAACTTCCCCAAATTTCAGATGGGAGCTAACCAGGAACCTATTTTCTAAAAAAAATAGGAAGTTGAGGAAAGAACTTCTTTCAAGTTCAGGAAATAACATCCCAGAAGTTCCGGAAGAAACTTCTCGAAATGTTGGTTGGAACTACTTAGAAGTGCTTGGCAGCTTTTTCAAAGCTCAGAGGCGAAACTTCTGCATTACAGAATAAAGATTTCGCAAAATTCTTTAGAGAGAAAAGAATGAAACTTTCCAGGAGCATTCGGAGTACTTCCTTCTAATTTTAGCTCGAATATCATAATAGTTCTGGAACAAACTTCCCCAAAGTTCTGGAGAAAACTTCCCAAGAATTCAGAAGAGGACTTCTCAGAAGTCAAGAAACTTCAAGAACAAATTTAAGGAAATTTTCCTAAAAATGTTGGAATAAAATTTTCCTCGCAGTTCTGGGTGGGACCAATCAGAAGTTTGGAAAGAATAAGCTCAATAAAAAACTTTCTCGAATTTCAGGAAGAAACCTACCAGAGAGGGCACTATCTGTAAGGTCAAGAAGGAATTTTTCAAAAAAAATCAGTAAAAAACTCCTCAGAAGTTCACAAGAGGACTTCTCAAAAGTTGCAAAGAGACCAAAAGTTTAGTTGGAACTACCCAGAAGTGCTAGAGAGCTTCCCTAAAGTTCCGAATCAAACCTTCCAGCATTTCAAAATGAGAACTTCTCGAAGTTCACGAAGTTAAAATAAAATCAGGAAGAAACTTTCCAGAAGTATAGGAGGATCTTTCTAGTTGTTCAGCAGAAATTCAGGAACAAACTTCCCTAAAGTTCAGGACAATACACCCTTGAAGTTCAAAAGAGATTATTTCGGCAGTTCAGAAAAGAACTTCTCAGAATTTCAGGAAGAAACTTCTAACAAGTTAAGAAGATTTTCTGGAAATTCTGGAGAGTAGTTTCTCAAAGTTTTGCAGAATTCAGGATAGGACTTATCAGAAGTTTAGAAAGTAACTGTGTTCAGGAAAAAAATTACTTAATGTTTCTGGAATGTAAGGTTGGGTTCTTAAATGTAAATTTCGAAGAAAATAAGGAGTGACTGCCAAGAAGTTCATGAGGAATTTTGCCTGAAGTTCAGGAGGAAGCTTCCCAGAATAAAGCAAAAAGCCTTGCAGAAGATCAGGAGAGAGTTTCCCTGAAATTCAAGAGATAATTACTGACTAACCGAAGAAGCAGTCTATGCAAAAATCATTCATATGACCAAAATTGATGATCATGAGTGATGATAACACCATATTAAAATATGGTACACACCATTGATGATTATTGTTGAATCAAAAAAAAAAGTCTGTTGAATTTATCAAATGAAAACTTAATTTTGATTTGAAGATACAAAGCTTTCGTCTTTTCGTTGAAAGAAGTCTAATTTTCTAAAAAAAAATTACAGACTTCTATAGAAATTCCCAGACATTTCAAATTTTTATCACAGACATTTGAAAAAAATATCTGGCATCCTTGATCGGAACAGTCCGCACGTGTGAAAGTTATTGAAACTTATTGAAATTAATTATTCCAAGTAGTCATTAAAAGGTGGTTGTATAACTCTTATCGGTAGTCCGTTCATCGGTTCAAGCGCTATCCTGAACAGTAAGAAACATTAAAATCCTAAGCAGAAATATTAGGTTAATTAGCAAACTATAAATGTTACAGCTGCAATCGGTAGACATTACGATCGGTAGAGGTTACGATCGTGTGGAAATATTGAGAGGCTCACCGTATTGTAAGTGTGAATTCTAAATGCGAAATAATAATATATTGTACTTAAATTAATGAATTACAGTTGAAGCCCATTCTGCTATCAAAACGGTATACTTGGTTGCACCCTTATTTCTACGACGATAACCACATTGTCGCGAAAATCGACCAATCCGTTATATGTCACATAGCAGATTTGGTCACAAACCCTGCCAACGAAAACAAGTACGAGACGGTCTAAACGAGGATGATTTCTCGTTTCCAAGTCTCAGCGCAAGGACGTTTGGAGCAACTTATCGGAGACTGTGATTTGGGCGATATGCAGGAACTAGCCGCAGGATTGAACGACACGGACGAAAATGGAAATGCTTTTCCTGCAACGAATGTCGCCAAACGTGAAAGAAATTCTTGCAATCAGCGATGGAACAATTGGGAAGTAGCCGAGATGGCCGATAAAATAGTGGAATATCCGGGTTCGGCACAAGTCTACCAGCAAATTCCAACAGCATAGAAGCATCACCGATAGCTGATCTACAAGGTCAGATTGCCACACAGACCGCTGATTTCACTGACTAAAGACAGAGCGAAGCACTTCCCGAAGCAAACCTACTTCGAGATCCAGTCGTAACATCAGCGACGACATATAATGGTTCCACAGAAAGTTTGGTGGTCGAGCCACCAAATGCCACGAGCCGTGCAGATACAATTCAAAAAACTGATGGGTTGTTCCTTCGAAACGGCGGGAGTGAACTCACAACCAGAATGTCGTCGTATAATCCTCTACGACCGTACCTCAAACACTTAATACTTAATCGATACTGGTTCTGATGTGTCTATCATTCCAGCTACCAGTAAGGACAGAAAAACGGTGATGCTCCATTCGATCTGCACGCGGCAAACGGAACTAAGATCCATGTATACGATAACCGTTGTGTCACAACAGACTTGGGTCTGAGACGACGATTCAATTGGCTCATTCTTGTTACGGACGCAGGAGTTCCAATAATTGGCGCAGATTTCCTTGCTGCTTTCGGTATCATGGTTGATTTTATGCACCGTCGTTTGATCGATGGCCTTACCAATGCGTGCTCTATCGGTACTTTAACAAACATACCGGTACACAGCGTAGCAGGCGTTGCATCTGACCATCCGTTCCGTGAACTGCTTTCAGAATTCAAGGAAGTCACTACCATCAATTCAAGGAAGTCACGCACCACATTCAAACGAAAGGTTCACCGGTGGCAACCAAATGTCGGCAAATAGCACCGGACAAGGTAGATGCAGCGAAGGCGGAATTCCAGGTAATAATCGACCTTGGTATTTGTCGACCCTCCAGCAGCTGCTGGGCAAGTCCTCTACACTGCGTTCCCAAGAAGAACGGCAAATGGAGATTTGTGGGGGACCATTCTGCCGTTATAAGCATAACTGTTCCATGTATAGATGGAAACCCACACCATTCGGACTTTATGAGTTCAACCGCATGCAGTTTGGTCTCTGCAATGCGTGCAATGCGTCACCTCATGTTCGGTGATATAGATATGATTGTATTTGTGGACGATACCTGTAATGCATCACGTTCACCAGAGGAACGCGGTTCATCCCACGTGCCAACGATTTGCAGTTAGAGTTGCGGCAGTTAATCCTAGGAAATAGAAAAAACAACTGTTGTAAGCTGGTGCGGTCTGAAGAAGCTGGAAAAACGTTTGAGCAATCTTAAGTGGATGTAACCCTGCTACACTATCCGGATGCGTCGTAGCAAATGGGCTCCACAAGCAGAATATTTGTTATCTATACTGACCGCAAACCGTCGACACACGTCAACCAGCACAAACAATCGCCTTCCGCATGAAGACCGTTACTTTACCGGAGTTTACCGGTGACATTCGTCATATCAGTGGACCGGCCAACACAAAAAATTATATCAGCACCAATGCCGTTTGACTACGAAGCGATAGCTGTTGCCTACACTGAAAATAAATCAATAATTTTTATTATTAAAATTGGCACTTAAATCGATCAATTTTTGCTTCGAATTGAAATCATGTGAGCCAGTATGATTTTCAAATCCCGCAAATAATTTTTAACATCGGTTACTTAATACATAGGTTCGTTTCCAATGAGACTGATATGCTGATATGGTCGGCACATAATTTTCAATGGAGCGAGAAATGTCATTCAAGTGTGTTTTCACTTTGCCCTATTTTATCCATCTTCGCACTTAAAACGAAATAAAAAACCGTTCGCGAAAAACAATCAGCTGCTTTATCGTTCTAGAAGAAAAAAAAAAAACTGGAAAATGGAGAAGAAAAGTAAAGTTTACCGTGTGGTGGTTTAGGTACTTGGTTTGCCAGCGGAAGTCACTGAATTTTTTGAAGGTAATAAATTACTATAGATGTTCTTCTTTGCCACGTTAACGGTGTTTATTGTGAATATTTCAGACCTGCCGAGCATTTTTGCCAATCCCGCAGAAGAGCTGAAGAACGCGATAGCTTCATAAAGGTATGAAGTTTTTATTATATTACAAGTAAAACCTCTTTTATTCACACATTTCGTTTTATTACATGAAAAGTACAAAAATTTCCAATTTTTTCTAAACTTTTAATGAAAAAATAAAATTCATGCACCTTTTCACATAAAACGTATTAAAAAACTCATTTGATTTTTGCAAGGACAAGTTAATGCAATCCATGTACACTATAATTAATATCTATTCAGCTCTTGCACTTAAAGACTATATATTTAATGCATATATGGTTAGTTGATCACATTTAATAAAAAATAAATGCCGCACCAATACAGAGCAATAACGTTGCATTTTGCCCAAATCTGTAGGTGATTGCACTTAAATATAAGGTGCCTTGTTTTTTGAGTGTAGGAGACCGACGATGAACTTAAACGCCTACTTAACTCTCCGACAGCGTTGAAGTTGGAGCTACGCAAAACGCCTCTTTCGACGCGATCTCTGTACTGTGAACTGTGAAAACGTCGTGCATCAAGGTAAGACCATACATTTCACCCCGTAACGGGCAAAAAATTCTGCAGTACGTGCAGGGACTAGCTCACCTGGGACTAAGCACTACTCGACGACTAGTTGCAGATCGTTTTGGGTCGAAAAATATGGACATAAGGACATTCGGCGTTATGTGCAAGCTTGCATTCAGTGCCAACGATCGAAGGTCCAACGCCACACCAATGTCGATATCGTTGGACCTCTTCAGCCTTCGAATGGCAACCGTTGTTTGCTGGCAATAGTTGACCGTTTCCCTCTCGTTGGCCTGAGGTAGTCCCTATGCATGACATGATTCCAGAAACTTTTGCTTTGTGTACGGTTTGGATTTCACGGTTCGGCGTACGCGAGGCTATTACTACCGATCACGGTAGACAATTCGAGGCCGACCTGTTTGGGGAGCTGTCGAGAACGATTGGATCGCAGTGCATTCTGACGACAGCGTATCACCCTCGAGTAAATGTCTTGGTTCCACCGTACTTCGAAGGCAGCGGTAATGGCAGTGGACGCGAAACACTGGAGCGAGCAACTCCCGATGGTAATGTGCTGGGATTGCGTGTAGCCTTTTAGACAGATTTTGGTTGTTCTGTAGCCGAACTCGTATATGGATAAGCGTTGCGGCATTATCTTAAACATTCAAGTCAACAGGTAGACATGAGTGAGTTTGTGAAACAATTGTAAAATGATTTGGAGAAGCTCATCACGCTAAACCAACAGTGTTCATGAGCCGAGAACTTTCAACTTGTACTCATGTCTTCGTCAGGATCAATGCCGGCAAGAAGCCTATAGATCCGCCCTACGAAAAAAGGTAAGTGGACGAAGTACATAAATATACGAATAAACAATAAAATTCAACGATTTTTCAATCGACTGGATCCAGCCTGCGTTCATTTGTGATGAGGAAGTTCACGATTCAAATCCAAAGACCAAAATTCTACACCGAAAACGCATTCGAGCGCTCCTAGTTGTTGCTTGGCACAAGGATGACGACGAAGAGAAAAAGTACAGTACTTGAGTTTTAAAAGAGCACAAGAATAAACAAGTTGAGTTGTACATCGCGCTCTTGTTTCATTTTCCTTCTCACAAAACCTTTATAGAATTTTGTCGGTAGGAGCAAGCTTCCATAAATTGGGAAGTTTACGTCATTTCCCTGGAGTTAAAATCAAACGTAATGAGCACGTATTCAAATTGAACTTGCAGGCATAAATCAACCAGCAAGACAAGAGATTAGCTTATAAAATGTCCACATCCAGATCCACAGAAGCAGGAAGAAAGCCTGAGCACCTTCCGAATTACTGCCAGCTCTTCAACCATCGAAATGTGATGTGAAGCAAACCGAAGGCTCAGCATAATATAACTAGTATTAGGCTTTAAAGTATTATACTGCCTATAAGCCCCTCCGAAAATATTCTCTTCTGCTTCATGAGCCATTCGTACACTAAATAGTGGCACGACCGGTCTGGTTTCGCTAAGGGGTCAAGCAGCTCAACGAAATTAGACACTTCGGGAGAATCATCGTGCGATGAGAAGCCTACCGGAACAAGCAAGCCGACGTCATGCAGTGCATGAACTGCCTGTATCACAGCCACGGCACACGAAACAGCTGTGGTGCTGTCCTTCGCACAGAAACCTGTCCGGTGAAGGACACGGCAACAAACGACGCGCCAACTGTGGTGGTGCTCATCTGGATCGCTGCCCGAAACGCGCCGAGTACATTCGGATTCGTCAACAAGCGACAACATTGAACCAGCCGGGGCGACAGGGGTCACCAGCTCCAACAATGAAGGAATTCCGAACAGCTCGGCTATCTCCGGGCTATCGAACATTGCAATGGTATATCTTCACAATGTTCTGCGGTCGTATGAGACAGTTCAAAACGAAATCAGCCCACGTGAAGGTCCTTGGCTATGTGGTTTGCATATATGGGGTCAATTGAGCCCCGCGGCATCCGTATTTCCAACTGGAACGCTTGCTCTATCCGAGTGAAAAAGCTCGAGTTTGGCTTCTTCCTTGCCCAACAAGCCAACGACATGGGTATGATCACTGAAACCCGATTCAGCCCAGCGATCAACTTCTCACTTCCGACACACACCATCGTCCGGTAGGAGCGCCTGAACTCAACCGGTGGCGGTGGCGTAGCCGTCATCATCAAGCATGGCATCCGCTATGAAATCCTACCGCAGCATCATCGAAGCAATCGGCGTTAAAATCCATGGCCTCGACGGAGATATCAACTTGTTCGCCGTCTATGTATCTCGCCAGTGTGCGGACATCAACGGCACATTGGACCCCTTATTGGAAGATCCGGAGAAGCGCGGTGGCCGGTGGCCTAAATGCTCGTCATACACTGTGGTGAAATCATAAGTGCAACACGGCGACTTTCTGGCAGACCATCTAAGGGCAGGTACGTGTGCCATCCACATTCCAGACGAGCCCACGTCCCTCTCATCAGCCGGATTAACATCCACTCTGAATGTGTTCCTGTCCGACCTGGCACTCCCGAAGCCAGTCACCGTCAACAAGCTGAGCTCCGACCACTACCCGGTGGTGTGTGAACTAGACTGCAATCCAACACAGGCGCCGGTGTCGATGAGAAGAGACTACCATCGGGTCAACTGGGTGGCTATAAGTCGCCTAGTGGACTCACGTCTTCCCGAAGAAACGAACGTATCATCCGTTGGAGCCATCGATCAGCAGCTGATTGTTTTTGAGGAAACAATCCACAGCCGCAGAAGAAGCTTGCATCCGTTGGGTACCGGTGAGGTGACAATTCACCACGATTGAAACCTACGCCCGGCAGATTTTTTAGCAACGAAACACCATCAGGCGACAATACCAACGAACCGGGTGTCTCCTGAAAAAAAAACACGAAAAGTTGCTCTAGAATAGGAACCATTGCGCAATCAAGCGACCATTCGAAACTGTTTTGGAAGGTGGCAAAGATCCTCAAAAAAGTCAATCCGGAGGCATCCTGGTTTCTCCGTCTCCAACTTGGGTACCAGCATGGTGAGTCCACACGAAGCCGCAGTGCAGCAAACTATCAACCAACTTGACTGACAACCCGACGATGCATCGTTCGTCGGCCAAGTGACGAAGGATGAAGTACGTGCGGCAAGAACATGGTTCTGAAGAAGCTCTCCAGCAAAACATTCCGCTTCCTGGCGGCAGCGATCATTACAAGATGCTTCCAGCTAAACTATTTCTCGACCAGATAGCAGACGGTGAAAGTCAACCCCATTCTGAAGCCTGAAAAGCATCCAACAACCACCCGTCAAGCTACAGGCCTGTCACCAAGCTTTTCGAACGACTCATCCTCCAGCGCCTGATGGAGTACGTCGAATAACACCAAGTCATCGTACCAATACCATCGTATTCGGTTTTCAGAAAGGCCACTGTTAATCCCGCCACGTACACGGTTCCGACGAGCCACAACATCCCTACTGCTGCTAACGTTGCTAAGTCGTATCCACACCCAAGCCATGCACAGGGGATTGTAAAGAGTGCGAAAGGTCAGAGAAAGGAGGATCGATCAAAACAAACTACCAGTGGAAACAAAGATTTGGAGTGCTTCAAATAATCTGCTTTTCGCGAGTGAATGTTTGGCGTTGCAACTTGGGCTTGCAAATTGATGTTTTTGAACGCAGTAAATTAGGGATTTAGATTTGAAATTATCGACCGTCGGTCTATCGTTTCGTTGGTGGTATTGGAAGTCGATTTGGTTTCTCCGGCGGATGCTCTGATCTTTGGTCGTCACGGAGGCGCACCGGTCTTTAGTTCCACCGTCGATTCCCAGCAGCCAAAAAGAGGAAACTGCCTCCATCGCCTTCGTCTTCGTCGTCTCTCTTCACGGTAACAGCTACGGCAGAAGCAATCAAACAACAGAAGAAGCAACAACATCACGAAAAAGAAAAACAAGGAACTAAACTAAATCTAAAAGCAAAAGTAAGAAGAAGGAAAAAGTGAATTGAACTAAATATTAAAGTTAAAGCTGAATTTAATTGAATTTCCTAATCTATTTAGGCTATCATAAGCTAAAAATCTACATTTGAAGACAACTTAATACACAACTAAATTAAACAAATAAGAAAAACGATAGCGAATCACCAAAAGTAAGTGCATCTTGTTAGAGACCTATCTCTTACTAATTCGATTATGAATTCACAGGAATTTTGTAATTCTCGTTTCTTGTTTACCGGAAATAAATTAACAAAACTCAACGATTCGTCTTATCGCCCAACATTTTACAAAATTCTTTTGCGGTAACTGTGTGATGTCGGACAAAAAAGCTAAATTTGGATCTGGAAAGGGTGGCCCTGCAGAGGATTTGTTCACCGATCGTCGAGAAGATGGAGCGGGCATGGCGTACTCAGCACCAAGGATGTGGAGCGAAGTAGCCGGTTCTACACGCGATATTACTGCAGTTACTATCACCGATAGCCCTATTGTCGCTGCGAATGCAACGAGTGCAGCAGCGGTCGTGACGAACGATACAGTAGGTGTGACTAGCCAGATAGAAGGCGCATCGCGCATTGCAGCAGTAATCACCAGTACTTTGGCTGGTCCGGTAATGGTAGCAAATCTCCCCCCTCCTAACCACCAGGTAAATGTCAACATTGCAAATAACGTAAGTGCCAAAAAGAAAGGAGCAGTCCCGAAGCAACCGCCTTCAACTGCAGAACTGATCAACAAATCTCCCCTATTAAATATACGCGGGAAAGTCGTCGTCAGACGGAATCCGGAACGTCGTGCGCGGCCAAATCGGTACAATAGCTGTGAGTGGTGTGCAGATAGTGATAATAGTAGAATGGTGCAATGTGATGGTTGCGATAAATGGTTCCACTTTTCCTGTGTGGAAGTTACAGAAGGAATTGCCGAAATCAGTTGGGTCTGCCCACTATGTCCAGTCGGTAGGAGCGAAGTCGAACATCAAACCCCAGCTGAATACGCTCGATCAGTGGTGCAGGCCAATAATCCACCCCTACAAGAATCTAGTGATACAAAATCAAACGGAAAGAAAAGCAGCAAGCGGAGTGAACAAAGGAAGATAGACTTAAAGCTTCAGAAACTCGAGGAGCAGAAGAGGCTGGAGCAAAAAGTTCCTGGAGGAAAAGTTCAAAATCTTGGAAGAGTTGGAAGATTATGGTGAGACGGATTTGGACGACGACGAGGATCTCGAGAAGATGTCTAACGTTTCTCAATGGATTAGGAGAAACTGAAGGTGGCGGAGCAGCTCAAGACTCTGGTGTTGTCGACGAAGATTTGGTGGAAGTACCTAGGATAGTTCCAGACGGACTCAACGAACATCTAGAAGTGGGCAACCTACGACGAGTGAGCCAGCAACATCGCTCACAAGCAGCATGGCGTAATACACTACCTGAATTCGCTCCCGGACAACGTTCTACCCCGCAGACAAATCCTACATATGTGCGCTTTCCACGCTCCCTACACCCAGACTAAAAATGCAGGCTTCCTCGCAACCACTGCCGATAGGTCCAACGACTTCAGCAACAGAACCGGAATCGACTCCTGCCGAAGAAACCATATGTATCCTCAACCGAAGCCAGTTGGCCGCGCGACAAGCGGTGTCAAAAGATCTGCCTGAGTTCGATGGAAACCCGGAAGATTGGCCATTGTTTTTCTCGATGTTCACATCATCAACGCAGATGTGTGGCTTTTCAAACGAGGAGAACATGCTACGACTACGAAAGTGCCTTAAAAGTAAGGCACTAGATGCTGTTAGATGCCGATTGTTGCATCCGTCCAACGTATCTGGCGTCCTTTCGACGTTGAAGATGCTATACGGTAGGCCAGAAGCGATCGTCCAAGCAGCGATAACAAAAATACGCTCCCTACCACCACCGGAGATCGAACGCTTAGAGAGTCTGGTCAGCTTCGCACTAACTGTCGAAAATCTAGTAGCAACGATAGCGGCATGTGGCGTCCAGGACTTTGTGTACAATGCTTCGCTCAAGTTCGAGTTGATCGAACGATTACCGCCAACGCTGAAGTTAGATTGGGCGAAGCATTCCAGAGGCAATTCAGCCCCGAACCTCGTGGATTTCAGTTCTTGGCTATATTCCATGGCAGAGGATGCAAGCGCAGTCATGCAGTCGTCCACCAACGCTTCACGAAGTCGATGCAACAAGAAAGACGCGTTCATCAACGTCCATTCTGACACTGACAATAAGCGATCAGGATCACCTGCCGCATCAGAGAAAGACTCGCGTACCCAATTGCGAGAATCAAAGGAATGCTTCACGTGCAAAGGTTCTTGCCTTTCGCTTGCAAAGTGTAAACGTTTCATCGAGTTGAGCTACGAGTCGAAGTGGGCAGTAATCCGTGAAGCGAGGCTGTGTCGAAAATGCCTCCGTAAGCACCACGGAATGTGTGAGACAACAAAACAAATGCGGAGTCAACGGATGTAGTTACCTGCATCACCCCTGCTTCACAACGAGCGAACTGAGGTCACTAGAAACTTCTCCAGAACGGAAGCATCTAAGAACAGTTGTAACGTGCATCAAGCCCAGACAAATGATGTGTTGTTCCGGATCGTTCCAGTGGTGCTCCATGGTCCATCAAAGATTGTTCATACTTACGCATTCATCGATGATGGGTCTGAGCTTACGCTTATGGAACATTCTCTAGCGGAAGAGCTTGGATTGCACGGATCTCAGAAGGCATTATGTTTAAAATGGACAGGTGGTACCAGGCGAATGGAAAACGAATCTAAAAAGTAGAGGTGGCTGTTTCTTCGATAAATGACACATCCCAAATATATAAAATGTCAGATGTTCGTACTATACAGGAGTTAAAACTTCGACCACAAACCCTGATAGCTTCCGAAGTGCAGAGTCGGTATAGTCATCTTGCTGGAATACCCTTCGATTCCTACACCGATGTAAGTCCACGAATCCTGATTGGTCTGGACAACGCGCAACTAGGACATGCGTTCAAAAGTCGGGAAGGAAGCCATCTGAACCGATAGCCGTCAAAACACGTCTAGGATGGATCGTATACGGAAGCTGCTCGGCCAATAATCACCTCGAAAGTCATATCAACTATCATGCCATACAAGTTTGCGAGTGTAACGAAGGTTCAGACTTAAGTCTCCACGCAGCGATGAAAAACTACTTCACTCTCGACAGCATGGGTATCTCCAAGCCTGAGAAGTTACCGCTCTCCGTAGACAATCAGCGTGCTATGGATATTCTTAAAGCCGTGACAATACCGAAGAGATGGCCGCTTCGAATCAGGCCTTGTTGGAAGTATGACGATGCTAGGCTCCCCAACAGTAAAGCGATGGCACTCCGGAGATGGGAGTGCTTAGAGCGGCGCATGAAAAATGACGAAGAATTAGCGAAAGCGCTGCGCGCAAAAATGACCGAGTACGTCCAGAGAGGGTACGTCCGGAAATTGACCAGAGATGAGATGAAGACTCGCCAACCGCGCGAGTGGTACCTGCCAGTGTTTCCTGTTTTTAATCCTAACAAACCGGGAAAATTGAGGTTGGTTTGGGATGCAGCTGCAACTGTTCAAGGAATCTCCCTAAACTCGGTCTTATTGAAAGGACCCGACCAGGTAATGTCACTACTGTCTGTCTTGATCCAGTTCCGAGAGTTCCGAGTCGCAGTATGCGGGGACATACGTGAAATGTTCCATCAAGTTCTGATGCGATCTGATGATCAGCATTGTCTGCGATTCTATTGGAAGGAACATTCAAGGGAAAGCCCGCCGGATGTATACGTTATGTTAGTGATGACATTTGGCGCTTGCTGCTCGCCAACAACTGCACAGTACGTAAAAAACATCAATGCGAAACGATTCGAACAAGAGTACCCACAAGCCGTGGATGCCATTGTAAAAAAACATTACGTTGACGACATGCTCGCTAGCGTCGAAACAGAGGAAGAAGCCGTCAAGCTGGCACAGGACGTGAAACGCATACACGCCGCAGGGGCTTCGAAATGCGAAATTGGCTGTCCAATTCAACGACTGTCTTGGAATCTTTGCAGGAAGTAGCAACCGAGGAGAAGAGCCTCCGGAATCGGCGAAGATAATGCTACCGAAAAAGTACTGGGCCTTTGGTGGAACACGACTATGGACTGCTTTACTTTCAAGGTATCTCCACGATACGATCACGACTTGCTGTATGGACACCGTCGACCAACTAAACGCGAGGTGCTTCGAACGCTTATGATGATGTTTGACCCACTGGGTTTTATTTCACACTTCCTTATGTACCTAAAGGTACTGCTGCAGGAGATTTGGAGGTCTTCAGTCCACTGGGACACCCCTATTGGAGAACCACAGTTCCAGAAGTGGCTGATGTGGTTGAAAGTAATGCCAGACGTTAGCAACGTCCAGATTCCACGGTGTTATCGGCTATATGTGTCACTAGGAAGCAGCTGCAAAATTCAAATGCACACAGTCGTCGATGCGAGCGAGAATGGGTTCGCAGCGGTTGTGTATCTCAGGTTCGAAGAAGGAGATGTGATCGAAATTGCGTTCGTCAGTTCAAAAACAAGAGTTGCCCCGTTGAAATTTCTTTCTATTCCCCGCTCAGAGCTGCAAGCCAGTGTTCTCGGAGTTCGTTTAGCGAACAGCGTCATCCAGTCATTATCTGTCAATGTGTTGCAGCGCTACTTTTGGACTGATTCCAGAGATGTTCTCTGCTGGCTCAACTCTGATCATCGACGATACAGCCAGTTCGTAGCATTCCGGGTGAGTGAAATATTAGAGACCACCGATGTTAACGAATGGCGGTGGGTTCCAACAAAACATAACGTGGCTGACGAAGGAACCAAATGGACCCGCCAACCTGATCTCAGTGCATCCAGCCGTTGGTTTCTAGGACCGGAATTCCTTCGGAAATCTTATGCAGAATGGCCTGAAGTCCCACAGTACAGAGCGACAGATACGGAACTGCGAGCACACTTGTTAACGCACGTCCCCACGGCAGAATCAATCATAAATCCGCAGAACTTCTCGAATTGGGCTACGATGCTACGTAGCACGGCATACGTCTTCCGATATATCTCTAACTCAAAACAGATGGTCAGAACAAAGCAACGAACTAGTGGACCGCTGACGCACCAGGAGTTAATAAGAGCCCAAAATTTTCTATATCGTCTCGCGCAGAGTTGCGAGTACCTTGACGAAATTGCTATCCTTTTCAGTAATCGTCTAAATGAAGTGAACAAGAAGGTGATACCCAAAAGTAGCTCTATTGCTTATTTCTGTCCCTTCCTAGATGAATCTGACGTGCTAAGGATGCGTGGCCGGACCGGTGCGTGCTCATTAATCAACTACGACGCAGTTAACCCTGTTATCCTTCCTCGTAATCATAACATCACTCGTCTGTTAGTTCTTCATTACCATTGCAAGTATCACCACCAAAACCACAACACTGTTCTCAACGAGATTCGTCAGCGATACAGAATTCCTCGCCTAAAGTCCGCGTACAATACAATCCGGAGGCAGTGCCAGAGGTGCATGAACGAAAGAGCAATGCCACAACCACCAGCCATGAGCGATTTACCTCCATCTCGTCTGGCTGCTTACTCTCGACCATTCACGCACATGGGGGTGGATTATTTCGGCCCGATCATGGTCTCCGCCAATCGAAAAACGGAGAAACGCTGGGTGTTGATTGCTACCTGTCTAACCATCCGTGCCATACACTTGCAAATTGCACACACACTCAGTACCGATTCCTGCATTATGGCTTTGCGCAATGTCATAGGTAGGAGGGGTTCACCGGCAGTCATCTATAGTGACCAAGGAACCAACTTCCGGGGTGCTAGCAATGAATTGAAGGCCGTTTTGGAAAATTTGGATCGGGAACGCATTATGGTCGAGTTCACTACGCCACACACCAGCTGGAGTTTCAACCCACCAGCTTCCCCACACATGGGTGGGGCGTGGGAGCGTCTCATCCGCACCGTCAAGCAGAACCTCGGTAAGCTGCTACCACACTGTACGATCTCATACGAAGTCCTAGAAAACCTGCTCATAGAAGTGGAAAACGTGGTAAATTCTCGACCACTAACAGGGATTCCTCTCGAAGACGACGAATCTCCGGTGCTCACCCCTAACCACTTCTTACTGGGATCATCCAATGGTCTGAAACCGTGGGTAACACTTGATGACAGCCCTGCGGCACTCCGAAACTGTTGGCAGCTCTCTCAGATTTTGGCCAACCAGTTCTGGAGACAATGGCTTCGAGACTATCTGCCGTCGATCACCCGGCGAACGAAATGGTGTGACCCAGCAAAACCCATCGAAGTCGGCGACATTGTTGTCATCGTGGACCCGAATTTCACACGGAATTGTTGGCCGAAGGGTCGTGTGATATCTACAAAACCTGGAACCGACGGTCAAGTTAGGTGGGCCACTGTCCAGACCGCCAGTGGCATCTATGAGCGTCCAGCAGTGAAGCTCGCCGTGTTGGACGTGGGCGTTTGCAAGAATACGCCTCAGGCTGACCATCGGCGCATTCCGGGGGGGAGTGTTAATCCCGCCACGTACACGGTTCCGACGAGCCACAACATCCCTACTGCTGCTAACGTTGCTAAGTCGTATCCACACCCAAGCCATGCACAGGGGATTGTAAAGAGTGCGAAAGGTCAGAGAAAGGAGGATCGATCAAAACAAACTACCAGTGGAAACAAAGATTTGGAGTGCTTCAAATAATCTGCTTTTCGCGAGTGAATGTTTGGCGTTGCAACTTGGGCTTGCAAATTGATGTTTTTGAACGCAGTAAATTAGGGATTTAGATTTGAAATTATCGACCGTCGGTCTATCGTTTCGTTGGTGGTATTGGAAGTCGATTTGGTTTCTCCGGCGGATGCTCTGATCTTTGGTCGTCACGGAGGCGCACCGGTCTTTAGTTCCACCGTCGATTCCCAGCAGCAAAAAGAGGAAACTGCCTCCATCGCCTTCGTCTTCGTCGTCTCTCTTCACGGTAACAGCTACGGCAGAAGCAATCAAACAACAGAAGAAGCAACAACATCACGAAAAAGAAAAACAAGGAACTAAACTAAATCTAAAAGCAAAAGTAAGAAGAAGGAAAAAGTGAATTGAACTAAATATTAAAGTTAAAGCTGAATTTAATTGAATTTCCTAATCTATTTAGGCTATCATAAGCTAAAAATCTACATTTGAAGACAACTTAATACACAACTAAATTAAACAAATAAGAAAAACGATAGCGAATCACCAAAAGTAAGTGCATCTTGTTAGAGACCTATCTCTTACTAATTCGATTATGAATTCACAGGAATTTTGTAATTCTCGTTTCTTGTTTACCGGAAATAAATTAACAAAACTCAACGATTCGTCTTATCGCCCAACAGCCACTCTACCGTCCATCAAGTGGCCCGAGTGGAAAACATCAATCCACGCAACAAGTCTCCAACAACACAGCCATGGTACTTCTGGACGTGGAAAAGGCAGGACTGGCCCACAAGCTGGTGCAGGCAAACGTCCCAGGCCACATCACGACATTGATAAGTGCCAATTCCGATCTGCAAGCGGTCCCAGCGTGTATGTCGCAGGGTAGCCTCTTAAGCCCTATCTTGTACAACATTTACACCTCCGAAGTTCCACAACTTCCACAACACGAAGTTCCACAAATGCAGCCTGGCGATGTATGCAGATTATAGTGCGATCATCGCCAAGGGTAGAGCTCCCAACCACTACCGATCCCGACTGCAACGAGGTGTGACGATATACGTCTCGTACCTGGCCAGCAGGAAGATTATGGTGAGCGAAGCCAATTGACCATCACAAAAGCTGCTACCACCTGCTGACTGCTTCATCCGAGTCAACGGCCAACCGGTCGAGTGGACAAATGAAGTAACCTACCTTGGCGTCACCATCGACGTCCAGCAACTCTATCGTACCTATACCGAACAGCTCAAGAACAGGTGCATTGGGCTACTGAAGTCGCTGTATCCGCTGATCTCCCGACAATCCAGTCTGTCACGACGGAACAAACTGGCAGTTCACAACGTGATCATTGCACCGACGGTAAAATACGCTATGTCGTATGCGAGTACCGGGACCCACAAGAAGAAGCTGCAAGTGTCCCAAAACCGACTGTTTAGGACAAACTTGGGGCATCGAGGATACGTGACCTTCATCACGCCGCAGGGTGCAAGACTATCCAGAGCCTTGTAGACGAGTCAATCGAGAGCTTCATCATGAGTGCCGCGGCCTCGGACCACCCGCTCGTCCGAGCACTGGTAAAATAGGTTAACAAATAGTAGGTTAAGTAGGTTTAAACATTAAAACTCATCACTGACATCAATATCAAAACAATAAACAAACGTAACATTACTTACATTGTAGTGTAAGATGACTACCAACAGATAAAAGGTTTGCTAAATCACTTGAAAAATGTACATGTAATGAAATTAAATCAAAATTCTCTTCCCTTTTGCCAATATGTACACCATTGCTTCGACAACACCTTTCATTAGGTTATGGGCCCAAACACGCGGCTCCATAGCAACGTGGTTTATTTGGCGTAGTCACGCGAAGAAAACTGTCACGAATAGACACAAAGGACACAAAGAATGTACCTGTTCAACGAAACGAACTTCTCCAACTGGAGCTACAAGATGGAAGCCTACCTGTAAGAATTGGGTGCATAGCATCCGGCAAAGCTTGGAAAAGGAAGATTTTTCGTCGATGTGGCAGCAGATACCGCCAAGAATTAGACCCAGAAGGAGTTAAAGCTTGAGCGACGGAATCTGCAGAACTTGAAATGCAAGTCCATTCAAATCCACAAGATCGCGGAGGAACAAGTCGTTGACTTCGAAAAGAATGTTCGCTATCTGGAATCTGCTGGAGTCAAGTTCGACGAGAAGACAATCGTACTAAATTTGATGCAGTCCGTTCCGAAATCCAACGGACAGTTGATTACGGTATTGAAAACCTCGAGCAATGCTCGTTCGAATTCGTCAAGACGAGGCTGCTGAGTGAAGGTGTGAAACGGCGGCTTGGCGATGTTCAATCGGAACGGCATTTGCTGGAAAAGGTGCAAAGTTCACGTGCCATCCTGGCCATTTCTTGCAACGTAAAGACAGAAGAAGTGAAGAAGTTAACACAGATGTTCGCTGAGAGGGTCATCCAGATCTATCAAGAATATAAACAACGAATCAACTTACAGTTTGTCTCAGATTTAATTACTCCCTTTGATAAAAAAACACGTAATTCAAAAACATTAAACCTACGCCCAACTCCGTCTAGCCATGTTTAGTCTTCCGCCACAGGAACACGCACCCGAGAATATGGAACCCGAAGTAGATCACCACCATGGCCCAGATGTTCCTCCAGAGATGCTCCTCGCTGAAGCTATAGTGCGTCAGGACCTCCGTCCCACTTCTCATGCACGGCAAGTTCGGATCCTCCACGGAGCACGCTGTAAAACAAAACAAAACAAACCCACCTTAACTCCTCCCCCTTCAAATCTCAACACCCCCCGTCAACTACTTACTAATGTTCCGAACGCCCTCCCACTGAGCGATGGACATCGCCTCGTTGGCGTACATCATCCACGAAATGTACGGCGTCCAAGAGATTGCCTTCGGCATCGAGCTCAACTGGATGAACACTCCGGAAGTGATCATGAGGATGTAATCGAACGGCACCAGATAGGCCATGGCTAGCGGAAGCGAATTGAAGGCCGCGGAGAAGAAGCACCCGCATGCGGTCGAGACGTTCATGACCAGCGTGGAAGCGATCACGGTGACCATGAAGGCCTCGAAAGTGGGTCGAAGTCCCGCCAGCCAGTAGGCGACGATCACGAAGACCAGCGGCTCGAAGATCAATCCCGGGAGCATCGCCAACGCGTTCGCTACGTAGTACTGGGAGGTGCGATACAGTCCGGACTTGGTTTCCCGCATGAACAGGGGGAACGTGTCCGGGAAGACGGACAGAACGGAGTACATCGGGGAGAAGGTGTTCTCCGACACGAAAATGAACAGAATTCCCTGTATCGCTTGAACGCCTAGTTGATCGAGAGTGAGAGCACCGGAGAAGCACAGTCCCGCCATAAGGGCGATGGCCTAGAATGAGAAAAAACATCGTTAGCTGGCTGCGAAGGCCTAGAATCCCGGGGAACTCTTACAATCTTCTGTAGCAGTCGGAGGTATTGTACGGCTGGATCACGAACGACGGTGAGAAAGGCCCGGTAGGTCAACCAGTAGGTCGTGTGGATCCAGTTGGGTTTACGAGAGAGGTGTGATTTTTCCGTTATCTTGAAATCTCCCGTTTCGGCCATGTGCATTTCCAGGTTGATAAGGACGTCTCGCTGTCCGGCAGCTTCACTGACGGCAAACAGATCGCACAACCTCTGAGAGGATCGTTGTGAAGCCTTCTCGTAACCCGGAGCAGATGCGAGCACTCCAATGAGGAATTCAGCTGGGTTGTAGTTCGCCGGACAGCTGTATCCGTGCTGTTCGAAGAAAATCAGAGCGTCGTTGGGTTTGCCGGCGTAGGCCACACGTCCATCGGCCATCAGCATGACCTGATCGAACATAGAAAACAGCTGACTCGATGGCTGATGAATGGTGCAGATGATGGCAGTTCCTCGCTTGGCCAGTAGCTGTAGCGTTGAGACGAGATTTTGAGCACTAAACGAATCCAATCCAGTAGTTGGTTCATCACAGAACATAATCGTTGGTTTGGTCAGCAGTTCCGTTGCGAAGGCCAAGCGCTTTTTCTCACCACCGGACAACATTTTGCCTTCGCCAACCTCGCCAATACGCGTACCCGCGCACTTGGTCAAACCGGTTCGTTCCAGAAGCTCCTCGATCAAGCGATCGATCTTACTCTTACTCACACCTCGTTCCAACTTGAGCTTCGCCATAAAGTACATGTGGTCCGTCACCGTCAACGAACCCACGAAAAGATCATCCTGGTGCACAAACCCGCTCAATCGGTACATGTACGGCCCAATCGGTTGACCATTCACGAGAATGTCCCCCTGCACGACGGTTCCAGCTAAAAGCGACACACGTTAACTAATTATTCTATAAAGACATTTGTACGGTTTCTTACGCTGCATTCGATAGGCCAGCGCCGACATGAGCGTACTTTTCCCTGCTCCACTTGACCCCATCAGGGCTATTAGCGTCCCCGGAGTGACGGCACCGCTGACATTGTTGATAATCCGTTTGATCGGTCCTCGATCTCCGGATCCCCCGTACTTCCCGGTCGCATAGACACACAAATCCCGCCAAACCAGCGTGGCACCCTGTTCCGTCGGTGACCATTTGTTGTAGCTGCGCAGGGTCGATTGATAGCACCGGGAGCCGCCCATCGGATGGTGAGTGGTCGCAGTGGTGCCACCTACCGGCGCAAGGAACGAAACCGGCGGAGGAATGGCAGCAACAATCTGCTGGCACTCGAAGCTCTCGGCGGTGCTGTTCAGCGATCCGGACTTACTCCTTTTTCCGCTACCTTTCACCATACTTGCGGCCAGGCTAATGCAAGCCACGGACATTGTTGGAACCTGAAAATTAAAAACAACCTAACGAACTGCACCGCTTGCCGAACCGAACTAGACTGAGGAGGGAAACCTAACCGAGCTCGTCGGAAAGCCCACTACTCTCTCCCTCTCCGTTGAATGGGGATGTTGTAATCGATATCCTCGAGATTCCTGCGTCCGCCCTCCGCCCGCCGGTGCGTGAGTGGGGAATCATGGGACCTCACATTCATGGGGCCAAGTGGCATTGGGAGGTTTGCGGTTGCGGAACTGTCGCCATCCAGTCGATTATCATTCGGTGACGAACTCAAATCGGAGTTAATAAGAGGTTTGTTGCGAAAATTTGTTTGGACGACGACCAGCAGCAGCAGCAGCATAATATTTTCAGAGTCATCGTCCGAAGGAAGGTAATCTGATATCCGGTAAGCATAATTTTTCAAGCGTCTCCTTTGCGTACGCGGCGCTCGCATTGAAGAACGGGGATACGGTGCATAGTAGGCGATTTCGGGGTAAGAACGAATCGAGAGAATCCTTACAAAAGCCATGCATTCGGTTTATATGTTTCTTATATATGCTGCAGGCCAAACATATGCAGTAGTGGAACGAACGAACGTGGGTATATTGGAGACGAACGGAAGAACGCAATGTGTGATGTAATTTGCTACGAAGATTGCAATGCGGAAATTCATATACACAGGAAGAACTACATGGAACAGACTTTCGAGCCAAACACCATTCCGTTGGTTCCGAAACATAACTTTCGGAGTTGTATTGGTTGCAAAACCGGCTTTTATTAGAGCAGAATGCATTTTCTTAACCATATTATTCAGCAGTTTTACATCTTTTTTCCTGCTTTTCCACTCTGAGCTTGAATAATAAGGGCATTCTGCACACATCATTATATTGTTTCGAAATTGTTAGCGCCCATCAAACTTGTCAATAAATCGACAACAATTATTGTTTCAATAGATCATTGCACCAAATGTATTAACCTCACTTTTTTGACAGTTCAGGGAGGTTGTTTACAAGGTGTTAGAATTTGAACCGCTTAATCGAAACTTTCAATTTGCTTTTTCCGGATTCTGTACTATTAGATTCAGGAAATGATGTAAAAATAAGCATTGGTGTCTATTTTCCTGCAATTTTATCATGGACCCAAAAGGGAAGGACGTAGTTGTGCAGAAGAAACATTTGAAAAATTATGGATCACTATCGTACTAGGGAGTCGGTTTCTAGTACTATCAAAGTGCCATGTATACTAGATTATCTTCAATATTGCGTAGGTGTGTTTTAGTGTGCATGAAAGTGTCAGCTGATTTTATTTACATAATATGCAAATAAAATCAGCTGATATTATATTGGTTGGTAAATGCCGATGTGGATTCAGTTCAGTTCGGTTCCGTTCGTATTTTCATCGCCGAAGAGGGTCGATTCAATTAAGAGCAATATTTCTAAGGTATGATTTAGTTTTCAAGTATGACATAAAAGAATATTATTTAACGGTGCATTTTAATTACAGATGTTTCCGCAATGGGTGCCCCTACTCCAGAAGAGCTTGCTAAGCATCGAGCGAAGTATTTTAAGCAGATAGTTTCGTTACGGAAGAGGAACAATCACGGGTGGCTCCAAGTGCATCAACGGACCGTTTTGGCTTTGACCATATCGTTTATGGCGTAACGCAAATTAACAGCAGGTAATCAGTGGAGGATTAGATACGCTGCAAGGAATTGGCAGAAAGACGATGACCATTCTATAACGAAACTTAACCTCAATGAAGCAGTTACCTATCTGGACGAAGTAAAGTTCGATTTCAATTTCTATTCAAAGGTTGACAAGAAAATTTCGACTGAATTGAAGATGCGCCGTCCGTGAGAACATCACAAACAATCATCGAAAAAGCGATACATGCTCTCGCTTAGACAATAGCTCTCTGTGTGCTATGAATGAGCAAAGCAAATCAAAGGATAAATGCGCCGATAGTGACGAAAAAAGTGATAACGCTTTGATAACAAACATTTTCTTAGAGGTAAACATGATGCTCAACATTATTTCACAAAAACGTTTGCATATAATCAAATTCAACTTACAGGGCTCCAACAGTAAAGCGTACGTTCAGAACGCTTTCTCGTTATTTATCGCGATTCAACAAATAAGTGCAGCATAGTCAATATTCGAAATATCAGAAAAGCGAATATTACTGTTCCTTTAATTCAATCAAGGTGTTAATCGTTTAATATATAGAACAGCGATTATTATTCTTCTTGTAAGTTGTATAACATTATCCATGAGATGTACCAATTGCATAATTTCTGTTGAAAAATAAAATCAACCGAAGTCTACTTTCACTGAAGTGAATTCATTCCACATTTAGCCGCTGTAGAACGGTCATAAAGTAACCAATGCCCATCGTTCTTGCACGCTTGCTACCGTCTTCAATCTTCTCCACTATTCCTGCGACTTGTCTTCGATGTTGAATCTTTCCGGCACGTTCCGGTTCTTCAGCGAGCATTGCATCTTGTAATTTAACTTCAAAGCTAACGGATGCCTGATTAAATGCCACAGCCAGTTTGATTCGTTTCCAAAAAAGCGATCTTCGTAAAGCCAATCCTATTTGGTGTAATCGATCGAAGGTGGTGGATTCCGTGACTCGATTCTTACCATACTCCACCTTCGGCGCTTATCTGGATTTTTTTCCCCCACGCTTAATCTACAGTATAGCTTATCTCCGAGCGACCAATCGCTGAAAAAGTTCCAACTTCAATCTCAGATTGTTGGCAACCCAACAAGTGTAAATATATCAATACTAGGCTTTGACGCTTGTGAAGTTAAGGCTAAGATCAATATGACCTTGAACAGTAGAAAATGAAGACAAGCTTTCCAACGTGTGACCTGAAACCATACCTTGACACACGTAAATACATTGTAAATAAATAAATACGGAAAAGCTACTTGACAAAGTAACTGATTTCAAAAAATTAAGATAGGCTACCTGACATATGTTATAGAGTAAAATGAGGCTTTGGCACTTGTGAATACGTCCGAAAATCCATTTGATATTGTAATTGATCTCAAGGTCTATTTCCAAGATGCATTTGGATAACTTCTAATACTTAAACATTTATTTATCTAAGCTCTTCCGCTAGTGAATAAGTGGAAAAACATCTTCTAACGCGCTTATTGATCACTTGATCTATATCCTAGGAATATACGACTGGGCTATTTTTTTTTTAATTTCAAACCAATAAGATCTGTTTGGGAAAAATCGAGAATGATATTTTTGTTCTTAAGTATTCAATGATATGTCAATTTGAAGTAAAATGTTTACCAACTCAGAAGTATAGATCTGGAAATAACTTTACCGAAAACCGCATTTCAATGTATCGTGTTAATCTCAAGATATTTATAGTAGGTACATTATTTTTATAGAATGCTGCGACTTCGAAGCAACTGTCCTATTTTCAAAACGCTTGGATAAGCTGAGTTATTGTAGGGGAAGCAACTTATCGAATGTTTCAGTCCGCTTCTTAGCATCACGCTATAGGGTACGAGGTGGTTACTCATCTGCCAATCTGCAAAATATGGAAAACGTCTGCATTGAATTCTTCCAAATTGTAATATTACGCCCACTATCGCAAAACATCGGCGGTTTGTTTAGCTGATCGGAAATAATCAAATCACCTAGGAAAAGGATCAAGACTTTTGATTGAGGCTAAACAGGTGGTATGGAAAATAAAAGTTGCCAAAAAGTAGGAAATGGAACATGACTGAGGGTTCGCTTCGGGAGCAAAAGCAGTTTATGTATTCTTAGTATGAGTAGTTTAGATTAGAAATAGTCAATAAATATTCAAGCATTCGCATTTTTCTTCCAAAGCAGGTCATAGCGTTTTATAGCCATAGAAATAACACCATGATGAGGTAGACATGAATTTATTCTTATTTGGAATGAAGCCGAGGGTGAAACAGAAGTTGTAAGGTACGTACGTGCTCTTTATGTTGACTATGTAGACGAGCTTCACGTGAAAAAAGTTAACGCGATGAGTACGCCAACTATTCCGAATATCGCAACTACAGTCACATCATCTACTACACACCCCATTCCATCCACTAGTAGAGGTGTCATTCGATGGGACAACATCAGTCCCCCGAAGAATGTGTCGGCAACTAAGATGTGGAAAGCATGGACTCCTTTCCTCGGGGATTTTGAGATGGTAGCTTCTCTTTCAAATCTTAGACATCTAAAGCGTTCAGTTGAACTCCTCCTACTGTCTACGAGTTCAAAAGAATTGTACGAGCCTCAAAGCTACGACCAAGCAAAGATGACAACTACGATTCCAAATTCGTTGATAACATCGATCCGTACCTCAATGTCGGATCCTGCATCTGAAGACGAAGACTTTTCGAAAATGTATCAAGAGCTCGTTTCATGTTTTTCTTACAGAAAAAGTACGCCAGTGTAATTATAGTCCGGTGGATCAACATCGATTTGTCTGTACTCAAGTTTTGAGAGGTCGTCATAGTCCGTAATTAAAAAAAAACACGACACGAACATATGGCCACGATCGTGTAAGTGGCTACGCGTACGGAAGCATTGCAACTCGAAATAATGGTTCTATGAGTCGAATGCCCTTTTGATAAGCAGCAGCAGGTTTCGGGTCATTGAAGGTCAGCACAGGTGGTGGCTGCTGTGATAAGCAGCAGATTCCGGGGCACTGAAGGCAGTTTTTCATCAAATGATAAACACACCCGTTCAGGAGAGCTGAAAACAAAACTATAATCACAATTTGATGTTTGATGATACTGTTTGCTAATTACCAAAGCCTTTCCTTAAAACTTTGCAGTTTTTGTTGAAAATCAGCGCCCGTCACCGACTGTTCTTCTTATTTTTTCCAAAATTTAATAAACAAAACGCAAAACGGTTGACTTTGTTTTGACTAGAATCAGTGCTGCCGAAGTTGAATTTTGTTTTTTTGAAAGAAGTGTTGCTGTTTTTTATAGTACTGCTTTGATTATGATATTCTAGTATATATAGAACTTGATACACTGAAAATTGTGACCTGGTGCGTCAAGCATAAATCGTCCGTCCGATGTCCGTAATTAGTCCGTGCTGATACTACGATTTAAGTGTGTTTCACAGAGTTTTAGTGTGTATGGCTGTCGTTTAGTGCTAATGAAGTTTTCATGATCAAAAGTTCAGTTTCGTGTTCAGAATTGGAAGTTATTTGTTGCAAAATGCCCGAAAATGCACAAATTTCTATCGCCACCCGAAGTTTGGTTATTGAACATCACAAAACTGGCAAAAGCTACCGTAATATTGTCGATATTGACTAGCTTCGCAACAATACGGTTGCTAGAGTTGTGCAAATGTACAAAAAGCGTTGTTCTATCTCACCAGCTAAGCGATCGTGGCGTCCTTAAAAGACAACTGGCCGAATTGACAGAACTATCGTGAAGAAGGTGGAGCCGAACCGGGGACTATCAGCTCCGAAAATTGCGAAACAGATTAAAGTTCCATTCAACTGACATCACAATGCATACGAAGTCATCTTCGTGAGAAAGGTCTTAAGGGCAGAGTAGCACTTAAGAAGCCATGGTTGTCCGCAAAAAATATACTAAAAAAAAGATTGAAGTGGGCCCAGGACCACATTTCATGGACCAGTGATGACTGGAATGCGACGAAAGTAATGCTATTTGGGTTCTGATGGTACTAGAAGAAAATGGCGGCGAACCGGTGAAAGTTTGAAAAAGAGCTGTTTGCGGCCTACAGTTACACCATGCGCGAGTTATTGTTTGCACTGCGTTGCTAGTGCACCCAATGGGAGAGCATGTTCTTTATTATGAGTTCTATCACGCTCAACTATTTTTACTCAAATGACATATACACTGAAAAAAACTTATAGTAAAAACTACCATTTTTCCCGACTATGCCTATGCTCAAAACTACCATGAAATTTCAGTCAAATTTACTACGTTTATGGTTTATTATGTTTAAATTTACTACGTTTATGGTGGACATTTTTTCCTTGCTGGTTGACGCAAACCGCGATGAATCAATAAATCAATTCAATTTCTTATTTAAGACAGTTATTTGAATAAGAGTTTATCTTACATTTCGGTCGATTGGCAGTCATATTGGATTTTGCCAAGTCGTAACTAGGCAACCGTGTGCTATGCAGTGGATCCATAAAATCAGTGAAAATAAATCAAAGCCGAAATTTCACCGAAAAATCCTACCAGATACAAATCCATCTTTGCTACTTTCAATTTAATATTCTCAGCTTGCGAGTTTGTTTGATTGAGATTTTCGTTTCAAATTGTCGATTGGCAGCATACCTTAAACCACACAAATTTCCTATCACGGACACAATTTTCGATGTCGAACATGATATTCCGAACCAACATTTTCTGTAAATTCCAATTAGTAGTGTGTTATAAACAGTTGTTCTGTTGTGTTCACGATTCGCGTTGGATAGAGTCCTACCTCTAGAAAGAAAAACTTTTTGAGAAAAATAGTGAAAGTGAGAATGCCTAACCGATTTGACCCAGAACGCTTGCGCAGATTCAGGAAGCGCATAAAGAGCGAACATACGGGAAATCCTCCGAAACGACCGTGCACCGATGCATGGGTCTCGTAGTTATCGGGCGAAATTGAAAGCAGCAAGAGGTAATGCCTTGCCAACAACTAGTTGGGACGCTGGAGAAGGTCCTTCAACTCTTATTATATTTATTAAATTTAAATCAATTTGACAAAGTGAATGTCATCATAGCAATTGAATATCTCTCTATGTTATCGCTCCCTGTTTTAATAAATTTCAACATAGTATTAATTGTATTCTGGTGATGACATGCTTTTACTGCATACGAACCTACAAATGATATAGAAACAACCAACGCTAAACATGTTTCAATGCGTGATTATTTTCTCAGGTGTTTATTTTATATTTATAAGAATTTATCATATATTAACCAACCTTTTCTCCCATACCCATTGCAAAGAATAATGATATTTTATAAAACTCACTCTCTTTCCTCTGCGAGATCTAATATATTTAACTATATTTCGATTTCCTTAACGTTTTAGCCATAATGGATTCACTAATATACCTGATATTCATAGGTAACATAGAAACATGAATAAAAACTTCACAAGAAAACCATAGACCATATTTTAGGTACGCATTTAACCTTATATGGCCAACTATGGCCTAATGTATTCATCACATAGTAAAATGTAGAATATAAAAGTTTTCAATGGAAAAGTAAGAGTGAGCGGTTGTGTATTTTTCTAAGAACTTATTCATACAAACACCTATATAACTAAATGAATATAGTGGGAATTTTAATGTTTTGAAATGGAATGGCCGATTGATCACACGAGAAAATTATTTAGATGTTATAAAGTAGCTTTATATTCCGTATAGTATACCGAATATAGCCAAATGTCCGGAGCGATAATGTAAATAAATGCCCGGAGCGATGAAATAAATAAACTTTACTGAAATTCGTTCGAACAAGAAACCTTAATGATATCCATATCCATCGAAAGTTTTCGACTCAATAACCACCGTCCAACGATTTTAATTTTCGACGAATAAACATTTAGTAATGTCAAGCGATTATAAGATTATAAGATTATAAGATATATAGATTATATAGATTATAAGATTATAAGAATAAGAATGAGCAAAACTATCATTAATTTAATAATTTTATATTCCCTAACAGATCCTCAACTATCTTCTAGGCCTTAAAGATAGTCCATCGTAAAACGTGCAACCGTGGCCGTGTCATCATTTAAACCAAAAGGCCCTTTTCAGGGCCACCAAAGAGTTATAAAGAGTGTACAAGAGAACTTTCCCACATACTGACTTCATAAAACCAAACGGCCCTTTTCAGGGCCACCAAATAATATCTCAAGAGCGTACAGTAGAAGTTTCTTACATACTGGCTTCGATCGCTGGTCTAATGTCCCATAAGAGCCGCACCCGTCATATTGTGACTTAAACTGCTTCTATCGGTAAGGGTAAGCGACCGGCACGAATAATTGAAACCCTTCTAACGCTAATAATAGCCACACAGAATTTCCCTGACAATATAATGCATCACTTGGTTTAACGTAGTCTACGTCAACCGGTCGTGTCTTGTACACAACCCCACTGATTTTTTTAATTACGAACATTTGTAATACACTTTATGTTTACTAAAATTGAACGTCATGATGAAGGCAATTATTTAATTAAGTTAATTAGGATAAAAAAAATGCGTAAAAAATCAACGAAAATTAATGCGCGTCACGAAGTACGTTTAAATTGTTTTCACGTGCTTATACATCCCATACATATTCGAATCGGATCATTGAAAAAATTAATTAGCAAATTAATTGTTTATTCCTCATATACCATGTATGCTATGCTACTGCTATCAAAACAAAAACCGAATTGTAGAATTTAAAAATCATCCAACTATATATAGCCTCATTACATTTGATTGTATGTCTTGCAATGTCAAGTTTCCCTTTATTATGGACATTTTCATCCTTTGTGCCTCTCGAGGCATAAGATGAACTCGACATGGAGTTTTCATAAGGGCCAATGTCGCAAACGTAAACAATGGCTTCTTTTGCGAATTTCTTGAAAATGCTAACTCGCTCAAGTAAACTACTACTTCTATTATAAAGGGGAACTCCTTTTCTGTTCAATCATCGTCATAATTCACTATGATTAAGTTAGCATTCTCGAGAAATTTGCGGAAAATGTCATTGTTTACGTTTGCGACATTGGCCCTCATGAAAACTTTTTGTCGAACTGCTTGAAAATGTATAAACATTCACTTACATGCTTCATTTTAGCCCGGCATTCCTTATATATACGCGAGAACTCGAGGGCCGCACTCATGCCGAGCAAACGTCAAAACCCAAATAAATCCCCTTTGGAGGTATCCGTGTCTTCCAGTCGCAACACCACTACCAACACACCGGTCAACGTTCCGCAAAGTTCGACTCCGCGAGTCGTCCACCACCGCCGTCAGTCAGTCAGTCGCTTTTCTCGTTCGTGTCTGTTCAGTCAGCAAGTAACTAGAGCAACCAGTAGGGGAAACCGCCGCGACACCGATCGACGACGACAACGACCTCCGACGAAAGGGAATAAAAAGAACAATCTGAAAAGCTACTACTGTTTTCGAAGCGCTGAAACGGACAGCCCCGCGGAAAAAAAAAAACAAGGTGATTGAAGAAAGGATTCCGGTTCGCGTGTGGATAATTCGGGAAAAACTGTTCCGGATCGTGTGTGGAAAATAGTGCGTGTATATTTGCCTTTCCTCGCCTGGCAGTTCAGTTCAGTTCAGTTGGTTTTCTTCATTCGGCGGCGTGCATTGTTCCGTTCGTTCCACCGTGATCGTCGTCCGTCCGTCCGTCCAAGCAGAGTGTGGAGTGCATTTGTGTGAGTTCCGTTTTGACGTTGGATCGAATGCGTCTCGAGCTGGATTCAGGAATCGAGTGGTTCGAAGCTGTGGGGAAGTTTTTCCCTTCGAATTTTTGATAACAGTGCCGAGTGTGCCGGGGAAAAACCGCGTCGACGGCGTCCCACCGAGGCAGTTTTTGCGTGCGTCGTGTCGTGAAGAGTGTGTTGTTCGGGCGAGGAACCGAATTTCAGTGTGCGTGTGAGTGCGACGGCGGCGACGGTGGGAAAATTGTTTTCCTTTTTCGGATTCTGTCACTCTTGACCCCCGACTAAAAAGTGCTGACAGTTGTTTAGTGTCTGGATGATCCCGAGTAGAAATAAGTGACATCGATTGTTTTTGGGGGAAGTGTTCTGTTAATTCGAGGAAAATCGTTGATCGTTGTTGGTGAGAGGAATAATAATCCTGTTGAAATACCGTCGGAGGAAAAAAGAAAGAAGGGAAGGTGTTGTAAGTGTTAGTCTGGCCAGTTATGAGGAAAGCGTGAATGCGCTGCAGCTGTGGTGAAGTAGAATAACACACGGCGAAAAGGTTGGCAGAAAGGCCACTGCTTCTCAAAATTCTCAAAAGTCGAAAACGTCAAGTTCCACTAGTTTGTGCGAGTGCTATTTTTGGTTTCAAGGGAAGAAACGTGAAAATTTTCGTTCCGTGCAATTTTTTTTTTGTCTCGAGGAAGGTGGTGTCCGTCGCGTGAAGGAAGTAAACTCCTCCGGTGCAAAGCGAACCAACCAAACCATAACAAAACAAAGAAGAAATCGACGACCTCTTCGTCTGCTGCTGCTGCTGCTGCTTCGGCCGAAGAGAGTGTGTTGTGTTGTGTTGTGTACACACAAATACACGGGGGTCAGAAAAGCGAAACGCGTTCAAGTCGCTTCCAGAACCAGCGAGCCGAAGAAGAGTTGGAAAATAACAATTTAATTGTTCTCAACTCGAATTCCCCGGACGAAAATGACGTAGGTTTCGGTTCGATGGAATCGGGGATTGAGATTGATACCTGAGCTGAGTATAAACAGAACGTCTCGTCAGCGAAGCAGCTGTGCGTTTGCGGCTTAGAACGAGAGACTTTGGAATTCGGCCACTGACCAGATCGAATCGATTGCGCGGGGATTTCGAAGGCGGTGGAACTCCGGTTCGACATTCGAGATATTAGGTAAATTGGATTTTCTGTATTGTCAGTATTTGATTGGCTCCCTGTCTCTAGCTCGTATATTCCGATCCGGAATTTGGCTACGGAATCAAATTCATAAGGACTTTAGGATGTTATCTTTTCAGTCTGTTGATGTGTCGGGCGGAAGTCTTGATTGTACATGCCTCCTATCAACCCATTTCTCGTCACTTCAATCACCAATTAGCGCACAATCGCAACATCATGACAATCGTTTAGCACCTAACCGGTTAGCAATGTGCCAGTAATGATTAGTAAGCGATCAAAATCCATTATACATCAACGAGAGCCAATCTGGCCCGTCCCAGCAAATGCATTCTAATGTCAACCGGTTTTTTTTCCCCAACCACGACCGCGGAGTAGCAATTAGCACCGAGACCGAGCGCCGCACCTTTTCAAGTTCAAAATCACAGGGGAAAGTCAATTCCCAAAAAGAAGGAAAAAGCGAGCCGCCGGAGATAAACCCGCATAATTGCTCCGCCAGTCACCGGACAGCCTCCAAAATGCGCGCGCGCTCACGTGGCCTAGATTTGTGTGGGTACCCTTTGTTCTTTACACATTGGGGGCCTCTCTCTCTCCACCCAGAGGAGAAACGGAAGGATTAACCACTGACAGTGGCCCCCGAGGGACCGGAGCGAATAAAAAATCGTCCAATTACTGAAATTAGGCCTGAACTAAGAAACCAATCAACGGCCGCTTGCACTACTAGTAGGTCACTCCGAGGTTCGTCGTTTGACTCACTCACGATGCGCTGGTTCCCCCCGCGTAATCGTCGGGGAGAATTGTAAGGCTTTTGGTTTCTTTTTTTTTTTTTTCTAAATCGTTCCGTCAACTCATCCCTAAGGTTACAATTATCTTGCGGTCAAGCGAGTCGATGACCGCAAGGGAAACGTGCTGGTAGAAAAATGGGTTTTCGGAGATGCGGTTTTGGTCGTCGTCGTTTGTCTAGGTTCGTGATAGGGTCCAGGTTTTTTTTGTGGGTGCCTTCGAGTTTTAGGTGAAATTTAGATAATTTGTAAGAAGTCACTATTAGGTTCTCAGTTCAATTCAATTTTTAACCATTTTAAAGGCTGACTAAAAGTAAATTGGTACGCCCCTCGGTACGCGCCTCTAGCACGCCTCTAGTGTTGGAAATTGAAAATCTTTGGCAGTGGTTTGTTTACACTTCTATAGAGAACAACTGGTGCAGGTTTGATCAAAGTAGTCAATCGCGTTCAGAAATAACGTCAAATGGAACTCGAAAGAAGGCAAAATATTGTGCACAAACACCTGGAAAATCCGGAGTGATCCGGTTCCAGAAGATGCCGAAAACAACAGTTTGTCGAGTGCTCAAAACCTACAAGGAAATCCTGAGTGTGGAAAGGAATCAGTGGAACTACGAGGAAACTGGAATCAGGTATCGTCAGTCGCGCAGCAAGGTATTGAGGTACGTTAAAGCCAACCCCGGTCTTTCGTTCCGAGATGAGGCCAGAAGGTACAACGCCAAAAGGTACGGAACATCCTCGCCAGGGAAGAATACACGTCGTACAAAGCCAGTAAACATCCAAACCGGCACATCAAGCAGAATTCCGTGGCCAAAAAGCGTGTAAGGCTCTTGAACGACCGTGCTCTGAGGATCTCTGTCGTTGTTCGCCGATGATACCGCAGTCGTCCACAATGGTAGGGTAATAAGAGCGCTAACAGCGAAACTGCAGCGAAGCCTGAATGTCCTGTCTGAATATTTCACCGAATGGAAGATCTGTATCAATGCGGCAAAGACCCAGGTCATCTTATTTCCACACTCCAACTCTCCCAGACTTGTCCCGCCTGAGGATTGTAAAATAAGCCTAAACAACACAACGGTGGAATGGGCCAAATCAGCTGTCTATCTTGGCGTTACCATAGACAGCAAGCTTATCTTCAGGGAACAGGTTGACAAAACTGTCACAAAGTGTAACGTTCTGTTGAAGCTACTGTACCCATTGATCAACAGAAGGTCTACATTATCCCTGAAAAACAAGCTTGCTGTCTACAAGCAAATCATACTTCCAGTCATCGAGTACGGCATGCCAATCTGGGAGAGTTGCGCTAAAACACATCACCTGAAACTTCAACGTGTCCAAAATAAGTTCCTCAGGATAATCCTGAACACCCCTCCGAGGACAAGAACATCTGAGGTCCACCGTCTGGCCGAGATAAAAATGCTTGACGATCGCTTTAGTGAGTCTATCAATCGGTACAGGGCACGCTGCCTGGCATCGGATCACCAGATCATCCGGAATCTGGTTCCCCACCCCTAGGATTTCCAATTGTAGTTTTAGTTGTAGATTAGGTAGGTTATCAAATTTTAAAACAAACGATGCCCCAAAGGCTGAACTGAAAAAAATAATTTAACACTAAATACACTTAACACCCAAAACACACAAAACATAAAACAAAGCTGAAGAGCCCAATGGGCTGAAACACTTAATTTGTTAAATTAGTATATAAGACAAACAATGAAAATGAAGATCAATTTTACTACTACTACTACCGTGCTCTGACGAAACACAAGAGCTGCACTTTGATCGATGACGAAACATACGTTAAACTCGATTTTAAGCAGCTCTCCGGTCTCAAGTTTTACATCGCGAATGAACGTAAAAGATGTGCCAGGAAGATTCAGATTCGTGTTTGCCGACAAGTTAGCGAAAAAGTCCATGATTTGGCAAGCGATTTGCAGTTGTGGCCTGAAAACAGAACCATTCGTCACATCCTCGACGATGACCTGTCAAGTTCATCTTTTGGCCCGATTTATCCAGCTGCCGCTACTCCAAGGTGGTTCTGCAGTGGTATCCTGCCAACAAGATCGATTTTGTCCTCCAAGCTGATGAATCCTCCAAATTGCCCGGAATTCGACCAAGCGAAAAATAGTGGGCAATTTCAAAGCAGCGACTTCGACGAAGTGGCGGGACAGTCAAGGACACCCAGCAAACGCGGGCAAAATGGAAGAAATGCGATGATTCCGCGTCCGTTTCCACTGTGTGGGCACTTCATTAAAAAGAAGGTTCAAGATTTTGTTCGAATTGGAGAAATGTAACCATCTAATGCTGTAATTTTGAAGTTTTAATAAAAGTACTGTAAAGCAACCATTAATGGGCTTTTGTAGGTCATTTTGTGCATTCCAATTCACTTTTATTCAGCATTTAATTAACTTGCCCGATAAACCCCAGCCAGGCCACTCAACTGACAATTCCGTCAATTATTATGGACCGACTCTGTAACCGTTTGTTACAGAATTCAGGTGATTTTTAATTTGTGATAATTATTTTTAATGTACTGTTACGTCTTTATTCATTTGTTTGGTGTTTGTTAGTAGGGTTAAGCAAATATGTTCAGTAGTGTAATTGTAGGGATTCGAGAAAAAAATCAAATTGAATAACAGTAAAGTCGGGAGAGGTTCCATGTCAGTGGGTAACTATTGGAAGATGATTCAGGCGGAAAACGGAAAATGGACTATTCAGACATAGTAGGAAGACATAGCAAAGCGAAGGGTCAAAGGAGCCACGAATGTTCAACCATTGCTCAGAATTGTTCAGGCGTTCGCGTGTGAAAGGTGTCTCAGTTAAAGTAGTGAGTGGTCGATAATACAGCTTCGAATGAGATCATTTTAAAGTTCAATTCAGGTAATTTAGCTGGTGGATTACCTTACATGAGCAGTATAATTATACAGTTGAGCTAAATCCACTCGATACCCTCACAGGACCTTTCGTGTTACTGTTTTGGTAGACACCGCTATCTGCTCCGTTGACGAGGTCAACCGACGCGCATGCGATACGGCTTAGTCTAAAAGCAAAGGATATTCGCTTCCTCTGGCCGACAATTGTCAAGAAGCGACTTGTGTCGGGAGTCCTTCCTAACCGCAAAGGAGACATCCCCTCTCGGCAGAGTCACTCTGGCTTTGCCTGGGCTCTGGCGATTTCAGCCTATGAGGGATGACGCCTGGGAGGAAACAGTGATTTCATGCGCTAACGAAGTCACTTCCTCACACCACATATCAGCCAACTTTGACCCCAATCGCCAACCGAGTCCGTATAGTTCGTGGATCGATAAGCCCTCCGTGCAGCAGCGAGCGCTCGCCCAACGTTGTGAAAGCAGTCCCAGATCATCATTTTCATCATCAACTCCAGTCATGACCGGTACGTCTGAAGAACAATAAAACCACCCACTCTACACCACACCCACAATAATAGCCATTTTCCACCAAACCAACCCACCCAATAGTTCTTTCAATAAAGCCTCCATTTTGTATCATAGTACTCATTTCGCAAAAAAATATAATCAGGTGACAGTATCCGCACAACTTGTTCGCGAAGCCCATCCAGACACAGCTCGAGAGGTCTCTTGCTACTGACCGGGATTACAGACAGTAAAGTTACAACTCCAACATCGCATAGCGTCAACACCATCAAGACGGCAGACCTCTGACGTTTGAGAATCCAGCAGACGTTCTTTCGTGAGGAATATCAGCTACCCAGCTTGTATGCCAGTCTCTCTGGGTGGATTGATTGCACCAAGGACGGAGTTTTAGGCCGCAAGACTTTGATATTGCCATCGAACATTCAGACCCAGCATTCCTAGAGGAACGAAAGGGTGTAGCACTGCCACTCCGAATAAAAATCTTCGAGTGAAATTTTCGCATTACGCTCTTCGCTGACTTCGCTAGTTCTTTTGGTTGCCTGAGATTCCGCCAGAACTGACAAAGGCTCAACCGAGATTGCAGATTAGTCGATTGCATTAGTAGTTCACACGAGTACGAAGCAGCATTGCTACAGTTGATACAGCTATCTCTAAGAACTATCCTTTCCTCAAGAGATTCCAAGTTTGTCCCGGGAGGCTCAGGTGAGAGAGTCTTCCCGAATATCTTTATTGAATCCAAAACTACAAGATGGGTTAATTCGAGCTTCGAATTGGTGGTCGGCTCCGGAACGCGTCTGTGTCGGAAAATCGAAAGCATCCGATGATTATCGATCACCGTCATCCCCTCGCTAGGAAAGGATCTGGATCCAAAACATGAGGAACTTGGTACGAAAGATCCTTCATGAATGCGTTATCTGTTTCCAAATCAGACCTAATTGTCAGGGGCAGCTTATGGCAGAGTTACCTCTGGAAATAGTAAATCCTGCGCTGACTTTCCTAAAGGTCGGTGTGAATTACTTCGGCCCGTTTCTGGTGTCCTATCCTCAACGTCCTCCGGTAAAATGCTTTGTATCAGTTTTCGTTTGTCTTCTGATTAGGGCAATTCATGTCGAACTAGTCGCTGACCTCAGCACTGGAGCGGCACTGAAACCGTGGAGGTCATTGTAGCCTCCGTACCCCAGTAAGTCCTATGTATCATCAGTATTTGAAAAAAGTAACCGACGTTTTCATACTCTATAGGCTCTGGTTCACCCAGTCCCGGGTTACCGGGACATTTCACCATCGGCAGCCAACTTCCTTCGTCAAGCCAAGACTTTTTCGATCTGTACTACATCCGAGGTAATAAGCATGTGTTGGTGAAGGTTTCCTGATCTTCCTAGCCATGTCACATTCACCGAATTGAAGCTCCATCCAGAGCAACCCTCCACTGACTAAAAGACATCAGATAAATAATAGCGTTCCATTTCGTCGAGGCAAAACCTGACATCCTCACATGATCCTACAAATCCATAGCGTCAGTCAGAGTTTGGCCAACTCAATAACCATCACGTGGAAACTGGATCATATCACCCCTGAAGCGGTAGGAGCTCACCGCAACTGTCAGGATGTATTCTCGACGCCTGGTTCGTATTGTATCGTTAATCCGCTAGGTCTTCATCGCTGGTGGCATCTGCGGAGGCCCCAAGGCCCTTCGCTCCAAGCAAGTTATCTAGAGGATCCCAAGTATCCAGCAAAGTATAATGCCCACCCGTCCAATGTCGTCGAGGACGACAGCAGGACTACTCTGATGATTTCCCATCTTCCAAGTACAATGAGGTCTGAACGAACTCCGAATATTAATCGAAGAAGACAGTACCACGCACCTCGTTGTCATCAATAACGTCGCAGTTACAAAGAAGCCAGTAAAGAATCCAGAGTGACATCGAGAAGACCGCTCATAAATAGTGGAGCGAACGATCACCAACACTAAATAGTGCCAAATGAAAAACGCTTGTCTGCTAAAACAAACACTTGTATCTACAGCTAATATTTTTGCCTAACCTGTCCTGAGTCGAATACAAAAATTACACTTAATATCAACCTCACCAAAAAGTCATAGGATTATGATTTTGATGACCAACATCGTCAGTAAAATGGAAGCGGAATTCATCAAGGGCATCATCAAATGACTATTCAACATACTGGACTGGAAGACTTTGGAGTGCTATTCTCTGCACCTGAAGATAGCCAAGAAGTATCCCGTAAAATTCCAGGAGTTTTTATCCCGAGCCAAGGTAGCAGAGAAATGCGAATCGAGTAGGAAACGAACGGTCCTGGATAGGTAACTCAACAGGCTGAGAATAGAATCCCAACAGAGACACTGATCACGCATCACACCAAGGAACAGGCCACACTTTCACCCATCCTTACAACCACGACGCCGGTGGACCACTCAATTGAGGGACGGAAGAACAACTGACTCACCTCAACAAGGGATAAGGATACGCGGCTACAACCAAGCCCAACGTGGAGACAGCAATTACACACACACTTCCGAAATCTTTACAAACCACAGTCAGGACTATCACTTCAAACATGATTAAAGACGGACAGAAACAAAGACACAACAACGAGAAGGAAATTCTAATCGTTAGGGAACTGAATCAATGCCTATTTTTTACCTAAAAGCAGACGAAGGCAACAGAGTCGACCAAGTAGATAAGGAAGACTACGACAGGCAGATGGTCCTCCGCAGGATCAGTAATGGACCTTACAGACAACTTCGAGTAGACCCTCCACCAAACATGGTGCAACACGTGAATATAACACTAAAGGAGTGTAAATCAGTACTAGGGAATGCAGCAGTCCGTCTTCGCGAACCAAAAACCCCATCCTTCCCAGAATTAAAGGTCTCCGAAAAGTCCACAAATCTGGTAACGAAATGAGGTAGATTGTTACATCTGTAGGATCTTCAGCCCATAAGCTATCAAAATGCCTAGTAAAAGCAAATTCCAACAAGCTCAATTCGTAACTCTCAAGAATTTGTACAGCATCTAAAGTCATCAGGTGATATAAATAATAATGATGTAATGGTATCTTTCGACGTCACGGTCCTTTTCCCTCCTAGTATACCGATCAAGGACGCGATTAACCTTCTAAAGGGTGTTTCGATCAAAATTTGGTCGACTTAAACTTGACGCATTTCCTTTTAATCGTGCATTAAAAAAATTTTGCACACCCCTCATTTTGAAGATGCGTGTGCCTCTATTTTGATTTTGAGACTAGCATTTCAGTTATCAAAATTTCGTCGAAGGAAGAGAAGCAACGCATCCAAATTTTGCACGTGCATGGCGAAAATCCAAACTACCAAGTGGACGGAACTGTTGAATGTGGCTAAATCAACTGTTACCAACGTATTGAAAGTGTTCGGTGAACGTTTGTGGACAGCTGGATCGGGGGGAAATCGAAAGCCGGAGGCCACAGCGATGACAAAAAGATTTGGCCGCTGTTTCGAGCGGAACCACAACCTCTCCGTCCGAGGTGTCGCAAAGCAGCTGGGAGTGGCGCCTTCAACCGTGGATAGAGCTAAAACACGAGCTGGACTGTCGACTTACAAGAAAGTGATGACTCCAAATAGCGACGATAAACAAAACACGTCGGCCAAAGCACGATCGCGAAAGTTATACACGACGATGCTGACGAAGTTTGATTGCTTGGCACAGGACGATGAAACTTACGTCAAGGCAGACTTTAAACAGCTTCCTGGACAGGAATTTTATACGGCAACCGGACGGAGAAAGGTGGCAGATATTTTCAAGCACATTAAACTGTCAAAGTTCGCGAAGAAATATCTGGTGTGGCAGGCCATCTGCACTTGTGGCTTGAAGAGCAACGTTTACATTGCGACCAGAACCATCAACCAGGAAATTTATCTGAACGAGTGCCTACAAAAACGTCTACTGCCTTTCCTGAAGCGACACAGTTGTTCCGTTCTGTTTTGGCTGGATTTGGCATCTTTCCATTACGGAAAAAACGCCATGGAGTGGTATGCTGCCAACAACGTTCAAGTGGTGCCCAAGGACAAGAATCCTCCCAACACGCCAGAGCTCCGCCCAATCGAACAATGTTGGGCCATCGTCAAGCGGAACCTTAAGAAGACTCAAAAGCTGTTGTGAGCGAGAAACAGTTCAAGGCAAACTGGCGTTCTGCGGTGAATAAAGTGGACAAGGAGACTGTACAAAATCTTATGGCAGGTGTTAAACGAAAGACCCGGCAATTCGCATTCGGTAAAAAGGAAGCTTAGATGAATATTTCTCCTGTATTCTGCATTAACTGAACTTGAAAAAGAAAAAGAATTTGACTTATTTATAAAAACTTTGATCTACTCACTCACATTAATGTTTGACCAAATTTTAATCGGAACACCCTTTAGTATGACCGCCCCACATAGCTGAGTGGCCATTGAAATCACCCATTACTAGAACGGGTGACAAGATTTGTCAACTGAAAATACAGTAACTTTTACTGGGAAATCAATTTCGATGGCTGAGGCAGTGAGAGCTGGCATACGAACCAGCTCCAACGTTGAACTGCTGGCATGCTTCAGTGTAGCTGATGCCTTTCGTCTGAAGTCTGAAGTCTCGAGATCTCCTTCCCTTTCAGGTAAAGTGGGCACTTCCTGTTGGAAGGAAGTTTAGGCAATATGGCTTCTCTTTGCATTCGCCCAATTCATGCACGTTGGAGCAGTTCCGGCAACGAGCTGCAGCTTTGGAGTTAGCCTTGGTATGTCCGTACTTGTGTAAAACGTTTTGAAGCAACAACATCTTGAGGCTTAAGATGTTCAACCCATTCTTCTTCACTGAGGTTCTGGATTTCACGGCACGAACACACCCAACGACACTTGTTGAGGGTAGGACCGACAACACCGTTCCATCCCCGAACCCATCACCGCCCAATGCATCCAGACACTTCTGGCACCAGCATTTTCAGCTGTCCAAAACTGCCATCAATCATCGGGCTAGGCTCGCTTCGATGATCAATGAATCTTCCTGCGAAGGAACACTCGTTATATTCTTACGATACTACATATGAATTGCTTACGTACTTAATTTTGAAATCTGTGCTAGGAATATACTGTGCTGTTAGTATAATTTCTATATAAATGTATGGACAGTGAGAATACCTTTCCAGTTTGTTCAAGTTTTCTGCACGGTTATTATTGAAGTTATTAATGGGAAATAAATTTTCGATCAATGCATGCAATTTTTTTGAAAATCTACCATGTTATGACTGAGTTGTTAATGCTCAAAATCGGCATTTTTTCTTCACGAAAAAATTCTAGAGCAGTTCGTAAATCGTTCCCGGCCATCTTCTGCATGATGTTGCTTTATCGAGTGCGTCTTTTTCGAATGAGCTAAAAGAGGACCCAGATTAAAAAATCTAATTCTCACCAAAATGAAATCTCAGTGGATCTCGTCCCATGTTCAACCTGTTCATTGAACTTAAGGTCGAGATTCCTCTGAATCTCAGCTGATATCCCCTGAATTGCGGTTTGGATTGCATAACTTATGGTCGACATTCCACTGAACTGATTTGATTTTCGGTTTTCGGGATCGATTTTTTTTTTGGAAATTCCAGTTGTCTTAATGAAAATTACCTGAATTTTAGCCGAAATTCACATTGTTCTTATAGTAATTCTGTCAAAATTCTATGAACTTTGGTTGAAATTTCATTGAGTTTTGATGTACTTCCACATATTGCGCATAATCCCATTGAAATTCCTATCGTTTCCCGGCTTCCACTGAATTACAGTTCATATTTCATCTTCTCAAAATGTGCAAATGAGTTCCAATTGAAATTTCAAAGTTCCTTTCAATTTCGTTTAAAGTTTCACAAAAATCCATTCCTTACTTTAGGCTGTAAATTTGCATGCAGAAGATTTTGCGGCCGCCGAAAGATTCTTATGATGATTTGAGACCCCTCCCGTCTTTGGAAGAGGGGGGTCCCATACAAATAAAACACGAATTTCAGCATAACTCGAGAACTGATCAAGCAAATGGAGACAAATTTGGCATGTGGGGGTTTTAGAAGGCAAAAATGTTTCTATGATGGTTTGAAACCCCTCCCCCTCCTGAAAAGGGAGGCTCTCATACAAATGGAAACACAAACTTCTGCATACATTAATTGTTATGTTATATATTCTCCGTGCGAGGAGTAACGATTATGATGTAGAAGGAGATGTTCGCTCATCACCATGAGGCACCGAGAGTGAACAACAATGTTTTTGGCTAGAATTAAAGATATGAAGAGAAAGTTTTGATAGTTCCGCTAGTGTGCGGCAGGCTTGGAAATTTAACAGATGTTTTATGAAAATTAAGCGAAAAGGGCATGTGTACAGTGGTACTCGAACCAACGACATTTTTGCCTAACATCCCACTGCGGGGTAGTTCGAAGCACGGACTATGTCCGCCACTTCAACTTTAGTGATCGTCAGTCGGTGCGAATCAAAACAAACCCAAAAAAGGAGAGAGTTCCTCTCCCATGTGCGCATCAGTAAACAGAGTGCACACAATAGATCGCTAGAATAACTATACAAGCCACAGTGGTACATGAGCGTCTTCCAACCGGACATTTTTGCCTGTTGAAGTGGCGGACATAGTTCGTGCTTCGACCTACCCCGCAGTGGGATGTTAGGCAAAAATGTCGTTGGTTCGAGTACCACTGTACACATGCCCTTTTCGCTCAATTTTCATAAAACATCTGTTAAATTTCCAAGCCTGCCGCACACTAGCGGAACTATCAAAACTTTCTCTTCATATCTTTAATTCTAGCCAAAAACATTGTTGTTCACTCTTGGTGCCTCATGGTGATGAGCGAACATCTCCTTCTACAACAAACTTCTGTCTAACTCGAGAACTAATCAAGCAAATGGAACCAAACTAGGCATGTGGAGGTTTTTGAAGGCCAAAACTATTTGTATAGTCGTTTGCGACCCCTCCCCCTTCTGGAAGGGAGGGATCCCATACGAATGAAACACATTTCTGCATAACTCGAGAACTAATCAAGCAAGTGGAACCAAACTAGGCATGTGGAGGTTTTTGAAGGCAACAAATGTTTATACTGTCGTTTGAAACCCCTCCTTCTCTGGAGAGGGGGGGGGGGGTTCCTGTACAAATTAAACAGATAATTTCTGCATAACTTGAGAACGAATTAAGCAAATGGAATCAAATTTGACATGTAGAGGTTTTTGAAGGAGAGAAATGTGTGTATGGTCGTTTGAGACCCCTCTCCCTTCTGGAAAGGGGGGCTCTCATACAAATGAAACACAAATTATAACCAAACACGACACAAAATGTGCATGTTTCGGGTAAAAACCATGTTCTATGCTCGCACCAGGTTCAGCTAGTTGCAAATAAAATTTTTCTCTGAATTTTAGTTGGAACTTTGCTGCATTTTGATCGAACAATTATTCACTCTCTCGACTGAACTATAGTTGAAATTCTGCCGAATTTTAATAAAATGAGCATGATTTTGTGGAAGTATTGAGTTAAGAACAAATTTCGCATAATTTCTGTTATCGTTGCACTGATTTCCGATTGACTAGCTGAATACTCTCGATTGAATTTTTCGTTGAAATTTGGTTGGAATTCCTCTGAATTTCGCTAGAAATTGCACCGAATTTCAGCTAAAATTCCCCTAAATTTTGGATTGAATTTAACCTTTAGCTTTCCGGGTTTCCACTGAATTTCAGTAAAATTCAGTGCTGACATTTCAATCAGTTGAGTTCCAGTAAAAGTTCCATTGAATTTCGATTTCAATCCCACGATTTGATTGAAAATTCATAGAATTTCGGATAGAACTTACTGAGTTTCAATTTTTCGGCCAAAATGCACATAATTTTGATTGTTATTCGGTTCACAACGCTTAGACACAATTTCCATTGAATTTCATTTGCATCAAATTTCACTGAATTGCGACTAAAATGCAATATATTTTTTTGGAAACTCCCCGCATTTTGAATAAAATTTAATTGAATTCCAAATGACGGTGTTCTTAATTCGTTGAGATTCCACCGATTTTCAGGTGAAATCTTAGTAATCGTTGTTAATCAATTTAGTTTTTATTTTTCTCTGAATTTTAGTAAGAATTTCGTTGAATTTCGTTCAGTTTTAGTTAGAATGCATCAAATTTGGATTGAAATTCCAGTAAATCCAGTTTAAATTCCATTGGAAAAAATAATCCTATATTTAACAACGGTTCACAGAATTTAATTTTTCAGCATTGATACAAAAATTTCAGCAATAATGTTCAACATGTTGATTCGACAGGTAGTTAGTTGTTTCAATAACATTTTAGAATCTCTTATTAGATGAGAATACACCTTTAACATACAGCAATCACAACGGTTTCACTATCACGAATGAACCATCGAAGCAAAACGTTAAGTTGTCCTTTGTTCTAATTTCAAATATTAGAAATCGCCCAATACTAGGCAATAGATATGAACCGATCGGAGGAAACGCGTAAATTTCTGATAGTTATCCTTGACGTATGTTCATTGTCGAACATCAATGAAAAACTAAAATTGTCAACGAAAACAAGATGCAGAATGCAGGTGCAACACAGAATGAGCTCGAACATATGTTCCTTTAATGGATGGACTCACAAAATTCCACTAAATTCCACTGAATTTAAATGAAACTGAAATTAAAATCTTCCCTTTCCATTTGAAATCTTTAAGCTTATTTGAACTGCGGAAATGTCAGTTTAAATATGTCCTAAGAATTCTTGAAAACCGGCAAACCATTTTTGAGTTTTCAGTGACTTTGTGGACTTGTCTTTTTAAAGATTGAACTCGTTGAACAGGTACAACTTTTAATTACGAGATTGATCTTGTGATTTTTTATCTGATCAAAAACCCTGAACCAAATCAGAATCCTGTCACACTTCTGAAAAGCACTGCTGGGATATACCAAATCAACCACAGCTCATGAAATCTCTACGCATCAGCAGAATATAAATGAAGAAATAAACAAACAACCGGTACCTACCCCTCTAAGTGACAACACTGGACAGTTCAGAGCAACGTCGAAACCGGCACAAACAGAAATCGAAAAAAAAATGAGACCGCTCAAATCAGACGACGTCGGTGACATTTCCCGCCAGTCAGTCAGTGCCGGGCCGGTGGTAGCCTACTTAAAGCGAAATGAACATTGAAGGGCATCCCGAATAAAAATGGAATCCATCCAAGGATACCGATTTTTTTGTTCGAAAAGGTATATCTAAATTTTTCTACTTCCAAATCTGGTAGTTTAACTCATTTCTTCTTCTTCCTCAAGATTCCACCAACATTTTTCACCGGCCCAAAAGCCAAAGCCAAACGACGAAAAAGGAACGAACCAGAGTGCAGAGAGAAAAGTGTCACACACAGCCCAGGGCAACGCCAAGAGAGACCGACTTGTGGAAAGTCCTATCATACCTCGATGCGATCGAACGAGCGGCGAGTTCCTTTTTTGGCCACCGACTGAACGCAAACGAAAGCGAGAGAATAATGTGGCCCAGAATGTGCGGCCATCTGCCGGGATCTTCGGGGCTGTGTTCCACTTAATTCTTTTGCCTGCCTGCCAGCGAAGGACAATCAACTTGTCGTGATCTACTCCATGGGCTGTTTTTTTTTGTATAGGAAGGTGGGCCAATCAACCCTCGATACCGCGACGAACAACATTTTGTTTATCAATAACAACAACAACTACAATAACGACGACGGCGACGACGATTGCGCCAACAAGAAGGGTGGAACGAAGCCTCTACCATCAATCGTGGGTCCATTGTTGAACGTGTTAATAAATTCAATTGATTCGACAATGACACGGTCAATAAACGCGAACGGGAGCCCCCCGATCAAAAATTAATACCAAATGGAATTCAACGCTGATATGTACGATTGATTTATTCGGACTCGAGCAACGCCACTGGACGGGTGATGATTGTGCGATTTTTTTTTTGCGATAAAAACACAAACATTGCGATTCGCAGGTTCCGCGACTTATTGCAGTTTAAATGCAAGTCATTGCGAAACCACTTTGTGAAGTACAGGGATTTGCATTGGAAAAAAGTCTAAAAGCTGGAAATTGTAGTAGCGGTTGCTAAAACGCCAGAACTATTGGTACTTTAAGTTCGACCATGAACATTCCGGAATTGAATGCTGGTTTAAATTTGGTCTGCTGATTTAGAGACTTGCAAGCTGAGATTAGATGACTGTTGGATTCTCGTCACTGTGGGTCACTGTATTGCTCCGGAACGATAATTTTAATTGCAGAGTCACGCATCCTACCTTTAAAAAGTAATAACATGCGGCATGTCTATGTATTTTCAATGGTAAGCTACCTTTTTAGTCAGTTTCATCCCTAAACCTGTTTATTTTTTTGAGTTGGTACTCATATGGGCCAAGTCTGTTATTTGCAAATGTGACCAAGAATGATGTCATGATTATCCGTTTCACTTTTGGATGGCAACACACTATAATCAATTCTTACTGTTCCTAATTAGCTAAGAAAACTGAAGCAATTCTTCACAGTTAAGAACATCTTTTTAGCAGATTAGATAAATTCTAAGCAGTTTTGATAACATAGGAGCAATCCAGACAGCTTCTACATAATTCAGTGGTGGGAGAAATTCCTATAACTTTTCAGATGTTCAGATGAATTCAACTTTTGAGCAATGCCAAAAGCCATTAAACCTTTCAAAGAACATTTGAGTAATTAACGCGTCGTCTAAAGTTGAACACCATTTGTTGGTGTTTAGTTAATAACATTCGCACAGGTTAGAGAACTTTTGAGCAGCTTAGGAGTAACTTAGAAACTATTTAGACAGTTTCTGAGCAGCACAAAGAAGTCTTGAAAAATCGTAACTGAGGCTTGCTCATCATGCCAGGTACCTGAACCCTACCAATCAAACTCATCAACACATGGGCCGGGACGACCGGGTTTACTTCCCTTCCGAAATAAGACGTGATCAGAGGTTTTTCGTATTGGAAAATCCTAACGGCGCCGACTGGAACTGATACCAGACCAACCGGTTTAGGCCATTTTTAAGCAGTTCTGAAAACTTTTGCACAGTTCAGAGAACAGATAAACAGATAAGAAACCCTCTGAGCAATTCAACGAACTGCTGAACACTTGTGAAGTTCTTTTATGCAGTTTAGAGAAATTCCGAGCTCTTTGTGGAACTTTTAGGGGACTCGCGGGAGATTCTCTTTGTGTGCTCTTTGTGAAACTTTTAGGGGACTCAGATTTTTACAGTACGTATATCGAGTAAACTGTACGCAATAAAAGAAAATATTAACATTTTGAAGTACAATCAGCTCCAAATGCCTTTAAGCAGATCACAGATCTTGTGACAGCTCCCTATGTAGTCGGAAAATCTTTCAAAGGATTAGGATAGCTGAGTATTTTAGAATAACGTTTGCATTAAAAAAAAAATGGACAAAAATTGCCTATTTTTCATGGGTTTACCGTCACCCGCACTTAAGAAACTACCCAATCATAGTAATCCATGAGTCAACAGACAAAAAACTCTAGCCGAGATGGCAAAACACAGTGAAGCAACTCCGTTCAGAAGTGTGTGCGGCAACCCGCTGCATTGAAAACGGACCTCGTGCGGCACTTTGTGGACGCGGATACGCCCGTTCCGGCATCTACAACATCTTGGCACTATTAGACAACAATCAGAGCATCGAAAGATAGCCCGGTTCCAGACGGCCGACCACCCTGAACTACAAGAAGCTCCAAAGGATGCTGAAGAGGAAGACCGAGGAAAAAGTTGCTACATCGCTGGGTGCGCTTGGCCAGGATGTTGGTTCAACCGGCCAAACAGTAAAAAAGTACCTGTCGAACATGAACATACATGTCAGAGAGCGGAAGTCGCGTCCACTGATTTCAAAGCTGCAGGCAATGACGAAGCGGCAGTGGCTGAATAAGATGGTCAACTCTATTTTCCCGGCGAATCGCGACGTGGCGGTGGTGATGGACGACGAGACCTATCTCATCCTGGATGGCAACGACTTCCAGGGCACTTCGTATTTTACTTCCCCCACGAAGGAAGTGAGCTCCGAGGTGAAGTTCATTTCACACACCAAGTTCCCCAAGAAGGTGTGGCTGACAATCAGCGAGAAGGGGATATCAAAGCCGCTCTTCTTTCGCTCCGGACTGGCCGTGAACGGGGAAATTTATAGTACAAACTGCCTGCCGGAAGTTCCCTCTTCCCTCTCATGGATCAAATTTTCCACTTTGTCGACGGTGAGAGGGCTTTTCTCATGCTGTAAACATGCATGTGAGACCAAGAATTTGACCAGTAGTGAAAGTATCACATATTCTAGTCATTTTTTCCACTGCCACGTCGTGTAACGTTTATATAAAGGCACTAACATCAGGTGTGATACAGGCGGGTTATGCCGCAATTCACTCTCAGACTTCTTACTTAAGATTGAAATTAGGGAAACGACTAAAATTACACTCTTAATGTTCGAGGCAATTTATGTTTTTGTTTATCTATCCATTTGTTTGATGGAATGAATAACCAAAATACCTGTTTTGCCAATAGTATAATTGCAACATCTTCGAAAAGGGTGAATGTTTTGATCGGAGGAATTATGTGACTATTCGAAGTGAAGCACTTAGTCACAGAAAAGTGTTACTTAAAACAGACGATGATAGGCAGGTAAATTAGAAATAGGAGTTCAAACACGGCAAATCAACCAGGTCGCTATAATTTAAAGTTTGTGGGTGGTTGTAATATGAGGCGAAGAGATTGTATCCCTCATATCACACTATAAATAAATAGATAAGAGCAAATAAAAAAAACTATAAGGGACAGCCCAATGGGGTTGTCGCAAAGTTGACGCAGAACTACGTAGCCATGTTTAATGAATGTTATTATTATTATTTTTTGCCTGTATTAGAATAGAGGCTTCATTGATCGATTGGATCAATAAGCCTTGCATAACAGACGACCGGTTGATGTAGACTAAGAGTAACCGTTTGTTGCATTGTCTGGTTCAACATGTAAGATAAGTTTCCTTGTTTCGTAGAGCAACGTAGGTGCTGTCTTAACGGCATAGATAAGTAAGTATGTTAGAAAATTCTATGATTTGATCTTTACAAATATTTTGGCGATCTTTACAAATATTTGGGTTTAAATGTTGGTATGATGAAAGGACAAAGGCTGTGCTGGCAGTGGTGATTTTGTTGATATGATCAACTAGCTGCAGACCATTATCCTTATCGCGTTGTAGATTGTTGAAAGTCTTGTTTCGGAATTCAAAGTCAATTATTAATCATATTTTTGATCGTTGACTTGACAGTTCCAACTGAATTCGGCTTCTATCTTGAAAATCTATCAAGATATGATTTAGTTATTCGTGGTTCAAAAGTGGTTCAAATATTCGTGACGGTCGCTATTTTTCAAATTTTCATTTGACCTCTAACCTAGCCAATTTAAAAGTAGACTTTAAACTCATGCTATTACATAAAATAGCTTAAAGATTTATTCCCTCTCTTATACTATGCAGCCATATTCAGTAACATTTCATCTTCTCTTTAAAACACTTCCTCAAAAATATTTGACTCGTATTGCAAGGAAGGTAATTCTAACCAAAGCACTCAAACGAACAGAAACACTTAAAGCATTGATTGGAATTTGAAGAGTATATTACGAACATTTAACAACTTGTTATAATAATATTATGTCTGTAATAGGGAAATCATAACATGCCAGCAACCAGCGGGCTGCGATTGCAGAAAGGAAGCAAACTATCAACGACCCTTATTTATTATCAATGTCGAAACATGATTTTAGAAAATAGTTAGTATTTATCGAACCGAAATCGTGCAAAATTCAGGATCAACCAGGATTTATAAATTAGGTAGGTGCCATGCGCATACAATGAGCAAACTGTAATAATATTTCAGTATAACACTCTTTCAAAATCAAAATAGTAGCCATTAAAAAAGAGTTTTTTGTTTGAAACATATCATTTAATAGTTATTGGCATTAAATGATATGTTTCTGTCTGAATTTGGAGACCATGGCGCAAAACACAGATGGGTCTACCCCGAAAAATGCATTTCTGCCGTATACCGATTGTGAATTTTTAACACTCAACGTTGCGTCATATCTATTATATCTTCTAAATATATATCGATATCATTTTAAAACATATCAAAATCAAACACATCTATATCATGTACATATATATATATATATATATATATATATATATATATATATATATATATATATATCATATATATATATATATATATATATATAGTATATATATATATATATATATATATATATTAGTCTACTAAATATATCAATATGATCACCATATACATCTATATCATCTATATATATATATATATTTACTCATATCATCTACATATATGTCTATATCATGTACATATATATCATGTACATATATATCTATACATATAAATGTACATCATATCGTGATATGACTACCAACTCGATCATACATGTTTCCGTCCAAATTTGCCACGAGCTTGGCATAGTAGCACACAACTGGATAACTAATGCCTGTCCAGCCAGTCACTCGCCAGCGATAGCCTCTCTGTGGTTGTTTGCCTGTGTACCCTCCTGCAGGACACTGGCAACCGTCAGCTGCCAGGGCAATACTGATCATTGCCACTCTGCACAGCTCCGTGGCTGCCGAGCGAATGAAGCAAATCGTGCACTGACACAGTGACACGTATGAGACGTTCCTTACTTAAATTTGAAGTCTGTGATAGGGGAGTACTACATCAGCTTTATAAGACATCACCTTATATTTGAGTTAATTTCAATAGTTGAATGTTAGAAATCAATAGTTTTAATTATTGAAATCGGTGCGTAGAAAATGTTCCGATCAATTGGTTCAAACATTTTAGAAATCAATCGTGAAATGACTTAGATATTAACGTTCAAAACCTGACCGGTTTTCGTGACGCTCCAAATTTTCGTACTCACAAAGTGTACCCCTGTATTGCAAACAAAGACGTAGTCCTACGTCAAAATATACCCGCTAGATAGGAGGTAGATCCGTTGTTTTGGATGTTTCAAACTAGTTTTTATACGAAATATTTTAACTTAGGAATTGCAACTAGAACCCAAGCGTTAGAAAAGGTTATAAATCAGGTTCCATTTTTTTTACGTAATAAGGTTGGGTCCAAAATAGTATGCATAAATTGAACTCTACAGCTTGGATAATCGGAAAACTAAGGTAAATTGGCATAAAACAACCTGACTGACTGACGCTTATAACATAGTTTAAAATGGAAGTTCTAGAAGATACCGCAGTGCTGTAAGTGGCCAACGTAGGCATGCCATCACAATTGAGGGTTGTCTAGAAATATCATTCGCTGTATGAATAATAAATATTATGCATACTCTTGTTGCAATACTTTTTGAGGTTGTCTTCGGTACTACTCGTTGTCAACATAGACTACATCAAAGGCCTGAATGTCGTCCCTAAGAATTATTGTTTGGTAATTTACATATCTTTTTGACGTCTATTTACTACTGCATACGGCCTGGAGATCACTTCAGCACTGGGATCATTATGTTTAGGTATTAATTTTACCTTCCATTTTACGACTGCAAAACAAAACATCATCGCGAGAAAATTGAAACTGAAATTATGAAAAAATACTTCGGAAAAAAATACTCAAGCGGCCAACATGGGCTAGTGCTTCTGTATTGGTCGTAGTATAGGTGACGTTGGGAAAGGGTTTAGTCTTGACAACCAAGCTATCACGCAGCTCCAGCTAGACACAAAAAAAAAACTTAAAAAATTAAAGAAGTGACCATCTTAAACTTTTCACCAGCTCTAAGGACATAACACAAGCTTTTTAAAAAAAAACCAAATGGGAGGATTAAAAGGGGGGTCCTTTCAGAATATCAACGTCTCATGTTTTTTCAGCATGAATTTACATTTTTATAGTTTCAGTGTATTTTTTTATTGAAGAACACTTCATTACCTATAACTTTTTCTAAGACAACATTTTGATCAGATGGGTCGTTTGCGATTTTTTTTTTTTTGAAAAAATAAAATCCACATTTTAGAAGTCGTAAAAGTGGTCCAATGGACAGTAAAATGGCCAGGAAAGTCGTACAACAATTCAAGAACCGGCCAAACATGTCAATTCGAGATGTCGCTAAAAAGTCTAAGGTGTCAGTCGGTTTTGTGCAGAAAACCATGAAGCGTGCTGGGTTACATGTTTACAAAGTGCAAAAAGCCCCAAACCGGAATGAAAAACAAAACATCACTGCGAAAACCCGCGCCCGGAAACTTTACACGAAGCTGCTCTCCAAATCCGGTTGCATCGTGATGGATGACGAAACATACGTCAAGGCCGACTTCCGTCAACTTCCTGGGCAAGAATATTTCGTTGCCAAGTCGAAGTTTGATGTTCCGGAGGATGTTCGAAATTTGCAAAGAAGTTTCTAATCTGGCAGGCGATTTGCGGATGTGGTGAAATAAGTGCTCCCTTCATCACTTCCTGAACAATAAACGGTGCGATTTACACGGAAGAGTGCCTTAAGATGCGTCTCTTGCCATTCATTAAGAAGCACAAAGGATCAACTCTGTTTTGGCCTGATCTAGCATCCTGCCACTACGATCGAAACGTATTGGCGTGGTACCGAGCCAACGGAGTCAATTTTGTGCCAAAGGATATGAACCCACCAAATTCACCGGAACTTCGTCCAATTGAAAAATTCTGGGCAATTATGAAAACGGAACTTCGCAAACATCCCAAAACTATAAAAACAGAGCTAGAATTGAAGAAAATTTGGGTAAAAACAACAAAAACACTGGGAAAATCGGTTGTACAAAATTTGATGGGTGGAGTGAAAAGGAAGGTGCGGGCATTCGGGATGGGAGACGAAATTGAATAAAACAAATGTTGTAAATCAAAACTCATTAGTAGTTCTTCGTTCCCTGAAAATTTCAAGAAAATCCGATAATCAGTTTAGTTTTGATGAGTATATATGTGTGTGCCATTTTTATCGAATACACCCTTTACTATGGAAAACTTAATTTTTTGTAGAAACCAACATATGGACAAAATTTCGTTCAGATCGGAGAGAGTAGGGTCCAACCGGTTTGCTATTCTAGCTGGAAATGCTCTATTATTATAATACAAAAATATTATTATTATAAAAAAAAATCGGGTCTTACATTTTTGAGAAGTCGTATTTTTCTATCGAATTGCTGAGCTATTATTTTCTTTTTTATTGTACGGCATAAGCCTAACATTCTCTAGAAAACCTATGAGAACTCGAAAATCCGGTCTATTGCTTAAACATTGGATCTGACGCGCCTACAGATTTTTGTTTCATCATTCTCCAAGCGAAAGGTTAAAAGCGCAATGTTTAGTATAATTTGGTGAGTTCATTCCAATTACAAAAAAAAGCTCGCTAGATTATGACTCGAGAATTTTCCCGAATAGTTCACAACACTTCAACGACGCTGTCATCGCCCCTCAAATCGCCCAGGGTTCAATACCCGTATATTGGGAATGAGCGGATAACCATCACCAGAAAATGTACCGTGAATCGTGACGAGTCACTTTGCCGAAGATGCTTTAAGAAGAAGAAGAATAAGCATAAACGGCGAATGTGTGTTTGTGTGTGCCAAATGTGGACAGAAAATATTAATAATACACGGGAGATTTCACTTTCTTTCTCTGCCGTACGATGATGACCTTCAACCGCTGCTGTGGTGGCCGCTTCTGCCGAGGGGTGCGGGTGTTGTAAAAAGTAGTTATAACAACCTCACGCCGACGCTGATAGTCCGTTGTCCGTGTGACCATCATCGCCATCGACGACGACGGTCGTGTACATTACCGGGATTGAGCGAAGGTGAAATGGGCTGGGAGTCTTCTTTCTCTCGTTTTTTTCTTTTTCGTGGAACCCCGTGGCCTCGCCGTGTGGCTGTGGCGAAGGTTCAAAGGTAAATATTTATGATCGCTGGAGATTGGGTGGTGGGGGGGGGGGGGGGGCGTATCGTGCGAAAAGATGAGAGTGGAATTTGCATGATGGCTCGGGTAGAAAATATGGAGAAAGTTCGCAATCGGCGTTGTTCTGGATTTACTTTCGTCTTTCATCGATTCTTCAAATTTGTTACATCACAAATCGTGCCATAATTTCGCAATAAAGCAAAATTGATTAAGAGTGGTGCATTTCTTGGTTTGCTGAAATCCAATCAAGCGCCAATCAAACTAAATTGATCCGATCGATCAGGCCTGACTAGAGCGACATCTGTCGTATCTTGCACGCAAGCACCGTTCCCGCAGATCAATCGGATTTGATTGCTATTTTCCGAGGGCCGTGGCCCTCAATAGGAGCTGATGGTGCTGCTGCTGCTGCACATAGGTAATCAAATCCGCACAAATCTCAATTCAACCCGAACATAGCATAGATTGCAATCTGCAAGAATGAGGCCACCACCGCCGCCGTGCGCAAATGCAAATGTGCAGTGGCTGACCGCCGCGCCGCCGCACGGCAAATGTCATTCGTAATTGATCCGGCAGACCAGCAATTTACCCGAGATTGAACCCTTTCGAGTTTTCAGTTTCGGTTGAAATGATAAAATCACGACGAACTGACTGCACCGACGACGACATGCCGCTACCGGAGATACACACTGCAACCCAGAAGTCATACGGCCAGGGTGGGAGATAAATGCATCCTGACAGAGCAAAAAATAACTTGGCACACATTTCGTGGAAAATAATTATCGTGGATTGAACCGTTACTTTGTTGGAGATTTTCTGGTAAATATTTCGATGAGGCCGAGGCACGTTCGTTCCGTACGTCACATTGTTATGGTAATTTCTCCTCCCCATCCGACACCCATCCGCCCACTCACTCGAACTGGGGTGTGATTCGATTTCATAATTGATGGATAATTATTGTTATTACACACATTTCGCTTTCGATGCGAGGGACCTCTCTCCATCCCCTCATGCATTGCCAGCTCGGTATCAATTTCTCTATCGCTACCCAACGAACGACAGTGGCAGCAGACAGACAGAGAAAGAGAGATCGCAGCTCGCTCCGATCAATCAACCGTGACCAATTGGTTGCTTGGATGTAGTACAGGAGTCCGCGCCGAATAATTACGACGAATCGACCAGGCTCGTATGTAAAAAAAGGTAAATTTTACACCAGCACAAAGGGCCTCGCGAGCCACGGCGATATTGTGGTCATTGGGTGTCCGATTTAATGGGTTCGACACCGAGAGAAATGTGAGAAATGAGGAAACGAGCGCTGCTACCGTTTGGTTTTGGAAACTGGTCACGATTGGGTTTGAAATAGGTTTTTGAGGTTTTGGGGAGGTTCCTAATTAAGTTTGACAAAACAGATGGATTGACTGGTTTTGTTATAAGTCTATTATTCTTTTTCATTCCGAAGACTTTCTAAAAACATGTAACTTATGATAAAACTATTTTTTTGTTAAAATCATTGTAATAATTCGAATATTCTATCATTGTTTTTTTTGTGTATTATTTTACAACCTAACTAAAACTCTACTAACTTTATGCTTTTTTTTCTCTCTTTTCAGGTACAACAAGTCTTCATAACAGTGGTGAGCAAATCCAGATGTAATTCTGCTCAAAAAAGTAAAAAGATACCAATTAAGAACAGAAAAGCAGATACTCTAAATATCTAAGAGCATCTTCAGTTAAAATGCCATGACATAGACAGATATTGTTGAGCAACTAACAGCTGAGGGATTCCATCCAGAATGTGCCGGAAATCCCAAAAATCATACCCGATCATCATTGATTTGGATGAAACTTGGCACATGAGTTCGGTACGTTGGAAAAAAAAATTCCACTGGTGTTAAGATAATTTGGGTTCAAGAGTAACTTTTGAGATGGGCGTATGTGTTTTTTCCAACATTTTACTTGAAAAATCGTAGTTCAAAAACCATTACATTTAGAGAAAAACTTTATATAAGGGAATTGTAGGGAACTAAAAAGCCTTTCTTAAAAAAATATACACAGAAAAAAAAATTTTTTTTTCATCAAGAAAAATCAAAAATAATTACTAAAAATAAAATATCTAAAAAAACATATTTTTAATATTTTTTAATTTGTTGTATGGAAATTTGAGGAAAAAAGACACGTTTTAAAAAAACTCTAGGATGGACGCTCTTATAATAAAAAAGTTTTTCAAATAGCGAACTTTGGTGTATATTTCAAATTTTGGTTATTCATTCTTATAAATAAATTTTGATGTTACAATATGGTTTTGGAGATCACTACAAACAATAATGATAATAATGATAAACCACGTAAACGCAACCGTTTTCAAGATATTTCTGATTTTCTTTCAATAAAATTTCAAAACCTCAAAAATACGCCCTTTTCATAAATTACTCGTGATATTAAAACAACAATAGCTAACGATTGTTTCTCTTGTGTTTTTAGCCTTTTTTAAAACACATGTATGTGCCTCTTACTTACTCTTAACAGCTCGTCGATTGAAAAAGCTTCACTTAAAGTTATAAGACAAAAATAATGAATTATGGTTGGATTTATATTTATATATACCATTTATTAGTCTCGGTCATTGATAATATTACATAAACATTATATAAACTATTTATTGATTTTATATATATTATTAATCCTGCCTTCTTCGTCATTCGAAAACAGTTTTACAAAAACTTCGTTTTCTGAAATTGGAACGAATGAGTGGTACTTTTGTGTACCTGCAATCGTTTTAGTCTGTCGGTAAATTTCATTCGATTCTGCTACCCCCTGTTCATACTCTTCATGTGATACATAACAAAACGACATTTTTGTTAAACAATTATCACTTTTTTGGTTCGCCCATTCGAATAACTCTAATTTACTTTTTTTTAGGGTGTTCATGTTGTACAGCAAGGCTTGCATATCTTGCCATTCGTTTTAATGTACCACCAATTGCATCGCAAGGTCCCTTACCGTGGGATGTTGCGAAAAAATGCCATTCAGCATCAATATTGTATTTCTTTTTAAACTTACAAAGGCTTGCAAAGTTCTTCCTACTTTTATATTGGGATGCTGCCCCGTCAGACATAAACGTAGCTTTCTTTACTTTAATTTTTGTTTGCAAAAAGCTTATTAGTTTTGAAATAAACACCTGCACCGCAATCGTATCATGTTTCAACACTTCTGAGATAACAATGAAACTGATATTTTTAAGTATTCCAGATTCCGTGTAATAAATGACAAAAGGGTGAATAGTGGCTTGCTCATTACTCCAATAACTACTTTGAACAGCATCTTGTAAAACAAATGAATAATTTTCAGAAAAATCACAAATTATTATTACTTCGCCGTCTTTAAGACAACTTTTATAATCTCTCAAGAAACTAGACTGCTGAGATTTGACAAAATCGTGGGATACTAATTGTTCCAACTTTTCACAAAAATAAGCAATAAATTCATCAATTGGTTTAACAAGTGTCTCTAAACTACATCTATCAGTTGAAATCCATTGCTCAAAAGATATTTCAACTAAACCACGTTTTTCTAATTTGTCTGTTAAACTACTCTCAAAATCTGAAAAGCCTGGACATCGTTCGCATTCACGGAGGTAACATTTTTAGTTCTAGTTGATGAGCTACATAATATTTCTTCAAAACACAATTTATAATCATTCTCGAATGAATATTTTCTAAGACCATGAAGCATCAAGTTAATGTTCTCATGAATGGTGCAAACACAAATGTTATGAGAACCTGTGCTGCCAAGTAATTTGCAATGCTTTGGTCTTAGTGCTGCAAAAGAGCTAAACCCAACAGCATTTTGATGCATCTCTTGAAATTTAATGAAAGCTTCTCTTAATGAACAAACTAAAAGGCGCTTTTGAATATGAACCCTCTTACCTTCACTCCTCACTGAAACGTAGTCGTTTATACCAGGGGTTGCTCGTGTTATCTCATCACTGTCGTAAAATTGCAAAATTTGGTTTTTTATTTCCGGGTTCAGACCGTGTCCCAGCTTTTCGTTAGGGGCAGCTAAAACACCTTCGTGCTTTGCAAGGAATTTAGCTTGTGATACGATGTACTTGTTTGTTATTCCAAATTCTGCCATTACTCTTTGATTTGTCCAAGATTGTGGTAAAACCGAAAGTATCCTTACTTGATCGTCCCTCGAAGTTTCTGGATCAGCATACCGGTCCTTTAGCTGCGCGATTATTTCGTCATATTCGGCTGCTTTCACTTTCAATTGTTCCAGGTCATCCTCCTCCGCTTGATCCCCAAATATGTGTGTCCGAATGCCGTTTGAAACATCTTTGAACTTTTTGCGGGCATAATTTACGTTCAGGAACTTTTTAGCCGATATTGGCGAAACGTTGATTCCAGCTACGCCCTTGTTAAATAGCTCAATATTATGGCGCCTTGAATAATCTTGCACACTGCTATCAGATGGCACTGACATTAATGATATTGCCGATGGCGTTTCCTCGAGACCATACAAGTCTACTTGCCGTGATGTAGATGGTTGTGGATCCATAATGTTAGTAATTGATGGTTTCTCACTAGGCTCCGAAATTGCAGCATGGGATTGTTCCGTTCTATTTAAATGCAAACGACAATTATCACAAATCATCAAAGAAGTGTCCAAATGTGTTTTGCCCATAAACTTGAGTTTTTTGACATTTTGTTCGGTTAATTTACGAAGGTTTTTTGAGTACCGTTTAGTGGGAAACGGCATACAACACTTCTTCATGTTAAACTCCATTTTCAGTTCACTCAGATAGATTTTACTGATGAATGCGACTATGTATGAGCATATATATTGGCTGTGGTACCTTTGGAAATGCAGGTATAAAACATCTCTGGTAGTTTACAGGCAGCGTACATTGACTGTTTTTTTATGAGAAGATATACCTGACATACGTTATAGCTGCTATTTGTCTACCTACCTTAAACAATATGTGTTACTTTCATCGCTACATCACCGAACTGTTCGGAGTGTAGTTTTCACACACTACACCCGACCTCTAACATCGTTGGAGCTTGGCAAAATAGTCAGCAGTTCGATTAATATGCTTCTTCTATATGACCCTCCGCATAATTTCATCATCTGTCCATTTCACACTTGTCGCCCCTGCGACATCTATCTCGCTGTTACTTTCATCGCTTTAGCAAATTCGCTCCCTTCATTCTCTGAGCGGCCCGACCGATACAGCCATAAAACAATTATAAATATATTGATTGCAATATTAAAACAATAGTGCTATTTATCTTGTTCTTTTCAAATGAGTCTTCTTATCATCCTGATATCAAAATAAAAGAGGACATTAGAGTAATGTGAACGTTATAATATGAAGATCTTGGAAAATTTATCATTTCTGGTGGAAATCTCGATTAACTTAAGAAAAGAGCGAATTTTTCTGAGGTTTTTTCATTCTATTGAAATAAAATCCGAAAAATCTCGAAAACGGCTGCGTTCAGGTGATTTATCATTATCATCATTATTGTTTTTAATGATCTCCAAAATCATATTGTATAATTAATTTTCATTTATAATAATGAATAACTAAAATTTGAAATATGCACCAAAGTTCGCTCTTCGGAAAACTTTTTTATTATAAGAGCGTCCATCCTAGAGTTTTTTTCAAAACGTGTCTTTTTTCTCAAATTTCCACAAAACAAATTTGAAAAATATTAAAGAATATGTTTTTTTATATTTGATTTTTAGTATTTATTTTCGATTTTTCTTTATGAAAAATTTTTTTTTTTCAGTGTTCATTTTTTTACAAAGCCTTTTTAGTTCTCTACAACTCCCCATATAAAGTTTTTCTCTAAATGTAATGGTTTTTGAACTACGATTTTTCAAGTAAAATGTTGGAAAAAAACATACACCCATCTCAAAAGTTACTCTTGAATCCAAATAATCTTAACACCAGTGGATTTTTTTTCGACATACCGAAGACGTGTACCAAGTTTCATCAAAATCGAAGATAGTTGAGTTTGGTGACCGACCGATTTGGCGTGGAATCAGTCAGCTGGGTGATAATTTTGATATTTCTTACAAGTTTTAGACCGTTGCCCTGAAACGTCTTCTGTTGAAGTTCTGACTTTTTGTTCCCTTCTGAATATTTAAAAACTTATTCAATGGTCTTTCAGTTTTTAGAGACGATATACATACTATAAAATTGGATAAGCTTCAGAGAGCTTAGAAGGTGTTAGCAAAAAATTAGAACAAAAAGCCCAATAATACAGTCAGTGACAGCTTTATTCATTAATTTGATTGTTCAGCAGGCAAAACTGACAAGGTATTCATATGATCCGGCGGAACGCTGGAATGACTGGAATTTCAACAAGGGCTGCTCGGAAAATCTGTTTCAAATAATTTGAATCTTCTGGATGCGTTAGAAATATGCCGAAAACTGGATGTCCACGCCAAACTTCTCAGCACTTGGACATGAGAATTGTAAGAGAAGGGTCAAAAAAACCCTCTAGCAACCGCCCAAGTAATCGAGGAAACAATGAATCTGGACGTTTCGACCAGGACTGTTAATCGCCGGTTGAAATCGGCAGGGTCTTTAGATTCGCAAGCCGTTCCTGATAGCTGTACACAAGAAAAAGACACTCGAATTTGCAAAGAAACATATCAACAAGCGATCAGCCTTCTGGGATTCAATCTAATGGTTCGGTGAAAGCAAATTTGAGCTCTTCGGATCAGAAAAGCGGCGCAGGACTTGGTAGAAATCTAGCGATAAGCTTAAAGATCCTCATCTCGGCAAAACTGTCAAAAATTGTTTTGATGCCAGCGGACTACGAAATCTGGAGTTGTTCGACGGGATAATGATTGGAGCGAGCTACATTGATATTCTAGACCACTATTGAAGCCCAAAAGCTGGGCTTTGGGTGTCATTTTATCTTGCAAATGATAGCGACCCCAATCAATACCTTTCTGTAATTAAAGTAACGAGCATAATTTTTTTTCTCTCCAAGAGAATTGCTCTTTAGACTCCCTAGAAATAGACGGCATATTTTTTTTCGCTCGGGTGCTGTCAGTTCAATCGAAGATGGCGTTGAAACAGCAAGCACTCCGCAAGCGTGTTGCATTGTTATACGAAACGCATGGTCTTCGTGGAAAAAAATTAACAATAGACTTTCGAGACGAAAATGTGCCCGTGAGTACAGTTTACCGGATCCTGGCATCCCTGAGCGTGGAGTGGAAGACTGGTATCAGCCGTCCGGCGAAGATAATGATGAAGAAGAAGAAGGAAGCGTTGCAAAAGCTGTTCGACATCAAGGCCGGAACGAGTTTGCGTGACGCTGGCCGAAAATATCACTGCTCCCATACCTTGATTCACCGAACCCTCAAGATGCAGAACATCATCTGTCGGAAGAAGACACCGTCCCCCGAGAACACGGACGAGCAGATAGCGATGGATAGTGCCGGTGGATGACGAAGAACTACCGCGGGACGTCGTTCGTGCTGGACGGCAAAAGTTACTTTCCGCTCCCGAAGACCCACTTTCCAGGAAATGACAGCTACTATTCCAGCGACAAGTCGGCATCACCCCTCGAAGTAAAATATAAGTTTAGGCATAAATTTGAAAAAAAAAATAAAAAGCTGTACATCGCCACATCGGACAGAGGGATTTCAAAGCCGTGGTTCAAGCCGAGCAGTCTGGCCATCAATAAATATGTGTAGGAGGAGTGTCTTGAGAAAATTATTCTGCCGTTCTTACAAGAGCTGCATGCGGATGAAAAGTAAGTCTTCTGGCTGTAGAAGGCGTCTTCCCATTACGCCAAGCAGACGCTTGAGTATCTTGAGCAGAAAAAGATATCGTACTGCCGAAAGAAGAACCGAACCAACTTGCCCCATTGCCGTCCCATTGAAGATTTTTCTGGGCTCCCTCAGTGCCGTAGTGTACAAAAATAATTGGCGGGCCAAGGATGCGAAGCAGTTGACCACGTAGTATTGTATCCGGAAGATGGACGTCAGTGCCGTGAGCGCTTCGTGACTAAGTTGCGTCGTACGGCTGACCAGGGCCCTTTCTCCAATATTCATTGACTTTTTTTGCAGAATAAACAGAATCAATAAAAAATACTGAATTCCTTAAAAAAAATTATTTGTTTTAACTGTGTGACTGAAAAATTTCTCATTTTTTATTGAACATCAGCAAACTTGCAAAGGACTACATCAGAGCGCTGATCTCAACCCAGAGCTCGTTTTTTCAGTACTTTGGTTATTACAAAACTTTAAACTCCATCCTCTTGGAGCGCTCATGACGCTCAGAGTCAAAAGACAAGCTTTTTATTATGCTGAACGAAAAATTTCCATTTCATTTCATTAGTATGTTTGAGCACATTGCATTAATATGTGCTATGTCAATTTTTCCCCACAATGACACCTAACTGGATGACGCGATTTCCTGTCGCGAGAATGTACAGTCAGGAAGCGAAAGTGTAAACTTTAAGCTAGTTAGCCGGATTTTGAGTTTTAAGATTGTTAATCACAAACAAAATCTGAACACCTCTAAATACGTATATCTCTGGAAATACTTCATTTCGCAGCCTGATGAAATATGTCTGTTCGTTGTGTAAAATCAATTTTTGGTGATACTACAAGATCGAAGATCTAAGATGGCGTCGACAGAAGAGCAAGTGCGAAAAGCAATTGTGTGCGGTCGTAATGAGAATCCGGATCTGTCAGTAAGAAAACGTGCAAAAAAGCTTAGTTTTCCTGCAAGCACTGTCCATAACGTTCCTAAATCTTTTGATATACGTTTGAAAACAGCCAGAAATGCTGAGAGCGGAACTAAAACGGATATCAGAAACCACCAGAAGGACGCGAAGGTGAAGCAAATATTGCAGAAGAGATCAGATCTTTCGGTACGTACTGTGGCTAGAAAAATAAAAATGTCCTCAACTTTCGTGCATACTTCCAAACACCAACAAGGTATAAAGTCGTTCAAGATGATAACTGTACCAAAACGTAATGGTAAACAGAATGGGATGTCTAAAACCCGGGCTCTCAAGGTGTATCGGCTTAGAGCAGCATTTTAGGATGAAGAAAAAGACCAAGTTTCCCAAAAAATATTTGGTTTGACAGGCAATATGCAGCTGTGGTGGAGCAAGCCAATTCTTCATCACTACCGGAACGTTAAACAAGGAAATATACCGTGAAGTATGCCTAAAGAAGCTAATGTTACCATTCCTACGCAGCCATGACGCTCTCTCGCTATTCCTGTGTGATTTGGCATCTTGTCACGACGTCAAACATGGTTTGGAATGGTATAAAGCGAATGGAGTCCATGTTGTACCGAAAGAGGCAAATCCATCTAACTGCTCGGAGTTGCAACCTATCTAGCGATATTGAGCTCTCGTGAAGAGAGAAGTCTCTCAATATAAACAACAAGCTACAACTATAGAACAATGTCGAAAATCTAAGCAACAAAAGCAGCTAAATCGGTTGCAGAGAAGCACAGACCCTTATGGCTGGAGTAAACTCAAAAGTTCGTAGTTTCTTCATACAGCCTAAGTAAGTAACTGTAAATAGTTTTAAGATGGCTAATAATACACAATTGAATGAATGAAAAATGCATCTTGAATTGACTAACAGCAAATTTTTTTTATTGCAAATTTAATCTGTCCAGATTTTATCGCGAACAAGCCTAAGAATAATCGAAAATTGTATTTCATTTTCATTATCATTTCGCAGCGTTTGGTGGGTCAATGAGAGCGCAAGTCAATCCAAACCCGAGAGTTAGGAAGGGGTAATGGCAAACTGGTCTATGCGGATTACTTGAACGCCATCCCAAGTAACAATTTCAGTTCTATTCCAGCCGTATAGCACTCCTCCCGGCTTTGTTGATGAAACTACATTCAAAACTGTTTTGTCCACCAACACCTCCTCTATGCATCTTTAAAGCCGAAATGTGTACAAAGTGGCCCACTCTATAGACGGTTGTGAAAACAAATTAATAAAACCTTTCCAAGACCATAGATTTTGAAAATGTTCTAGTGAAAGATGTAATGACCGCGAGAACCATCATAAAACCTATTGGCCGCCATCAAAACCAGTATAGGGCCGAATGGCCACAGCTGTCAAACTTCACGGCGATATTGTGGTTGTTTTTTTCTGCTTTGTTCGATTCTCTGCTCTTCTGATTCATTCAACAGTAAATAATGGCTAAGAAAAAAGCTCAAGTGTTGCGGGAAATTATGTTTGATAGCAAAATATATAAAACAAATTGAGTTTTTTTATAGCGTATCATGCTCCAAATCATATGCGCATTTAATTTTATGGTGAATATTGGCACGATAAGAGCTGAAAATTAATGCGCCTCGGAAATTATGCGAGTTTACAACAACAAAAACAAAATTGAAAGAAATATATTCGATAAATTAATCAAGAAACTTCTGAAAATTGATGGAATTCAATAAGGTTATCTGAACGAATACCGAAATTTGTCTCAGATCTACAGTTCAATTGAATTACGTTTAAAATTTGGTGAATTTATTTTTCCACATTTCAATTATTTCATATATTTCAATATGGCGATTGCAAGAAATCACAGTTTTGCCAAAAAGCCAATTTATCAATGGCTACTTTAAAACTATCTGGTCGCTTGGTAGCTTTCCTCAATGCCAATTAGCCGTTTAATACATTTACTGGAGGCAAAATGGTTTTAAAATGCTTTTTCAACTGACCATAATAAGATAATATGAATTAGTCCTAAAACGGCATTTGAAAACAGCATTTTATGAGTTTACAAAGTCAAAATAAAACCTTTGATAGGATTAAAAGGAATTTTAGAAGTCAAGGTTTTAAGATCGTTGTAAAGAAGCTGTGTAGGTTCTTATAAACCTGACTAAAATTTGAAATTTCATCTCTTGCTGCCATAATAAAACCGAATTGATTTCTAGTGGCTTTCATAAAACTTTAGTAAAACTTAATAAAGCTGGATGGATTTGGCAATGTTACTTGGGATGGGAGAGGATAAGGATTAGGTTGGGGTAAGCGGTCTGTAGAGTTCTTGGACTGAGATGGCCGCGTTGCTACAAAATGACCTGAAATGTACCTGTAACAGTGTATTCCGCCAAATCATGCTTCAAGCCCTCGTATCAAGAACATGTGTATTGTTTGTATAAAGTTTCTGTTAAATTGTGTGATTCTCTTCATATACTGACTGATACACGGCCGTGAAATGCATATCAATGCCCGTGTGAATTGGATTGCATGCTTGATGGGACTGATATGCGTTGCACGGCAGTATGGGACTGACGATGCTTTTCTTCGTGTGCCAGTCTTTGCATCCTTTCCTTACAAAAACTGCAGGTAGGCCATGGTTGGGTAGGTCCTTTGTTCTTTTATCAATCCATTTCACCGCAATTCTCGGCTACCTAAATCGCGTCCGGGACTGGTCGATTTGGTGCATGAACTACGTCACCACTCGGGGCTGTGCATTCAAAGCCGCCAGCATAGAGTTAGTAACATTAAAAAGAGAATAGAAAGAGAGTTTTAGTATTTGATGACATGTATGTGAGATTTTTGGTGATGCAACGACTTTTCGTTTCTTTGACTTCGAATCACTGTAACCCAACCAAATCCAATCGGAACCCAATTCTAACAATTTTAGCACATACACTGCCATAAATTGTTGCCCGAACCCTAAATTCTTAGCCTACTCTTCACCTTGGGATCGGTAGCCATTCCAAATCTGAAAATATTTCAAATATGAAACTCAGGCATAGATGATTCTGTTTCCTATCTAGCGAACTTATCTTTAACTTGTTTCTCCTTTCCATTCATTTACTGTCTTGTTTGGAGGGTTCATGTTCCTACTAAATCCGACTGCCTTGCAAGGAGGTTAAATGAAAAACAATGATCCTTTGATACTGTATATCACTCATCAAACACTGCTACTGATACAAATCACATGGAACAGATCCACTCTACTGCTTCAAATGGTGTTTCCCGCAAGCGGGCCCTCCGCGTCCTATCTCCAATATACATGCTTGTTAGCGTCAGTCTTATGTAACACTTTTCTGTGACCATGTGCTTTATTTTGAAACCAGATAATTGCCCTGATCAAAACATTTACCCCATTTTAAAATGGTGCAATTACATTCAGATATTATACCACAAGGTATTTTGGTTATTCAATACTATAAAATAAATGGATAAACTAAACAACACATAAATTGCCACGGAAATGAAAAGTGTACTTTTAGTCGTTGTCCCTAGATTGAAAGTAAGAAGTCTAAGAGTGAAGTATCACACCTAATGTTAGTGTATTTATATAAACGTTATACGACGTGGCAGTGAAAAAATGATTAGAATATGTGATACTTTCCCTACTTTCCCTAATTCTTGGTCTAACATGCATGTTTATAGCATTAAATAAGCCGTCTCACCGTCGACATGGGGATAACTTTTACCCACGAGAGGGAGAATAATATAAAATTGTAGGGAACGGCTAGCACCCTGAGATCCTATTCCAAGTACGGGGTAAACGTTAACCTATCAATTGCTCAATTTTTGCAGCATGGTGCTCCATCTGGTGAAGCAGCATACTGCAAAAATTGAGCATTGTAGGTTAACGTTTACCCTGTGCTTGGAATAGGGTCCCGGGGTGCTTAAGCCGTTCCCTACCCTATTTGCCACCAAAATATTAAAAACTACACATTTCTAAAATTGGTTTCAATAGTAGGATTCTATTCTTTTACATTCCAACTTGATCGTAAAACTATAACTCGTTATTTTTTATTTATATTTTTCATAATAAAAATTAAAAATTGGTCAAGTTGTATAAAAGCTATATTTTTCTCATTTTTTGGATCACCCTATTTCGACATGGATCTCCCTAATGACAAAATGAAAAATTCAATTCATGAATATTGTGAAAATCTAAGATCCAGTTCATCTTTTTGGGTACGAAATTGGTGAATTATCATGTTACGGATGTTCCGCAATTTCCTGAAGTCTATGCAATGGTCACCCAGAGCCATAAATCGTTCTCCACATCGCTTTACTTTTTAAATTTTGTACAAATGGTTTTGAAAAATAAAAGATCTTTCTTTAGGAGGAGACTAATGAATTTACCATTTTTACCAATAGGATTAATTAGATGGGATATTTGAATTCAGCGGCCCAAAATTACTTGGAAACAACTTAGCTAACATTGGATTGCTGTCCTGGTTGATCTATAGTATGATGTTTTGGATATCAGTATATCAAATAGTTGAGTTTCCAAAATTGTCCACTTTGGACCCTACCGCCCAAGTAACAATTTTGGTTTTATAAGGGTTCTGAAGAGCATGAATTAGACTTCAAGAATGCTATAAAACCATGATAAAACCAGCAATGTTCCTTGGGCGGAACCGGTGCCAGAGTTTTCGGATGTGGCCAAATACTCCGGTTGATCTATGGTATGATGTTTTTGAAGATCGGTATCCAAAATCGTGAATTTTGAACCGTCAGACGGTACAAATACTTAAGGTTCCAAAATTGTCCACTAAGTATGCATACCGCAACCGGTTCTGGGTACCTATGTGCCCAGAATGGCCAATCAAAAATCAAAACAGGCCAGCATTTCGTTTTAATTTTTTATTTTTTAAAAAGTGATCAAATGAAGTGTTAAATTTTAAATTCTCCTAGTTTCCCAAGCACAAGGAAGGTTAAATCCATTTTTAGGCGCCGTTAGGTCCAATTGTTATGGAATGTTTTGTCGGAGTAACGAATTGCACAATTGCTTGACTAAAGGGTGTACGGAATCAAATTGCGACACACACACAAATATTCGGCTAAATTCGTCCATTCAACCAATCATCTTTAAACTTTCAGGGAGTAAAATATAACTTGCTGTGAATGTTCTCCCATGTTTGTTTTATTCAATTTCAGTTCCATATCGAACTGCACGAGCCTTCTTCTTTACACTACTCATTAGGTCCTGTACAACATTTGGACCAGCTTTTTTTTGCGTAGCAATCCATGTTTTCTTCAAATCTTCCTCCGATTTCACTTTCTTAGGATGCTTTGGAAGTGCCTGCTTCATGATGGCCCAGTACTTTTCAATTGGCCGCATTTCCGGTGCGTTCGAGTAATGGCACAAGGTTACAATCCGGCCAGAAAACCATCGTGTGACCTCAGAAGAGGAAGTAGACGCTTTTGGAGGCATTCCTGCAAGGTACACCTGCCCATTGACTGTTCCAGTTGTCACGAATGGGGTGCTTCGCTTTCCACACGAGCAAATAGCTTGTCAAATCATTTATTTTATAGGCAAACTTTGAACTGCCGGAAGATCGCTACATCATCTACTGTGGTTGAGGTGTGACGTAACCTTTCTGCGTTTATCGTTTGCGTTCGTTTGTTCGTTCTTCGTTTTTCTCTTATCTTGCACGAAAGTTTTGGTTAGATTCAGTTTCTTCGCCACATATCTACCTGAATTGTTAGGATTCCTCTTGAAAGCTTGAACTACCCGCTTGTGATCCTTAAAACTATATAAAAAACGAGACACCGTAGAATGCACCATTCCCAGCTTCCTACTGATGGCACGATGAGAAAGATCCAGATTTTTGAGGTACGTGCGCAAAATTTCTATGCGCCGCTGCTATTCTTCCGACTCCATCTTCGCAACGATTGGACACCTGCAAGTGAAACTTACACAGCGTAAACAAATACACATTGAACTTATTCTACCCAAAATTTAAATAGAAAATACCCAACGGGTAAAAAGATACAGCCATTTAAAAGTAGTGCAATTTGATTCCGTACAACCGTGTTAAGCAATGCTGTGTGCAAGTCAGGGAACTAAATGAACTGCTGTAACAAGGGAGAATCAAGATCGTATAACGGAAATAAAGACAAGTGTTTCATATGCACTATTCAGAGGTAGTAGCAATCTGTATCCACATTAATCCGAACACCTTCAAATCATTGTAACTTTTGAAATATTGCACGTAGGAATGAAAATTTCACTGTGGTAATGCTGAGAGTCTATGATGAAAAAGACTATGATTGATGTTTACATTTCATCTTTAGTATTCAAGATGGCGACGAAAGAAAAACAAGTGCGCGAGCGAATTTTGTACAGGCGTACGGCAAATCCTGACTTGTCAATACGGGACCTTGCAAAAACATTGGATTAGCCTAAATCCACTGTTCACGATGTGCTCAAATCATTTTCGAAACGTTTGACGTTGGAGAGGAAACCGAGAAGTGACAAAAATATTGGACGCGCTGATCCTGTCATGGACCGGAAGGTGAAAAGGATATTAACGAAAAACCCAAATCTCTCCATTCGAACGGTGGCTCGTAAAATAGGGATGCCGCCTGGTTTTGTCCAAACATCAAAACAACGTTTGGGACTTAAGTCGTATAAAGTAAAAACAGTTCCAAATCGCAACGACAAACAGAACTTGGCAGCAAAATCACGGGCTCGACGTTTGTACTGCGAATATTTGGCGAAGTTTTCATGCGTTGTTATGGATGATGAAACTTATGTCCTGGAGGATTTCAAGTAGCTTCCAGGGCTGGCTTTTTATTCTGCTATGGCCAGAAATGCTACAGCTGAGCATTTCAGAACGAAGAAGGCATCGAAATTTCCCAAAAAATACCTTGTGTGGCAAGCGATTTGCACGTGTGGCAAAACGAGTAAATTTTTCGTCACTACAGGCACAATCAACAAAGAGATCTATCAGAAAGAGTGTCTGCAGAAGCGATTGCTAGCCTTCATCAAAACTCACAAAGAAAAACCTTTGTTCTGGCCCGATTTGTCATCATGCCACTATGCTAAAACTGTGATGGAGCAAATCAAACCAAGCAAATGAAGTGAACATTGTACCAAAAACCTCAAACCCGCCAAATTGCCCAGAGCTACGACCAATCGAGAGATATTGGGCTCTGATGAAGCGGAAGCTTTCTGGAAAGAAGCAAGGAATCAAAGACATCTTTAAATTCTTGTACACTCACCCCACAATTGTGAATCACCCACAATTTATGAATCAGCTGACTTTGAAATAGAAATTCAAAAGCAAAACTGTCACCAACCTCCAAAAACATATTTTTCCCAATTTGTTTAACTTTTTCCTTAATGATTGCAATGATTTTTATTATAATGCATGTTTTCTTGATTCTGGAATTGACAAAAAACATTAGTACGTATCGCTTGTAGTCAGTATCGCTGTTGTATTCGGTGCTCCCATAGTACGCGTGCTCGTAGTCGGTAAGGGGAAAACGAATTTTAATAGCTGCATTGCTATCCTCGGGAAGAAATACTACTACGACAACAATTAAAGGTATAATAAACAATTTTTCAACAAAAACCTAGTTTATTATTATGATAACTTGCAGATTTTCGGGTGAAATATGTGATTCATAAATAGTGGGAAGAAAAGCAATGCGTCACAATTTATGAATCAAGTACTCCTCGACATTTCAAATCGAAAAAAAAGCCAAACCGGAGAAAAAATCACACCGTATAGACGTGTCCAAGTCATTTCTGCAGTAGAATGAAGCCCAGAGGTGTGCATAAGCAATATGATCCGGAAGCCATGGAACGTGCGGTCATTCTGGCTCAAAAATCGAAGAACGTGCGTAGGGCAGCGAAGACGTTTAATGTGCCGAACTCAACACTGCTGCGGCGGATCAAGAATGGACAAGGGAAAAAACCAGGACCAAAAACAACGCTGACTCCGGAAGAAGAGACCCGTATTGAAAACTGGATTCTGTACATGGCCAAAGCGGGCTTCCCCATCAGTGCAACTGATTTAACGCAAACGGTTGAAGAATACGCCAAGAAAATTAGAAAACACGTCCGATTCCTGCATCATTTCCAAGTAAAGTATTTAACATATTCCTTTTAAATTTAGTTATAAATATAAGTACTTTCCATGTCAAAATTATCGTAGGTAAAAACTGGTGTCAACGGTTCTTGGAAAGACACTCGAACATACAGAGGAAATACGTTACGAACTTGTCGAAAGCTGGAGCCAAAGTTACAGAACAGCATCTTCGAAATTGGTTCTCGGAAGTGGAAGCAACTCTGGCAGAAGAGAACGTCGAATTATCAATTTTCAACCAACCTCAGAGAATCCTGAATTTCGACGAATCAGGTTTCCAGCTAGTCCCAAAAATATAAAGCACTTTGCGGAAAGAATGCAGAAAACGCTTATTTTGTGACTAACAATTCCGATAAAGAAGCCTATACTGTGCTTTTCGGTTGCACTGCAGCGGGTGATCTAACACCGCCAATGATACTTTATCCAGGGCAACGGATCAGCAAAGAGATGGTTGAAAATATTCCAGCAGGATGGTCTGTTGGCGTATCGGACGAGGGATGGCAGACTACAAAAACATTCTACGAATACGTAGTAAACGACCTATACAAGTGGTTAGTTGATAGAGGAACCGAGTTTCCGGTGATCATATTCGTTGACGGCCACAAGGGCCATATCAGCATGCAACTAGCTGAGTTTTGCGTGAAGAATCGTCTCATACTCATTTCCCTGTATCCGAATTCTACACGGATTTTGCAACTTTTGGACCGACTTTTTTTGGGCCGTTCAAGAAAATCTGGTCCAAAGTCCTGAGGCAGCATCTTTTAGCCAACAGTAACACCAGAGTTACAAAGGCTAATTTTGGAAGACTCCTTAAAACCGCTATCGATAACTTTACGAATTCCAAGGAGTGCCTCAAAAAGGCATTTAAAATTTGTGGGCTTTCTCCTTGGAATGTCAACGAAATCGACTTCAGCCAATTACCGACGAACGCTGCTCAACCCGAAGCACTGGCAGCTGAACGCACCAACACTGTATTCACATGCGAACCATTGGAGAATGCGTATTTGATGCAGTTGAACCAAGTTGAGTTAGGACTACAACAAGAACAGCTCCAACGATTTGAATTGAATAGGAACAAGGACGCTTGGTACGGACCATTAGAAGAGCTCGCACTCTTCAACTTCTGGAAGATGATAAAGGATAAATCTGAAAGCCTGATGCATACGGAGCCACTGAACCTACACCAAAGCCTCACGCTGGAATTTGTTGTGGATCCAAACGGAGGGTGTTGCGTTGCTACAATCTGAGAACCTTGAACATGGCTCCTCCCGTAAGTATTTACAAGAATTATTTTGAGTTGTGTTGATGTTTGAACCATTTTATTATTTACAGTTATCGATTCAACACCAAACGCAGATTTGAGTACGGATTCTGCTGCCGTTGATGCTGCTCTCGACGATCCGACAGTAGAACCAAATGGTGCGAATGATGTATTGATGGCTGCTGAAGAGACAAGCGACACTAAAGGATGTGCTACATCCAATGGTAAAAACTCTACTCCTGCTGTTCCACGGATTGATGACCCATTTGAAGATGTCTTGGTGTGACCAAAGGTCAACGAGAATATTGCTAGTACTAAGCGAAGGAGGCAAGAGCACGTACCTTCGGTTGCAACAAGTGGTAGATGGCTGCAGTGGCACAATAAGAAGGAGTCGGAAAAGATACGAGAGGATATGGAAAAGAAAGCTCGCATTGCCAAGCGGAAGTTGACTAAACAGCAGAAAGAAGAGCAGAAGGAACAACAGAAACGAGAAAGGATTGAGAAAAAGAAGCGAAGAGATCAAGAGAAAGAATTGGAGAAGGCAGAAAAGGAAAATGCTAGGAAATCAAGAAACGAGAAACAGCTCCAGATGAAGCGTAAAAACTCCAATGCGAACCAATTGCTAAGAGAAAGAGCAATACACAGCAGCAAATTTAATTAGGATGGTTTGATGTAATCTTTCTAAATAATATATATATATATGTATATATATATATATATATATATATATATATATATATATATATATATATATATATATATATATATATATATATATATATATATATATACTAGCTGAACCCAGTGCGAACGCTGCTACGCTTGCAACTAAATGATTGAAAATTAAATAAAACTGGTGCGTTTATGGTTGTTTTTAGAAATATGTTTTGTTAAAATATTTTCGTTTGCTAATGTGTCCATCCCTGGCCCCAAAAACCACTGCATAAAAATTTTCACTCCGATTGGTTCAATATTTGTTTCATTTGTGTGAAAGCCCACCCTCTTCCAAAGGAGGGAGGGGTCTCGAATCACCATAGAAAAAAAATCTGCCTCCCATATGCCATATTTGGTTTGATTTACTTGATTGGTGCTCGAGTTGTGCAGAAATTTGTGCTTCATTTGTATTAGAGCCTCCCCTTCTAGAAAGAGGGAGGGTCTCAAACCACTATAGAAACATTTATTGCCTTTAAAAACTTACGCATGCCAAATTTGGTTTCTTTTGCTTGATTAGTTCTCGAGTTATGTCGAAATGAGTGTTTCATTTATATGGGAGCCCCCCTTTCCAGAGAAGGGGAAATATTATTATTACTTTCATACCAAGCAACGTTTTTTCATCAAACGTTCGAAAATAGCGCATTTTTTGTAACTTATTTGAATAAATAAGATAAAAAAATATTGATTCAAAAATCGTGTTCAATCTGATTCACATTTGTGGATAGGTACTCTCCTGATTCATAAATTGTGGTTCTGCACATCCATCAAAAATTATAAAATTACTCGTTAACTATTGCATTTAACTGAACAAGTGATTTTTTATCTGAAAGTACATACCAAACTGAACATATTACTTCGAATTGCATGCAAATACATGCTTTCCTTAATTTCTAATGAATTTTTCAATCTTGCTCAAAGCATTACTTGATTCACATTTGTGGGGTGAGTGTAGTTGGTAGAACCTCTTATAAGCATTTTTAAGGCATCCGAATACTTATAACCATTTACAACTTTTCAATCTAAGCCTTCCATCTGCTTAGAACACCTTTCGCAGAAGAACCCATTCCTTCCCAGCACTACAGAATAAGTGCCCGCTGCGCGGTAATGAAACTATTTTTAGAACATTCGCCACTCCGGTCATAAACTCCTCCCAACCGAAGTCAATCAAGTCTGAGATCACTAAATTACCTCATCCCAGTTCGATTGCATTCGCGTCGAATTGACTCGCGTGAGTGCCTCGAGTGCAGTCCAATAGCAAGACAATGGTGCCTGCTGTAGACAGCTTGGCAACCCCCAGCCGCTCGAGATCTCGATCTCAGCTTGATTCTTTCCTTGCCTGGGCGGCGTGCTGGTTGTAATTATCGTGTAATTTGCACAAATTATGAAATGTTTTCAATAAGTTTTTGCTGCTGCTGCTGCTACACCCTTTCCGAAGGGATGTGACAACGGTTATGACAGTCGTGTTGAGATAGAAGGGCCCTGTGAGGGAAATCTAATCCAATGGTGTTAATTTTACGACCACTTTACATCTCTATAATGCTCGAAGGCAACCGCATCAGCACAACAGCAGCGACAAGCAGAATGTTTTAAACTATCGATCGATTGCCGCAAAGGTCAACCGCAAATGGAGCGCGGCACTTTGCGATTGCATGTAGTTGATTGAAAACGGTTGTGCTGAGATAAGTTTATGTAAATCGATTGTAGGAATGTGATTTTAGTCTGATGTGCAAAACGATTGGACCCAGGTCATGGTCCTTCTGAGCCGTACCTATTACCTAACCGGATTGATTTCCTTTCTGTGAGGCTTATTGTGAGTGGAGCCAATCCGCGGAATATCACTTATCTCTTAGCCAGAGATTCAAGTGGCAGATTAGAATCGAATTAGAGACTTAATTGACTGGGGCTCGCAAGAAGTCGCAAGTAGGCGCAAGCGGAGCCGGTGGAAACCTAATCCCCTCGTGCTGACTCAATAGTTCACAACTTAATCGGCGATCACGATCAATCCGCAGCCCGCAGCAGTAGTAGGTGATTATTTGTTGTGCTTTTTATTTTTCTTAAGCTGAATTCAACTATTGTGGTTCAAAGTTGGAAGCTGTCCGGTCGTGGGCTTTCAGCTGCCAGTTCTGCCCGATGTATGACATTTCAAATTATCGTACGGTAGGAAACGAATGGGCCGCAGCCCAGATCTTGGTCAGCTAATCATCTCGGTCAGTGGTTGGCTGGTTGGTTGGTTGATTCGGAACAACAGAGCTCGCTGTGTGATGTGTTCGTACACATTAATTACATACCGCGCTTCGGCAGTAGCAGCGCCAGTCAGAGTCGGAGGGCAATCTGGAAAATTGGAATCTCCTGCTGTCAGCGGAAATTAGCTGTGCGGTTGAAAGTCGACGGTTGTCGGGATTTGGTATTGGCACGAGTCGGCTTTGGATAGAAATGCTACGTTCAAGAGCGGTTTTCGTCATGTTTCGCTATAATCGATTTTGGTCATTGTTATCTGATTGAAGCCAATCCAATAAAATGTGAAATTTACTGATCAACTTGATGGCCCCAAAACAATTCAGAAACCTTGTCTTCGGGATACGTTTGTCTACAACGATCACCAAAAGCAGTTGATTTGGCCAAGTATTTCTCGAAAACCAAAAGTATACCTTAGTATTGACAATCCAATATATCTGCAAAGTTTGGCCAAGTTGATTCCACTAAATCGTTCTTCACTGACGGATCTTTGATAGAGGAGTCAGCAGGCTTTGGTATATTTAATGAAATGTATAGCGCCAATCGTAAACTTAAAGCTCCTTGTTCCGTATATGTCGCTGAATTAGCGGCAATACACTTTACACTAGAAATTGTTGCCTCACTTACACCGGATCAGTACTTCATTTTCACGGATAGTCTCATTTCTATAGAGGCTATTAGCTCCTTTAGGCCGGTAAAGATCTCGTCGTATTTTCTCCTGAAAATACAGGTGCTTCTACGTGCTTTATCTTCGCGTTATTTTGTCTCCACCTCTGTATGGGTCCCATCTCATTGTTCAATTATGGGCAATGAGAGAGCGAACACACATGCAAAGGTGGGCGCTATGGAAGGCGAAATTTTCGATCGTCAAATCGCCTTTAATGATTTTTTTTCCTATTTTTCGACAACAGTCACTCGTCAGCTGGCAGTATAAATGGAGTAAAGGAGATTTGGGGCGATGGCAACATTTTATCATTTCAAAGGTGTCGAAGAAATCTTGGTTTAGGGGTATGGATGTGGGTCGAGACTTTATTCGCGTGATGTCTCGCCTCATATCCAATCATTATTCTTTGAACGCTCATTTATACCGAGCTGGGCTGAGCGACAGCAATCTCTGTGCATGTAGACAAGGTTATCATTACGCAGATCACGTTGTTTGGTCTTGTGCTGAGCATCGTGGAGTCAGATCAGAGCTTTATGATTCCCTTCGGGCTCGAGGTAGACAACCCAATGTGCCAGTTCGAGATATTTTGGCTGAAAGTGATTTGGAGTATATGAAACTCATTTATGTGTTTTTAACTAACATTAGCCTTAGATTGTAATTGGTTTAACCTGTATGTTTAGTATTAGTTTTTATTACTTAAAAATGTTCAAGTCCAAAACAAAAATCCAAAGTTGTATGGTCATAGGTTTATAGACTATTCAGAGTTTAAAATGAATGTTTTATTTAATCTTCCCATCTGTTAAATTGTCATTCCTACTAGCCTCGAGACCAGGGCTGGTAGCAGGTCACTTTTTAGTGACTTGGTCACTATTTTGAGTCTAGTCACTAAAAAGTCACTATTTGCATCCAAAAGTCACTAAAGTCACTATTTTTTGGGAAATGGTCACTAAAGTCACTATTTTCGCACCGCCAATTGTAGACGAAATACGCGTATCTGTCAATATAAGCAGAGGTAGTTGGAATTAAATAAAAATTACTAATCTTTCTTCTCATTTTCTAGTAATATTTGATTGTTCGTATCTAGACAGTCAAGCAAACTCAATTCGATCCTAGGTGAAATTGGGATACAGTGCAATTCGACCAGTTTATAAAAGCGTTATAATTCAGAATCCTATTAAAATTTCGGAGACATATAATCTTAGTTATGATACAACAGATTTAAAGAAATCATAATTCATCAATTATTTATGTTCATTCTGACTTTACTTGACTGCTGCCAAACCGAATATTTTTTGGCAAAGTTGTAAGACTTGTGAATTTTAGTTTGATTTGAATGGTTTTGATAAAGTTTATGAGCTATTGATAAGCATATTGATCTATTTGAATGCTTTTTTCTAAGGTTTCTTCTAGAGGAAGAACCACTCATACATCTTAGGTACGCTGGAGAGGTTAGTGCGAACCATCGTCGGTCGAGTTTGTAAGCCCAATGTGTGGCTCGCGAATACTTTACTTCCATCTCTTAGGACAATATTGAGAACTTTCTACATGCGGAAAAAGTGTATGTTGGGGATGAAGCAATGGCAGAGCTGGTTAAATTAAAGGAAATCGACAAACTCCACTTTTTCAAGAATGCAAATAAGCATTACGTATTTACGTTGCTGCTGGTAAGCACGTAATCAAAAACTATAAGGTACAGCTTCATTGGGTTGTTCGAAATGATAACGTAGGACTACGATACTAAATGTAAGCCATTTAGATGGTTTAATGCAATGTTCTTTGAATCAACCCTTTCAGGCCTAATTTATTCAGCCAATTTGGTGAATTCTGATTGATTTGGTGCTCAATAACATAGAAATGATTGAAATAAGTAGGAAATATTTGTTTGAGATGTGCTGGTTGTCCAAACTGCCCAGGAGTTAAGAACTTAAGATCTACAGTTGTAACAGAAGCTTTATCCGCTATACAATGTTTTGATATGTATTCAAACATATTCAATGAATGTCATGGAAGACCAACTGACATTATGAGATATGGGTTATTCGATGCAAAACAAACTAACTTAACTTGTAGAGGCCAAAAGCTACTGTTGCAATTGCAGACCTTAAGTTTTGAAGGACAGTTTGAATGACCTGAAACTAATGATGTCTGTGGGTGTTTCAGAATATTCATTGAATAGGGTACAAGCCCATACAATATTAACATTTTTCTATCTAATAACTACAATAGGCCATAGTAGGGAACATAGGATATTCTTGTGAAATCATGGTTCGTGTTTCTTTGTGAATAGCTACTTCATACCGTGTAACTATTTTCTCAACATCTAAAATGTATCATTATGCATATTGGTTAAATTTAAGCTAATTCAGGTTATTCGAAGATCATGAAGATATTTTGTTCAGCTTCAGCAGTGAAAGCAAAGTGGCTAAAAGGTTGAGGAAATTGAAGATATCACTGAAGTATATAACTATTGATTGATGAATAATGCTCTCAACTGCAAGAACTGAAAAGAACTAGGCTAACATTACATTTCCGTTACCCTATGTTTGAATATTTGTCGTAGCTTTGTATACCCCAAAAGGCTACGGTTACTACTTTACATCTTAAATCCTGAACTCAAGGTCAGTTTTTATGAACCTGAACATCCCGAGATACTCTGATCATGACTGGTGAGCATACAGCAGCTTCACTGAATGTGTTTGAATGCACATCGTTACCTTTCATTACAAAATATTCACTGAAATACATGACGTAACTTTGTATAGCCCAAAAAACTACTGTTTCTACCGTAGACTTCAAGTTCTAAACAACAAATGTATAAAAGATTTTTAAAAAGTAGTAAAATTTTGAAATCATTTTTTAGTCACTATTTGGTCACTATTTGGTCACTGTTTGGTCACTATTTGGTCACTATTTTTATTATTTTAGTCACTAAAGTCACTATTATTTATCCATAAATCCGCTACCAGGCCTGCTCGAGACGGTCGCGAGTAATCGGTTCTACCCCATTAACTTAAGTTTTAAGATTAATGATGTATATAAATATGAAATCATGGCTCTGTAAAGTTTATTCAATTGAGCCTGTACAAATAATTGATTTATGAAAAAAAATCTACTACACATAAAATTCAGTCATATTTATTGATTTACATGACACGAAACTAAAAAAAAAAAATCAATTACAAGGTGGCAACGGTTGCTTGTCAGTAAAATAAATGTTCATAAAAATACAACTAATAGCCTAAAATCAACAATCGCTGCATTCCTCATATACTTACGTTTTATTAAATTGCTAAGAAATTATATGTTGAACTCCAGCCTAACATCTATTTCTTTTATGAGCTGCCGGAGACGTTTCTTTAACGCTTCGCAACTGGCACGAATCATTTCTTGAGGAATATTGTCCCAAGAGTTTCTTGAAAGATTCAAGAGTGCCAACTCTTGTGCTTCTTATTTTTCTGAACATGTATCCCCATGTAAAGAAATCGAAAGTATTGAGATCTTGCGATGAGCCGGGCCATTCTTGTGATGATATGAACAGTGGGGTAACAGTAATTCCCGTCCAAACAAACCTAATTGCATTTTATTCTAATGTTATCTAATCTCACACTAACGCAGCCAAAATGACGACTTTTAGAATTCATCATTTTTCTTGTCACCGGCCAGGCCAACTGCGTAGCATGTTGCGCGGAGAGGACTGAAAGAAATGGATTTCGATTCCAAAAAGAGTGTCTAAAATTGCTCTACTACTTCGAATCAAGGGTCTACCTTCCTACCGTGGACCTGCCGTACTAAACGCTTCCATATAAAGTTGAATAATGAGATAATTTGTATTTTAGCATAGATGCTAGAAAGATTAGTTTATGCTCCTTTTGCCTGTGGGTGGACTTTTGGCATTTGAACCAAAAGTTTGGCAATAATTTGCCAAGGTTATAGCGCCTTATCTCGCTCATAAATAAAATTGCATCTTATACATGAAGTAAAAACTTCACAAAAACACTTCTAGTTCCTGCCGTGCCGCCTTGCGGCTGTTAGTTGGAACTTTGGCCATAGCTTGAAAGAAACTTGTAAGCATATTCTTCAGTTCCTTGGTCGCCTTTTAGATCAATTCATCCGTCGTTTTGGCCGTTGTTTCTGGGTTTCCGCTTGGTTCTCCGGCACGGCTGGCTTGGGCTGACCCTTCCGCATCTGGATATCCATTTTGGCCAAATACTTCTTGAAGTGGCCACCTTGCCTACCGTCTTCTGTTTAAGCTTCTGTTGAATCCTCAAACGGATGGATTCTCCCCTTCTCCAGAAGTGTCAAAATCTTGTAGATGTTTCCGCGATCGAATCCGCTCGGCACGAAATGGGCCACGATGGCCCTAAACCCTCATTTAGGGTTGACCACAGTGAGTGTCCCGTTTTGCCCGTTTCTCCCCTCATTTTGAATGTAAACTAGAACCATTACCCAAAAATTCAACTTGGGGCTACTATATTGAAACCAAGTGCACTGTAAATTTTCAGAAATAGCTGGATAACTGGATGGAACAATTTTTAGTTTAATCGGATAACAGTAAGTGGTCAATTTTACCCAATTTAACCTCGAACATGCATAAACTAATATACCATTGCTGTTCTAAAGATTGGTGCCAGTAGTATTACTTTACTTGTAGTTTTATCTTATGAAAATGTCCGGATAATCAAATGGTGACGGTCTCGTTCAGGGTTGACCTCAGAAAATTGTCCATTTTACCCGATTTTCCCTCGCAATTTGATAAATGCATATACCATGCTGATCTGAAGATAGTTGTCAAAAATATTATTCTTACTTGCACTGTACTTATGTAAAAGAGTCTGAGACAAACACCACTGACAGGCAACCTTTGCCACCCTGTATAGCTCATGTTATTTCGAATGTTTTTAAGAGTGTGACTCTAATGTGGGCATAAGGATACAGAGTCGGATCTGTCGGTAAAATTCGTCTCTCCGATTTTTTTTCTCAACTTGGCATTACCAGTATGTTTGTTTTGGTTTCAGAAAAATAATTAGTAAAGCAAATTTTCCCTCAAATTTAAACATAGGGAATTCAACTAAGAGTCTGTGATTATGCACCATTTGAAGGGTTCTGGTCTCAAAAATGCATCGGAACAAAAAAAAACTGGTTCCGGTAATATAGTCCAACGGGAATCTGCTACAAAGGGAAGACAGTTTTTGTTTGGCGGTGTTAACAGAAATGCATATAAAACATTCCAGACTAATTGTAGAACAATGGCGTCTTCACCAAAAGTCGAGTTATTAATACGAGACACTGAAGAAGTCTGCACATTGTAGACGAAATACGCGTATCTGTCAAGATAAGCAAAGGTAGTTGGAATTAAATGGAAAATACTATTTTTTCTTCTCATTTCTAGTCTTCAGCAAAGTTTCTCAGTGCGTAACGATTCGTCTTTTGATGTTATCATATTAGTTCCAAATCATGCATCCAAATTAAGCCCTAGAGAGTTGCCGTTCCGGGCAAAGTTGTTTGGAATATAAAATGAAGTCATTCGACATTATCAAATTAGTTACAGATTTTGCCACAGCGATGGCGCTGTAGTATATCTTTGTAGAATGAAACCTTAGACAGCTGCCGTTTCGAGTAAAGCTATGAGAATGTAAATGTAGTCCCTTGACATTATCAGATTAGTTCCAAATTGCATAGCTGTAGTCTATCTTTGCCAAATCAGGCTCTAGAGAGTTGCCGTCTTCAGCAAAGTGTTGAGAATGTAAAATGAAGATATTTGAAATAATCACATTAGTTCCAGATCGTACTGCAGAGATGGCGCAGCAGCCTTTCTTTGCCAAATGAAGCTATAGAGAGTTGCCGTCAAAAGACGACAAATATCACAATGAGAAACTTTTGCCGTAGATGGAAACTCTCTAGAGCTTCATTTGACGATGATAGACTGCATCGCCATCTCTGCGGCATGCTCTGGGACTATTCTGATAATTTTAAAAGACGACAAATGACATACTGAAAAACTTTGTCGAAGATGGCAACTATCTACAACTAGTCTGGAATATTTTGTATGAAATTCTGTTCACACATCGAAATCAAAACCTCCATCCTTTTTTTAGCAAATTTCCGGTGGTCAATGTTGCTGGAACCAGTTTTTTTGACCACCAATTCATTTTTGTTATTTCATTTTAAGACCCCTTGATTTCATTCATGATATAGTCCTAATAGTAAAATAAGAATAAAAAATTAACTAGTAATAGATCAATTAATTATATTTGAAGATTTGATAATTAAAATTATAGGAAGAATTAAACCTTTCAAATGGGCTATGAACATTGTGTGTTGAAATTTCATAATTCTAAAAAGGGTCGAAATACGGGTCAATGTTGACCCTAATGTCTTATGTGTCAGTTTTTTTTAATACCCGAGGAAGGTTAATAGTTCGCTGGGATTCTAAGCTGCTCTCTAGTGTGTTGTCGATGATAAAATAGTTGTTAATGTCCCATTCACATTCTAATTTTTTGATTTTTTTTTCAATATCGGCGAAAAAGACCACCCTAATGGAAAATAAGTGAGCCACCCTACTGAAATATCACGAATCAAATGTGAACAATGACCTACGATGATAAAAGAGGTGTTAGAATACTACTGTTTTCAATGTTCCATTCAAATTCTATCTTTTTTTCGACAAAAAGGACCACCCTAATGAAAAATTAGTTAAAAACCTTAACGAAATATCAATATATTGATATGTTTCAATACTATAGCCATCAATATCTCAGCAATTGGATGCACATCCTTCATTTCAAATTTAAGTCCCAGAAGGTCGATTTTTTTTTCTTCAGAAAACGATTTTCAAGATAACATCAGATCTCGACATTTTATGCATTTCTAAGACATTTGGTATTAAAAAATCGATTTTGATAATATCATATACCTCAAAAAAAGTCAAACTGTTATAGTTTGCGTGGAAGTTTTGCGAATTTTGCGGAATTTTAATTTACATCTTTGTTTACAAAACCAGATACGTCATTTTGAATGAGTTGTCGATATACTGATGAATAAATTCGCAAAGACTGTGAAGATTCTTCGACGAAAACTTCTAGGATTACTAACGTCATATGTCACTCGACTGCGCTTGAAGAAATCTTCTCCATCGATATGCGAGTGTTGTAGGACAGTCGTGGATGTTCGGCAAATAAATCTTCACTACTGAAAATTTGAATCGGCCACGACAAATTATTAAGCCTTTCTACGGTATTGTGCAACGACGAGGCAACGAAAAGCGAGTGCTGAAGTACTACACAGAAAAAAAGAATTTTCGTTGTGATGCAAATATCAGAGCATTTAAAATTATATTTCATTCCACACGAAGCAACAACTTGCATGAAATACTTCCAAAAAAGATGAGCTTTTGCATACAATTTTATCGGCATTGTATGGAATGTCCCAGAACTCTATACGATGTATAATGCATTTTTTTATATATTGTGACGCACCATTTATGTGCATGATATTGAACAGAAATTCACACTAATTTTTCGAGCTGTGTAGGTTAGTCAAAAAGTTTTAAAAGTGACATCTATGGAGCAGCAGAAAAACTAAAATTTCTTCACTATTTTAACATTTCATCTTTCATAGCAAGCCATTTGATGTTGACGTGTCAGTGTATTTTTCAACAATGGAAAAATCCGAATATTGTGCGGTGAATAAATTCTTCGTTTTGGGTGGTTTACCGGTTGCTGAGATCCATGCAAAGATGGTGAAAGTATTAAAGGAGTCTTCTCCTTCATTTGGAGTTTAAGCCTGGCCGCACAAGCGTTGAAGACGATCCACGCTCAGGACGTCCAAAAAGTGCACCAACACCAGAAATCATAGCGAAAATACAGGATATGGTTTTGGAAGATCATCGATCGACTGTGGATGTGATAGCTGACACCATAGGCATCTCACATGGAACAACATGGCATATGTTGGCTAAAGTCTTGGGTTTCAAAAAACTGTGTTCACAATGGGTGCCGCATTTGCTAACAATGCAACAAAAGCACGTTCGAATGCGATTTTCTCAGCCACATTTGGAGCAATTTCGAAAGTATAAAAAGGATTTTCTGCGTCGATTCATAACTATGGATGACATTTGGGTCTACCACCATGATCCTGAATCAAACGAAGCGAGTTCGTGTCCACTAATCGGCCAAGAAGGTGTTGGCGTCAGTTTTTTGAAATGCAAAAGGAACTTTATTGATAGATTATCTCCAAACTGGTAAGACAATCAACTCTTATTATTATTATTGTGAACTTTTGAACCAGTTGGATGAAAAAATTGGGAAAAAAGACCCGAATTGTTGCAGCATCCACCCTAACCGTCAGGTTTAGCTCCCTCTGGATGTTCTCACAACTCAAAAAATTCCTTCGCGGAAAGCATTTTTCATCAAACGAAGAGGTTTTGGTCATCGTAGAGGAGTATTTTGCAGGCCTTCCAAGACAGTCACTTCCGTGATGGGACTACAAAGTTGGAAGATCGTTGGACCTAGTGTATTGATCTTATGGGCGACTATACTGAGCAATAAAAGTGGTTTCCCAATAAAAAAAATATTAAATTTCCGTTTTCAACCTTGGGCCTACCTACATGATAGCAAAATTTCGCGGAAACTGTGAAAAATGAACACAGAAGTGAATTAGAAGAACCCCAAGCACAGAAAGAAACCAGAAGAAAAAACAAAAAAAAGGAACGAAAAAGAAAGATAATAACGAGAAAGACGACAAGAAAGAGCAAAATGGACGAACATTTGTACAGCGGAACGCGAGGAAGAGCATAACAAAGGAAAAATGGTGAAAAGAAAACTTACGGAGAAGCAGTTAACGTAGAAGCAGATAACGAACGAAGAGGAAGATAATGAAGAGAAAGGAATCAGAAAACATGATGGAGAGCAAGATGGCAGAGAAGAGGATGATGGAGAGGAAGATAATTGAAAAGAAGGAAATGAAGAGTAGCGTTTTTTAATTCACAAGCCTCCATAAATATTTTTAAATTTTCCGAAAGCTCTATAGACATCTCAGAAGTTTTAGAGGAGCCTCAAAAGTTCTAGTAACATTTCATCGTATCTATGAACTTCTTTTCAGTTCTTAGTTTAAACCAGCTCTATTTACAAACTTCTCAAGCTGGAATGAGGCCAGATTTCGATGCTCCACTTTTACTTCGGAAGGTCAACTGACTTCACAAAATGGCCCCAACAGCATCCTTAATGCTGGTTTAAATCGGTTTTTAAACTGATCTTGACGTTTATTTTACATCGACTTAACACACCGGAACTTGACGTTTCATGCATTTCTAAGCCATTTGGACAATCGATTTTGGAAATTTGATATACAAAGACGAACCACCGACACCCCGCCCCCCCCTTGGAAACTTTTTCATTGGTCAAAAAAAGCAAACTATTATAGGTTGAGTGGAAGTTTTGCGAAATTTTCGGAATTTTTATTTACATCCTTGTTCACAAAACCAGATACGTCGTGTTGAATGAGCGTCGACAAATACTGAGGACAATTTTGGTGAACAAACTTCTAGGATTACTAACATATCTCACTCGACTCGATTTCCCCACCGATATGCGAGTGATGTAGGATACTCGTGGATGTTCGGCAAATAATCCTGCACTACAGAAAATTTGAATCGGTCAGGACAAAATGTGGGATCAACTGTTCCAGCCTTTGTACGGCGTTGCGAAACGACGAGACAACAGAAAACGACAGATGAAGTATCTACATGATAGCAAAATTTATCGGAAATAGTGAAAAACGAGCACAACAAATTGGAAGAAAACAGAAGTAAAGCTTGCTTCAGATAGAATTGGAACAAAAACAATTGCCTGTATTTCAGTTATTTATTATTGAATTCAAGATCTTTTTTTATACAAATGTAGCGTTTTCTTCATACTTTTAAGAAAAAATACGGATAAAATTATTCGTCACGGTTTCGAAGGAATTCTTGAATTTTTCCTGTAACGGCGGCGCACACCTTCTTCGTCCATCGTTTTAGCTATCTTATTCCACCAGGTCTTCATCTGATTGATGTCTTTGACAACCTTTCCATTTGCCTTGAGTCTCCTCTTCATGACTGCCCAGTATTTCTCAATAGGGCGGAACTGGGGGCAGTTGGGTGGGTTAAGGTTTTTCGGAACAACCTGGACCCCTTTCTCTGCATATCATTTTTGAACGACTTTGCTGTAATGACAGCTTGCCAAATCTGGCCAAAACATTACGGGATGGTCGTGGGATCGAATGAACGGCAAAATTCGTTTTTGGAGACACTCTTTTTGGTATAGTTCCGACGTCATTGTCTTATTTGTAACGAAAACTTTCGTTTTTTTGCCACAGCTGCAAATGCCCTGCCAAATAATGAATTTTCGTGCAAATTTGTCGGCAAAAACAAATTTAAATTTGGCTGGAACATCCCCTCGAGCCGTTGCCAAGTAAAATTTTTGACCTGGGATTTGCCCGAAGTCAGCCTTGACATAGGTTTCATCGTCCATCAGAAGACACCCGTCGAACTTGGTCAGCACCTGGTCGTATAGCTTCCGAGCACGGATTTTGGCCACACTATTCTGTTTTATGGTCCGATTTGGCTGTCTGCTAGCTCGATACGACTTGATTCCTTCCCGGAGTCGAGTTCTCCTCACGGTACTATGGGCAGCACCGAATTTTCAACAAATCACGGTCCGACAGATTGGGATTCCTCTTAATCGTCTTCAAAATCTTACCATACAGTTTCCGGTCGACAGTTCCACTCCGACGATTGGCTTGAGGCTTCCGAATCGTCGTCAATGTTTCCTTATACCGTTTGATAACGCGCCATACGGTATTTCTGGGCAATTTCATCTGTTTAGCTAGCCTAGATGCAGACCACAATGGATTTTCCAAATAACTGTGCACAATTTTTTCCCTTCTTTCGGCTTCCATGTTGATTGTTTACAAAGTACAGTCGATTTGCGGAATGTCAAAAATACATACGTGAAGTTGACAAAATTCCCGACACGTGGGCGCCAAGAACTTCCAAATCCGTCCACCAGGAGCGCCACAATATGAGCAAAAGTTTGTTCCAATTCTAAATGAAGCAAGCCTTATGTGAAAAAATAAATAAAACGGAACGAAAAAGGAAGATGATAGCGATGAAGAAGAAAATGAAGAGCATAATGGACGAAAAATTGTGCAAAGGTGAAGAAGATTAGGGAGAGGATGGAAGCAGAAAAACATGATGGAGAGGAAGATGACAAATAAGAAGATGATGGAGAGGAAAATAATTTAAAGGAAAAAAAATAAGAAGAGCTTGAAGAAACGCAAGATGATGGAGAGGAAGAAAAACATTATGAAGAAGAAAATGATGGGAAAAAAACGAAGAAGAACAGTTTTTCGCAAATGAAAAAAAATGATTAAACGAAGAGATGGAGAAGAAGAGGATGAAGAAAAGCATGACGGAGAGAAAGATGGCAGAGAGAAAGAGGAGGAGGCAGAGAAAGGAAGATAATGGAAAGGAAGATAATGAAAAGGAAGAAAACATAGAAGAGCATGGTGGAAAGGAAGACGATGGAGAGGAAAAAAACAAGAAAAACAAGACGGAGAGTAAGAAGATGGAGGAAAGCATGACGGAGAGCAAGAAAAAGCATGACAGAGAAGAAGATAATGGAAAAGATGACGGTGAGGAAAATGACAGAGAAGAAGATGATAGAGAGGAAGATAATAAAGGAAAGAAAATTATGGAAAACATGGCATGGAGGAAGATGACACAGTAGAAACAGAACATGTTAAAGAAAATAGAAGGAAACAAAAAAAAATTGTCGTAAATGAAGATAGTGATAAAACTAAAGATTATGATGGAAGCTAAAAAGAGGAAGATATTAAAAATGTTTGAAGAATATATGAAAATTAAAGGAAACAAATAGGGAAAGAGAAAGTGCTGACGAAGGTGGATCAGATGGAGGATTCACGAAAAAAATAAGAGTCCTGTGAAATTGAAACATACTTATTATAAACAGCAACACTGACCTCATATTATACACTCTGGTACACTTTAAACTACTGAAACTGGCACGGATTCATCCGATTGTGTAATCCGATGTAAAGTGCCATTAATAAAAAAACAACACCAACAACAACAATCAAATATCTTCAAAGGGATTGTCACACAAGCTGTAGCCATTTTGAAGCCTAATTTCACGAAAAAAAAAAGTAGGGTTCTTGTTCAAAAGCAACAGACCACTGAGAAGCCTTATCTTCAGCAAAGGCCCTTCCAATGAGCTGATTACGAATTTCTGGAGCGCAAACAATCCACGTTCCTCAGTTCGCATCGTAGCCAAATCAATCATCAATCATCAGCTTATCACGTCCCAAGAACTCGATAGTCTCGCCGCAAAAAAGATATCTAGAAGGGAAAAACACGGGAATCTTCCGTCCCGTGTACGTACGCTCACAACATTACGCAACTAGAGCGTGACAGCTGCAGTTGTGGAGACTTGCGGTTTCTAACCTGGCCCAGACTTGCAAGCTTGCAGAAGAACCGCAAAGACGTCGTCGTCGTCGTCGTCGTCGATTGTCGCAAATACCGGCTACTAGCGATATAGGTGGCATCTTCCGCGGTTGATCTTCCCCTTCGAAACACAAACAACAAGGAGTGAGGAGCAAGGGGGAGGGTAGGCAGGGATGATCTCCTATTTCATCGTCGTAGCAAAACTTGAGGGAAGTCATGGAAAAAGAGCTTCATTAGCGAGTGATTACCTCACGCAAGGCACTCGTCGTCGTCGTCGTCGTCGTCGTCGTCGTCGTCGTCGTCGTCGTCCGAGCAGGGGGGAAAACAAACATTTTCATATGAAAGCAAAATGAGGAAACGGCGTGTGCGGACGTTATGCAATTGCGCACAAAACTGTCCAAGTTGATTGTTTCACGAAAAGTGCACCCGACGACACAATTTTTTTGCAAACATCACTGGGCTTCAGTGCCCGATTAAAAAGACAATCATGAGCTCCCTTCTCCCGAACCATATAATCGGATTTTCAACCGGGTGGTTCTGTGAAACGCAGTAGGCAGTGAGACAACAACTGTCATCACCGAAGCGACGACGACGACGTCGGCACATCCATATGATTCGTCGTTCTATGAGCTACCTATTCACCGAACCACTGACTGAATCCATCAGAGAAAGTGTCTCGATCTGCGGGAGGGGGGAACTTAAGTTGGACCCGGCAAAGGTCGGTGGAGAAGTCCCATAACTTCCCCACGGGTCGATTCTAGTCCAAAATCCTCGCCCCGTAAGACTCATTTCAGTCAGCTTGCTTAGCCATGGCGACGGCGAATGTCCGATTTAGCCGGAGGCCTGCAAGTACGTAAAATTCAATACCGCAGCAACACTGACCAACCTCGACTCGTTAGGATCAGCGGCAGCAGCAGCAATTTCTATGATAATGACCATCATTAGCATAGGACAAGTTTATTTAGCAGATGATTTATGCTGCTGCCGGATGCTGCCTGGCGAAAAAAAAAACTAAAACGTTGGAAACTATCCCCCATCATCGTCGTCGTCGTCAGAACCCTCTCTCTGCCTCTATATTTGCTTAGCCCGAGCAAAGGGGACGCGATCACTTCCAATTGGCCCCCGCGGGATGAAACCAACGAGCTCCGCAAGTAGTTATGATAAACTGATTACCCTCGGTGTTTTCCCCGCCTTCTTCGATTCGATAGGGGTCGACCATTTCGCTACTGCGGCGCACGGCCCGCTTCGATCGCCGAGGAAAGAGGCTCCGGATCTTGTGACGACCGACCGGAGGAGAGTTGTAGGTGTTTACAATGGCAAATTAATGGTTTTTGTGACTGTAATGGATTAGATGGCCTGCGGCTAATCGGCGATTGCGCGCTGATGCTTATCTCGGGCGAGTATGTGGCAGATTTGCGTTGGTGGGAAGAGTGGGTTCAAGTCATGCCGCGCCGGGCAATTTTGATTAGCTCAGCTAATGTGAATGTGAACTGGTGTCGTCGTTGAAGGTATATTGAGTTGAAAAGGGTGACTCCTCCAAAGGACGTTCTGCACTTGGCGAAGGACTAATCCGAAGAAGACCCAGGGAAGTGACGCGCACGAACTTGAAACCCGATATCTCTCTCTATCTACCACCACGCGTGACGACGACCGCCAGGCAGACGGGTTGCAACCTTATTTTTTCACAACAACTCAGCAGGGAACGAACAGCAACTGACAGAAGGTACCAGAAGCCAACCCCGTCATGTTTTGACGAATAAAATAATTATGGGGAGAAATTGAATATTCTAACGGCCCTCGACCAACAAGCCTGCTATGCGGCAAGCGGAGTGAGTTGTCACTATGAATCAAACTCTTTGCGAGCGCGGTGCAATCGAGTGGAGAATGAGCAAACTCGCGACACTTGCCTCTACCGGGTGAACCTGATCCGTTTTCCAGTGAACCGCAATTTGCCTCACACAAGAACTGGTGTTGGCTTATCAAAATTCGAAACCACATTTGGCTCATCAGTCGAGTCATTTGCCGATCGAACGTGACATCCGGTTCGCGAACCGCGCGATCAAACCAGTTGAAATTCGAATCCTTCCGTGGTTCTGGATCCATCTCATCAGCAAATTTAATCGAACAAATTCACGGCAATCGTCCCACCTCTAAAGGTGCCTCCGAGGTTCATCGAAATTACATGGATTGCATAATACAGCCGCGTGGAACCCGTTGAAAGACGGAAGGAAGAAACCCACTTCGGGCATTGGTATCGTGTATAAATTCTCATACGATTGCCATGCCACACAGCCGCAGAAGCAGCAGCAACGGCTGCATACGATCGATGCGCGAGAGGTACCTTAAAACTAAATATTTACTCAAAGTTTTATCAAGTTCAGCGCGTTTATGAACCAACTGAAAATTGCTCGCGCACACACACACGACCGACGAGTTGATTGACTCCCTGAGAACCCGCTGCACTCACCAGACTTCGGTGCTTGTGATTGAGGAAGTGCATTAGCTTGCTCCGTGCCTGTTACTGACAGGTTAGAATCGGTTTTAGAAGAAACAAACAAAAGGTCTCCGGAAAATAAACAAACCAAGCTCTCGCTGCCTTGATTCGGTCCGGGTGCGATGTACGGTGCTACCTTGGCAACCCATCACGATGGCCCGAAAATACTTCAACTGTAAATAATCGCAGCAACCCGGTTTCGGTTGGAACGTCATTGGGGGGAATTCTGGACGTTTGCACTGTGACTGACTGGAGAGTGTCCATTGAAGGGGTAAAGTGTCGTAACTTTTCCAGGACTTTGCCGCAAGTCCTTACACAGTTATGAAGTTTTACGCTCGTATTGCTCAATATTGCGCAAATCTTTTAAACACTATTGGGCAAAATTAAATTTCTAACTGCATCTCAGCATGTAGATATTACCAATTTCTTAATGGGACAGTTAACGAAAAACTTCCGATGTTTTCCGAACGTCCGAAAGGTTTCTTCAAATTTTACGAAACTTCTTGAAAATATAGTGTATATTTTATCAATTTTAAAGAACCTACTAAATTTCTGTTATGTATCAATTTTATAAGAATACTGAACATGGCTTTGTGAAGTTCAGTTTTGGTAAATTAGCTAAATTGCAGCGATCTAAACCTGTTCAAAGCTTTTTATTTTCTCAGGAATTTTTCTTAAGTTGTTCAAAATTCAGCCACCATTCTGCGTTAGTTTACAAGAGTCCTTCAAAGGTCCGATTTCGACCTAGTTTATTCAATTTCTTCGAACATCTGAGACTTTATTGGAGTTTGGTAGAACGAGGATGTATTTCTAGAGTCAAAAGCTTCCTGGTCAAACAGTCATTGAGTGTTGTGAGTCGATCAAGGAGTCTTTTTAATAATAAATTCTCTTTCTTTTTCAAGTTCAGTTAATACAGCAAAATACCTGAGAATCCTCTAGTACTTCTTACCGATAAGCATTACATTTCTTAACATGGCGATCAATGCCATGTACAGTATTTGCATAGTACAAGTGCTCAAGTGCCTCAAAACTATGTAATTTAGACACAATCAGCACACTTTTGTAAAAATATTGACCGTGAAGTGGTAACCTAGATGCTATACTTGTTCGAGTCAACAACATTTTGCTTATATAATTCTAGAATCTAGTCTTGAAGAGTATCCAGCTTTGCATTCAGATGTGCACCGGCAATGGTGCGATTGAGGCGAAGCTCATAGGACAGAACTATCGTCAGCATCGTCAGTGTATCAACTTTCGCGATCGAGCTTTGGCTGAACGTGTTTTGTTTATACGTCGCGCATTTAGGAGTCACCACTTTCTTAGTAAGTCTAGAACAAGTACAGCCCGTTATTTAGTCTCATATCCACGGTTGAAGGCGCCAGCTCCTAGCTTCTTTGCGACCTCTCGGACGGAGAGGTTGGGATTCCGCTCTGAAACAGCGGGCAACATGCTTTTTGTCCGGCTTGTCGATTTCCCTCGTGATCCGACGCTTTCCTGGCTAGTCGACAAAACGATCCAACGATCACTATTAATACGTTGAGTAACAGTTGATTTAGCCACATTTAACAATTTCGCCAACTTGGCTTGAGAGTAGTCTATGGACTTCTTCGCCTAGCGCACGTTTCAAAATTTAGATGTCAAGTTGCTTCTCTGGTCCTTTGAAGGTCTATTTTGATAACTCAATGGACTAATCTCAAAAGTCAAAATAGAGGCATGATGAACTACACGCACACTGATCTTCAAAATACAGAGGGATGTGCAAAATTTGTTAATGCACGATGAAAGGAAATGAGTCAAGTTTAAGTTGACCAGATTTTGGTCGAAACACCCTTTACTCTCTGAGGATATATTTCCTATAAGGTTCAATGAAGTTTTGTTTAAATTCAGAAAACTTCTACAAATTTCGATAAACTGATCCTATCTTATCCTGTAATTTATCTGAATATCTACACGCTTACAAATATTTGGTCCTTTTTTTTCAATATTCGCCAAACCCAGTGCTTTGTAACCCAAATTAGGGCATAATTTTCCACATACCTATTCCTTAAATTAAAGGAATATTCTTGAATTTGTAGTGCATTGAAAATAGCAAGTTGAATGAAGTTCTAGAAAGTTGCTATGAATTTCTTCGGATGTGTTTTTTTTTTAACTTTTTAAATAAATTTTTTAGAAGTTCTTTCATCTTCGCGCTTCATCTTTGCTTAAATTGGGTTATCCGTTTGAAAAACCTGGCACCTTCGCAAGATTTTTTGATCTTGTATATCGTTTCTTTTTTTTTATTGCTTTAAATTTTCCATAAAACCAAGCAGAGGCGTCTCGTGATCAAAGCTCAACCTGTTCAACAATATTAGTGATCTAAATCAATATGAAAAATTAATATGATGACGATTGACCGCCGTTACCAAACTGAGTTAGTGTGTTCTGAATGCGATCGTGGTTGAAATATTTTTCGATTTTGACTTCGTGTGTATATATTTATTAAAAAATTAAGGTTTGCTGTTGATTGATTTAATTCCTTAGACCGAGTAGGTTTCTACCGGTAAAATATATGCTTTCTGCGTAGAAGCTATTGGTACTTAGAACTGACAAACTGAAGCAGTATCTTGTACAGATTTGTACGAAAAATGTATATCTCTTGCATAACCTAAGATGCAAGCTTCTTGTGCATAATGTAGCACTAAGAGTAAGTCAAATCTTGACTAAAACTGGCGTTCAAACTTCTATCAGAATATGCTTCTTACCCGAGAAATACACATATTGTGTTTTAGTTCCATGGATAATTCTCATGCTTGGTTCAAATGTCTGTTTCATTGGTTTGAGAGCCCTCCTTCCCCTTCTCCAGAGGGAAGGCGTCTCGAACCACCTAAGAAAAAAATCCTGCCCAAAAACCCCCACATGCCAAAGTTGGTTCCATTTGATGAACTCCAATTCCAAGAACTCGAGCTTTGCAAAAAATTGTGTTTCATTTGTATGGAAGTCCTCCCCTTCCAGGCGGGGAAGGAGCTTCGAACCATCATAAGAACCTTCTCCGGCCTCAACAACCCCTACATATAAGTTTTCATAACAGTAGGTATGATTCTCATGTTGACATTTGTGTCTAATTTTCATGAGAGCCCACCCCTTCCAGAGAGGGGAGGAGTCTCAAACCTCCATAGAAACATTTCTTGGTTCCGAAAACCCCCACATCCCCAATTTGGTTAGTTTTCGAGTTATGCAGAAATTTGTGTTTCTTTGATTTGGGAGCACCCTTTCCAGATGCGGGAGGGGTCTCAAACCATCATAAGAACCTTCCCCGACTCCTAAAATCCCTGCATAAAAATAGTCATACCTGTTGGGATAATTCTCATGTTTGGCTCAAATTCGTGTTCCATTTGTATGAAAGCCCCTTCTTCCAAATAGGGGGGTTTCAAATCACCGTAGAAACGTTTCTTGCCTACAAAAACCTCCACATGCCATATTTGGTTCCATTTGTTTAATTAGTTCTTGAGTTATGCAGAAAATGCCCCCCTTTCTAGAGGCGGGAGGGGTCTTGAACTATCATAATATGCTGTCCCGGACCTAAATACTGTTACATACAAATTAGCATAGCAGTAGGGTTAATTCTCATGTTTGGCTTAAATCCGTGTTTTATTTTTATGGGGGCTCCTTTTTCCAGAAGGAGGAGGGGCTTCAAACCACCATAAAACATTTCTTGCCTTCAAAAACTCACCCATAGCAATTTTGGTTCCATTTGCTTGATTAGTTCTCGAGATATGCAGGATTTGTTTTTCATTTGCATGGGAACCCCAACTTTTTAGAGGCGGGAGGGTCTCGTACTGTCATAAGATGCTTTCCCGGACCCAAAAACCACTGAATACAAATTTGCAAAGCAGTAGGCATAGTTCTCATGTTTGGTTGAAATTTGTGTTTCATTTGTATGAGAGCCCTCATTTTTAGAGGGAGGAGGGGCTTTGAACCACCATAAAAACATTTCATGCCTTAAAAAACTCGTCCATTCCAAATTTGGTTCCATTTGCTTTATTAGTTCTCGAGTTATGCAGAAATTTGTGTTCCATTTGTTTGAGAGCATATGGCGGAAGAGTCTCAAATCACCATAGAAACATTTCCCTCCTTCAAAAACTTCCACATGCCAAATTTGTTTCCATTTCCCTGATTAGTTCTCGAGTTATGCAAAGATTCGCGTTTCATTTGAATGGGATCCCCCCCTTTCAGAAAGGGGAGGGGTCTTAAATCAACATAGAACCATTTTTTGTCTTCAAAAACCACCACGCGCCCTTCTTAACAAGCCATCCTGTAGAAAGCTTAATGAGTATTGCGAATTGTGTTGTTCGATTTGTTGGATCATATCGTTGGAAGGAGATTCTTAATTTCCCGTGGATTTCGTGTAAGTGTCTCTGCTTACGGGTCCACCCGTCCGTTTTTGGCCCTTCATACAGCGATATTGTGAATTCATATCGGTGGCGCAATTCGATCTTGCTATTAAGTGGAGCTGCATCCAAGCCAAGGGCTTGAAGGGATGGTGGCTACCATACATACATACATACATACATACAAAAACCACCACATGCTAAATTTCGTTCCGTTTGCTTGATTAGTTCCCGAGTTATGCAGAATATTGTATTTTATTTGTATAGGAGCCCCCCTTTTATGACGGGGAGGGTTTGCAAGCTACCATAGAAACCTTTTTTGCCTTCAAAAACTCACACATGAGTAATGAGTTTCGTGAAAATCGGTCGAGTGATTTCAGTGATGGGTTCGAATGAAGAAATAGTGCGCCAACAAATTTTGGGCACTCACACTCACAAAACCCAAAACGCTTCTCATTGATGGATCGGAAAACAGCTCGGAATCGCACATTAAACCGTATCTCATGTCATCAAAACGTTCAAGGACCGTAAGACAACCAAGCGGAAAAATGGTAGTGGCAAAAAACGTGACACATCAAATCCGGAGAAGGTCAGGATGGTATTGAACCAATTTAAGCGTTATCCCAACATTTCGATCAAGGATGTTGCGAAAAAGGCGAAAGTTTCAGTTTGTTTTGTGCAGAAAACAATGAAACGTTCTGGATTACATGTGTACAAGGTCCACAAGGCACCGAACCGGAGCGATAAACAGAACTCGGTGGCCAAAACTCGTGCAAGAAAAATGTACAGGGAGTGGCTCAAAAAACCGTTCAGCATTGTGATGGACGATGAGACCTACATTAAAGCCGACACCAAACAAATGCCAGGACAGAAACACTATGTCGCCACCTCTAAGTTGGCCGTTCCGGAGAGTGTACGGAAACTGTCGAAATTCGCCAAAACATTCCTTGTCTGGCAAGCGATCTGCGGATGTGGCAAAATGAGTCAGCCCTTCATCACCTCTGGGACCGTCAACGGACAAATCTACAAGGACGAATGCCTCCCAAAACGACTTTTGCCCTTCTTGAGATCTCACGATAGCCCGACACTGTTTTGGCCGGATTTGGCATCAAAAATAATTTGATACAAAAATTTGGTACAAAAATAATAATGTAGTTTTTGTACCAAAAGACGCCAACCCTCCAAACACTCCGGAACTTCGCCCAATTGAAAAATTTTGGGCAATCATCAAGGCAAAGCTCGTTAAAACTCTAAAACTGATAGAAAATGAACTTGAACTAAAGAAAGTGTGGTTAAACGTAAGTAAGCAAGTCGGTCCTATCATTGCCCAAAATTTGATGAAAGGGGTCAAGGCAAAGGTGCGGGCATTTGGGTTGGGAGAAGAGGTTCAATAAACCAATGATGCCAAAACTTAACCATTTAGTAGTACTTTATTTCCAGAAAGTTTGAAAAGAATCGGGCTCAAGAAAAAATTTGGGTGATCTATTTTGTGTGTCCAAATTTTATCGAATACATTCTTTATACTTGGTACTACTCGTGATTCATGCGACGCCGTCAGATGCCATCCGCTTGATTACCGTCGAGTATTGTTCGCAGAATCATACGTTTTAACTTCCCGAATGCTTTCCGAACGATTTCCCTTACCGCCCAGGTTTCATGGTCGTACAAAGCGACTGGCAGGATCAGAGTCTTATACAATGCGAATTTCTGCGCCTTGGTCTGCATACTACGGGACTTCAGCTAATTCCGGAGACCGTGAAGCTGCAACCTCGCGGAGCATGTGTGATTTCGTGCCGATGATGCCAATGGTGATGCTCGCCAACCAATACCATTCACCTTCGGTGTGACAAGGCATGTTACGTTGGCAGTGAAATCGGTGTAACAGGATGACATTCTCGCCGCCACTCGATGGCTTACCTGGAAGCGTACACCTCCTACGCCGACTATCGGAATATTGGACGAGTCCTTCGGAAGGTTCAATTTTTTCACTATAGATCCCGTCAACGAATTACGAATTAATCCATGATCCGGAGTCCAGCAACGCTCAAACCTGGTGGATGCTTTTGGAGCGAATCGCTTACTTGCTTGGTGGACGAAACATGCTGGAGGAGGATGTATTCACAAGCTACTCCGTCACTACTGGTACTAGATCCACTTCGGTTGGCTCAGGCTCCAAATTAACTAGCCTGTGGTGCTTTCTGGCACACTTTCCACAAGATTTGTCACTAGGACACGTTGCATAACTGTGGCCTTTGAAATTCTGGTCGGACGGTTAGACATTTGAAATTCTGGTAAATGGCCGGTACAAAAGTCGTACGTAATTTCCGGTGTCTCTGTTGCGGTATGCGAGCCTCCTTTGGCTGGTAGAGGTTTGGGATTCGACATCTGGGATGCTGTGCTAGGGGTAGCGGTCTCACACCGTTCCAAAATCACGCATCTTCGTTTCAAGAACTCTATCATATGAGCATACTCTTGAGGCTCTGACTAGATGACGGAATCTTCACAGAGTTCACGGGTGTGGCCATCCAAACCACGGTGTCAATAGGGTCACTACAAACAACGGAGACGTCTCGGTTATACGCTGGTTGAGTTTGACAATGTTTGCAACGTGACGACTACACTCGTCTACCAGCTGGCGTAGATCTTTCGAAGACTTCCTTGGGATCTTTTTCATGTTCAGGAGAATAGGCGAGTCAATGATCAATCGTTGGTTGCCAAAACGCTCTTCCAAGATCCCCCATGGTCGTTGGTAATCATTTTTCTTTATCGTCTCCAAATCTATTCCTCCTGCCGCATCTCCTTTGAGCGAGTTCTCCAAATGATACAATTTCATTGCATCATGAGCATGAGCATGAGCATGATGGATCGCCCGAGGTTGCTACTCTGTTATTGCCAGATCAGCTGTAATAACACAGAGAACCAACAGATGATGCTTGGGACTAACATACATCTTCAATGTGTGAAAACTGGTGATCTCAAACTAAGGCAGTACCGGCGCCGGCCTCGCCCGAATGCAGGTCAAATAAGGAAAGGGAAGGAATATGTTGACGTGGTTCTCGCTTTATTGAAAGCCGAGAACAACTCTGCATTTTCACTGGGATGTTGGATTACAGGATTGGGTGGCAGCAAGGTTCGATTTGGTAAACGATAAGCTGAATTCACGCGACGTCTAGTAATATATTTAGAGATTAGTAGCGCTTTCCAATGGGAATAGATTTAAACCAACAGTAAGGACGCTGTTGGGGCCACTCACAAAGTGTGATGGTGTTTTAATATTGGGAAACAAGATGCTATTGAATAATGCCGGAAAGCCGATTTGGATCGATTTAGACCAACAGTAAAGATGCTATTGGGGCCACTCACAAAGTGTGATGGTGGTTTATCATTGGGAAAACAAGTTGATTTTTAACATAGCCCTGAAGCGTGACCATGCTATACCATGCTATACGAGTCAAGTCCATTGTTAAGTTATTGTTCCAAGTAACTTAATGCTACATCCACTAACACTGTACCGATTTCTAATGGTATACTAGTCATTTTTGACGTTTACGTTACGTTTTTGATGCATTTTTCTTAAAGAAGTTAACTTGCATAGAAAAGTAGAAAATGGTGAGACCATTCCGAAAAAAAAAAAATTCCAAGCTTATTTCTATTTCTACTCTACAGAACCAAGCATTCGTTTTCTTTTTCATTTTTCGTTATTTTTTAATTCAAAATAAGATATTTGACATTTATTATTTCCCATGACTGATAATGTACACTTTCGTACCCCACGAACCTATTGCTGAAGTCCTGCCACCTAACCTTCATCATAACCGATCATATTTGCAACTGAAAACCAAACTGCACTTCAAAACGTGATCACTTACAAAGTAGGATGCAAATTTCAAACATTCCACCTGTTTTCGCGGTTGCTCCATCGAGACCGGATGCGACACAGGGAGTGAAAGTTTCCTAAAACCATCTCTTTTTTTTTACAACATCGCCACATCATGACACAGCAACGATAACCGAACTGAAATTATCGTCCAGAAACGCGTAACTCGCCAACCCCGTCGTCGTCGTCGTCGTCGCAGTCGTCAAACTAGTCAAAGTAAATAAAACTAATGCGGCAGTCAGCAAAAATTTAATTAATCCGGTTCGGCGACAGCCGGACGATCGGGACCCCGCAAACATCGTAAATGTCCTCCCATGTGTTTCGAGATAGGCAGCCTATAGGTAAGTATATGCGAGCGAGAGGAGCCAGTGAAATTGAGTTTTCTCCACCGCCGCCGAGTCAGTCACTCGGATGACACTCACTCGGTTGTATTTAGTGCTGCTGCGACCGGCCAAAGATCGTCGACGAAAAAAAGTACTTTGAATGATGCACCTACAGGGTGATACGGGCTTTTCTCGACCCTTCTCGGGATCCGACTCGATATTGTTCGGAACTCACCTCATTTTCCAAGTGACCCAACGGCCTTTCCCGCGCACAAACATCTCCGAAGAAAATCCAAACAAGATCCGTTGACGGCCGCCTGTCGGGTGAATATTTTTCACCTGTCTCCGACGAAGGTTCCTCCTCGGACGCGCGCGAAATTCGACGGCGATGACATTGAATCACCGACTTGGGGTGGGTTGGTAACTAATTTTGGATATTCCTTCATTTCGAGATGATAAAACGGTTCGCTCTGTAACTGTCATCATTTTTGCGTTGTTTATCATTGCTGTGGGATTTTCGGTTTTCCTTTCTTCGTTTTCTTCTTCCTTGAGTTGTGAGGTACGGCGTTGGAAAATGAGGTGTTCTACATGTTTGCGAGTGTGTAATGATAGTTGTGTTCAGCAAATTGGATTATATTTCTTTTCGGTCGGGAATTTTCGGGTGGGGAAGTTCTAAAATTAGCTCCACCGGAGCACAGATGTTTAGGCTTGTAAAAATCGTGTTTCTTCGGCTGTTGGATTTGTGTATTTATGTCCGTGTTTTGTTTATTTCTATTTGCAGGTAAGCCAAGGATGCAGCTAGCGCTGGACAGTCGTTGTCATCGACGGCTAGATGATTGGAATGGGATTTTTCCACCGCTGAGTACGACGGGTGCACGTGGCAAGTGAAATGGGTAATTATTCGAGAATTATTTAGCAGTTGGCTTGAGGAATAATAGTGGGGTGTCAATGACCCGCTTGGTGCTAAAACGTGGTTCATTGTCATGAACAAGGCTGAGGGGGATTTTCTCAATAACCCGCTGGAGTCGCATTTCACTCGACTTTATATTAAATTTCCTTTGGAAAATAAGCTTGGGATTGAGTTTAGAAAAACTCAATAAGGGTTAATCAAAAACGGGAAAAAGGACCCGATTCAGGTCACCGAGGGATGCCCAAAGAATCGTGATATTATTTGGCTTTCCACCGTGCGAGAGAGTTAAAAGTTTCCTCTAATTCACGTTTCGATAATTCTGGACCAAAATGTGGTTCGATTTCTAGTTATAAATTTATGCAAGGTTCTCGTGAGTTCATTCCAAATTTGTTCTATAAAGATTGTGGAAATCAGTGAAGTTTATTGATGTTAAAATTCTCTCCAAAATTCGATGAATAAGCATCATTGAATATTTGAAAATAAAGAACGAAAGTGGTAAATATTGTTTTCTAAAAAATTCACAACTTTCTTTAGTGTATAAATTTTTATTGCATAAGTTAAAAGTGAGGTAATGTTGGATAATACTAGTTTTGAGTGTAATGTTTACATGTGCAAAATTTTTGTCACTATTTGCCAAGTAGTTATCTCGGCTTCCAAGCAAGAAGTGCTTCCACAAAAAAATATGGGCGTGGCCGATGAAAATCCAGGCCAGTTCCACAGTTGGATCGCGAGACAGTAGGTAATCGACCGTGTCCCGTGTGGTAAAATCGAAGACGACCGACCCCGTGAACGCAAGGAAGATGAGGGATTGCTTCAAGCGAAATCCGAACCATTCGATTCGGGACGTGGCCAAGAAGATCAATTCTTCCGTCTTGTTCGTCCAGCAGACAATGAAGCGGGCTGGACTACACCTCTTCAAGGCAAGGAAGGCGCCTAATCGAACCGATAAACAAAATACACTGGTCAAATCCCGCGCCAGGAAGCTTTACCGCGAGTGGTTGGTGCAGCCAAAAAGCCTCGTCATGGACGACGAGATGTACACGAAGCGAACGCCAAGCAAATCCCCGGTTTTAAGTTTTTCGTTGGCAAGTCCTGTTTGGATGTTCCGGAGTAGTTCCGCTAGGAAAAGGTGATGAATTTACCAAGAAATACTTGGTGTGGCAGGAGATCTTTACTTACCTAACCAATCAAACCAAGGCCGGTTTGGCCTCTGCTGTACACAGAAGTCGTCTCTATTGTATTCGGTCCATGGCTGTCTGCGGAGAGTCCGCAGGTCGCCTTATACTTGATCGATCCACCTTACTCGTTTCGCGCCTCTTCTTCTTGTACCCGTCGGTTCGTTTTCGAGAACCATTTTAACAGGGCTGTCGTCCGACATTCTTACGAATTCTCAGCGATGTGTACGATGGGAGGTTCTCCCAGGTCTCATTAATATCTTGTAGATGGTCAACTTTGTAGTTCGGCGAACTTTGTTCGATTTCACCGTCCTTCGGAGTCCAAAGTACGATTAACAGCCATAATGCGCCTTTGTATCTCTCTGCTGGTGTCGTTATCGGCGGTCACCAATGAGCCCAGATACACGAATTCGTCTACTACCTCCTTTTCCTCACCGTCGATCTGAACTCGAGGAAGGAGGCTAACATTGTCTTCTCGTGAGCCTTTTCACTTCTTCATGTATTTTGTTTTCAACGCATTAATCACAAGCCCAATCGTATCAGCTTCAGCCTTAAGTCTGATGTACGCTTCCGCCATAGTCTCAAAGTTACGTGCTACGATATCAACGTCGTTGGCGAAGCCAAATAGTTGGACAGACTTCCTGAAATTCGTGTCACTATTGTCTATCCCAGCTCTTCGAATCACACCCTCCAGTGCAATGTTAAACAACAAACACGGGGATTTTTGGGTGCAGCAAATTCAGCAAGTCGTACATAACGACCGGCACCATCAACGACCAAATACATAATGAAAAATGCCTCCAAATGCGTCTGCTGCCACGAAGGTGACACTCTGTTTTGGCCGGATTTGGTATCGTGCCATTACGCGAGTGGTACGAAGCCAACGATGTTGTTTTTGTGTCGAAGGAGGAGAATCCACCGTTTTTTTTGTTCTCTCTTGTCTTCTTTTTTTTCTCCTCATTTTTCTTCTTTTTTTCTCCTCTTCTGTCTTCTTTTTTGTTTTTTTTTCTTTTTGTTTTTTAGATATACGATATTTTACATCTGAGTGCATTTGTGTCGGTCAATTTTTGTTTCAATAATTCTCACTTTCTACACCGTTATCATTTTGCATTTTCTTGTCTCTCAACTTTTGTTTTTCTTTATCTTCTGTTTCTATTCTTCCGCTTATTCCACTTCTCTTTTTCAGCTGTCCTCTTCCGTACGTTTTTTTCCCGCTTCTATTCATCCATCCACTTATAATCGTCCGCTTTTGACGTAGGACAACGTCTTTGTTTTCTATACTGGGGTACAGTTTAATAAAAAATTGCATTGTGACCGTCATGAAATGTGGTCAGGTTTTGAACGTTTATATCTCAGTCATTTCTTGAGAGATTTTCAAAATGTTTGCACCAATCGGTCGGAAATATTCCATTGTTGATTTCGGACCACATACTATTGAAACAACTCATATATGTTGCCTTGTCTTAAAACGTATTTTAACCCATTCAGGCCTAAAGGGTCATATATCAAGCTGAACAATGCATTAGGTCCTAAGTAACATTGAGAGATTCTATTCTTCGACTTACTCTTTGGATAATAGCTTGTCTATTGAACGATTTGCTGATGTTTTCGACATATTGGATCCTAAATCACACTTTATACCACCGTACTGTATGTTGAAAATACTTGAACATGTGTTTATATAGCCGTAGGAACGCAAAGAGAAAGTCGACAAAGAGAGTCTGCCAATGTTACTTAGGACCTAATGCATTATTTTGGTTGATACAACCCCAAGAGGAAAATGGCTGTATGAAATCACAGCCTAAGTAAATGTGTTCACTGCTTCCGGCAAATTTGTTTTACATCGATTCTTCTGTCTGGAAAATATAAAAAAAACATACGAGTTTGAGGCCTAATTGACGACCAAGAACATCCTGAATATGAAAAGTTCTGGATGGAAAAATAAATACCTTATTAAAAGTATAAAGCGTTGTTCCATATTCTAAGGTACATATGCATACGTATAATTAATTTTTGGTGACATTAAGTATTTTTGTATCTTCTTGGGGTGTTTCAAGTTATCCAAAATGAACTTGAGTTCAGAACTTCAGATCTACAGTTGAAACAGTAGCTTTTAGGGCTATTTAAAATTATGATATGCATTCAAATATATTGAATGAACCTTTTGGGAGGTCAAAAGTCATTATTTGATAATTGTGTGATGTTCTAGGTCATCAAAACTGTCCTTGAGTTCAGAACTTAAGATCTACAGTAGTAGCTATAGCTGTTTTGGCTATTCAAAGAAACGCTACGTATTCAACCATATTCAGTGAATATTTTTCAATGTAAAATAGACATTTTGAGACAAACTGAGATGATCTAAGATAGATCCAAACTGTCCTTGAGTTCAGAACAATCATATCTACAGATGTAACAATAAGTTTTTGGAGTATGCAAAGGAATAATATGTATTTGACAATATTCGTTGAATAGTGAAGAAGGTCGACTGACATAATGCCACATTCTTGGGATATTCGAGGTCATCAAAACTGTTCTTGAGTTCAAAAAATAAGATCTGCAGTTGTAACAGTAGCTTCTTGAACTATATAAGGTGAATATATGTGTTCAAACATATTCAAAGAATCTTTTGGAAGGTCAAAAGTGAATTTATAACTTTCTGATCCTCTAGATCATCCAATCTGTCCTTGGGTTCAGAAGTTAAGATCTATAGTAGTAATTATTGCTTTTTTGGGCTATATAATATGACTATATGTTTACAAACATATTAAGTTAATCTTTTGGAGGGTCAAACGTCAATATTTTATAACTATCTGATCCTCTAGTTCATCCTTACTCTGTTAACGTTCAGATATTAAGATTTATAGTTGTAACAGTAATTTTTTGGCAATTCAAAGTTACAAGAAATATTCAAACATATTCAATTATTGTTCTTAAAAGTGAAGAAACTTTGTAAAGCAATAAGACATGTGTTGGGTTACCGGACCCTAACCAACACCGATTTGGGGGTAATTAATTACTGCCAGTTGTGGGGATTAAAATACCGGGCGTCTCCTTAGGTGGACTGTATATTATTGGGTTGGTTGGGTTTGAGGGTTTCTTTTGGGGTTCCTTTCAGTTCCACACAACACATTGCACTCATTCGTCCATTATCACACATCACATATATTTAGTCTCTTCCACATAACATACATTTTATTTACATATTTACATAACTACAGACTACTACATTACTGTACAAACACTTAACACAAATCATCTGTTTCCATTGTGGCTCTGCTCCCATCTATCCTTCTTGGGAGTCAGAGCAGACACGACTATCTGCACAGCAGATCATCCACTATCTAGCAGCCAGCCAGATAATTACCAGCGGTGACGTCACCGATAACGATCGCCCGTGATCGCTGTCGGTATCGGTCGATGTGGTAGGGAGAAACCATCTCGGATCGGAGGAACGATCGTTGGGAGAGAAGTCCTCTCATTCGGCAGTGGCGTAGCAAGGGTAGGGCGATGTTACTCCCGAACAACATGTTTTGGGTCATCCCCAGAAAGCCCAAAAGATTTCTGGGCTGTGCAAAGGTACGCTGCGTATTCAAACTTATTCATTGAATATCTTGGAAGACCAACAAACGTTATGAGATCATCTTCTAGGTTATCCAAACTATCCTGAAATTCGAAAATGAAAATCTACGGCTGTAACTGTAGCTTTCTGAACCAAACAAAGTAACAATATGTATTTGACCAATTTAAGTCAGTCTTCTGGAAGGTAAACAGATGTAATAAGATATCTTGGGATGTTCTAGGTCACCAAAACTGTCCTTGAGTTCAGAAGTTAGGATCTACAGTCGTACCATTAGCTTCATGACCCATGAAAGGTGACGATATGCATTTAAACACACTCAGTGAATGTTCTGTAAGGTTACCAGTCATTATCAAATTGTCTTGGGATGGTCAAGTTCATAAAAACTGAGTTGCGTTCAGAACTTAGGATATACAGTAGTAACCGTAACCTCTTGGGCTATACGAAACTACGATAACTATTCAAACATATTCAATTAATATTCTGAAACGTCCACAGACATCATAGGACAATCTTGTTAGTTTTAAGTCATTCAAAACATACAATGTTGGGCTAATTTGCTTGGTATGAATATCCCAAGATTATCTCATGATGTCTTTTGGTCTTCCAGAGCATTCATTGAATATGTTTGAATACATACCATAACATTGTTAAGCAGATAAAGCTACTGTAACAACTGTAGATCTGAAGTTCTAAACTCTAGGACTGTTGGGACGACCTTATCCTCATTTTTTCAATCCTTTCTATGTTATTGAGCACCAATTTATTCAGAACCCCTCAAATTGCTTGCATAATAAAAATTTCAGGCTTAATAACCCTTTTAACGAATATTACATTGTACAATCTAAATGGCTTATATTTATTTGCGTAGTCCAAAGTCATCCTTCCGAACTGCCTGATGGGGCTGCACCTTGTAGTTTTTTTCTTTCTCTTCTCTTCGTCTTCTCCGTTTCTCTCGTCCGCATCTTTTGTTTCATGTTTTTTCTTCGTCTTCTCCTATTTTCACTCCTTTTTCGTTTTGCGTCTTCCGTTTCTCTTCCTACGCTTATCTTCATTCGTTTCACTTCTTCCGCTACTTATCTTCCGCATTTATTCTTCTGCTTCTCTTCTTCCGCTTATTTTCTTGCACTTGCACCTGCAGCTCTTCTTCGGATTCTAGTTTTCCGGTCAACTGCTTCCGTTTCATTTCTTCCACTAATCAGCTTTCGTTTCTCATCTACCGCTTCTCTTATTCTGTTTTTTTTTTCTTTTTTCTTCCGCTTTCTTCTACTTCTGCTCTCTTATCTCCCGCTCATCTGCTTCTCTTCTTTCACTTCTCTTCTTTCTTTCCTCTACATTCGTTTCTCTTCTTCCGCTTATTTTCGTCCGTTTCTCTCATTTTTGTCAACCATTCATTCATTTCCACTGTATTTTGATGTTCTTTTCAACTTTACAATTGTTTAATTCAGTTTTTTGTCATCTTGCTTCAATTTTGTTTACACCTTCAGTCCTATTCACATTCACTTTATCTCATTTAGTGGATGCTTTAATTTTTGAAATTTTGAATCTTCTCTTTTTCCACTTCATCGTTTGTCTCATCAGCTTCCGTTTGTTTATCCTTGTCATGTGTTACTTGGCGCTTTCCTTTATCTGCCTCCTTTTAATAATTTTTGGTGATTCGCTTTCGCTGTTTCTTTTTTCATTCATTTCTTCTCTTCTACGACGTATTTTCTCCATTCCTTAACATCTCCTTCATTCGTTGTGTTCTGCAGTATTTTCTTTCTTTCCATTTTCTTTGCAAATATCTGAATTCAGTGTGTTCATTAGCAGCAGCTGCTTCATTATCATAGTCTTCGCTTTCATATCGTCAACTTTATTTGATTTTATTATGTTCTCCGTCTTTTCTACTGCATCTGGATCAACGTTTGTTTCACCGCTTCTCACTTTTCTGCTCTTTCTTCTTCTCACAAGCTTCGATACACATTGATTTCATGCAGGAACTTCACTAATCGCTTTTCGCTGTCGCCGCATTTAGGTTGGCCGGATCGGTATCGTACTTCGTTCTAGCTGCTTCGAACGTTCTGTAGTGCAATCTTACGTGGTGGACATCCACGGCCGTTCCGCAACAGTCACATATACTGGTGGAGTTGATGTCTTCAATAGAAACTCGTGCGTAAGCCTTTTATGGCTTTGCGTTGGCGAGGCCAGAACTTCGCCCAATAGAAAAAAAATCTGGGCGATTATAAATAGCAAGCTATGGAAAACAGGGAAGGTATGAAAGATGGTGCAAGTGTTGCACAGGATTTGATGGGTAGCGTTAATTCCAAGGTGCGGGCATTGTGCAAAAACATTGCTAATGTGTGTTTATTTATTCCCTGAGGTTTTCAAAAATATCCGACTTAAAATGAATTTTTGGTGATAATTTTTATGTGTTGCATTTTTAAGAGTTCAAGTTAATATAAAACCAACCGATTTATTTGTTAAATGTGACGAATTTTACGCCAACTCTTCTTCGTGGTTGGCAGCACTTTCTCAGAATCAAATGAAACGACGGACATTAAGGAAACATTCCATCAATTCTAAGGTAGCCAGTTTTTGCAAATTGACTTTAAATTTTAAAATGTTTTTTTTTTTAGCGTGTAAGAATCGATTGTATAATTTTTACAATTTTGCTCACAAAAGTTCAGACGATTTTCTAAAAGTCACCCATACATACATTTGTGGTATGTCTTGTCCTTCTGGAGTTATGTTGATTTAAAAAAAATCGATCAGAAAACTTAATGCCTTTTCAAATGGTAATATAGATAAATTTAAAAAAAATATGCAAAGTTGCTTGAAAAGACAAAGTCTATACACTCACAATGTTTCATTTTATCCTGAGAGGGTGCTGCCAACGACTGGATGAGTTGGCATTCGTTATGTTTTAGAGCTTATATGAAGATCGATCATATCCGCTGATTTAACCTGTTCTGATAAACATTTGGACTGAACTCACGGTTGTTGCCTAAATCCTCCTCGCAAGTTCCCAAACATGGTACTTGTATGAAAGGCCAATAAATGCAAATGAATCTATCTGAATGCATCTCTTAATGTGTTTAAGGATTCTTCAAACTCTTTTGATGGCTTTTCTGGAATCTTGTTTCCAGGGCCTTCTACTCCGTATTCGTCATAATATATCGTGAATCTTTCTTTGGATTCGTACAAACTCATAAGAAGTCATTCAAATATGTAAAACAAAAATCAGATCAGATGCATACAAATCCTTCTTCAGATTGGAAAGCACACTATTCGAAATGGAATGGTTCTCAAAACTATCGGGATTTGACGAAAAAAGCTTCCGGTTTCGCTGGAATCCTCCAGATTTGTTTGAACACTTCTTAAGGTTCGCAGTATTCTCTGGAAGCAGAAAAAAACCTTCCCCGGGTTTAGTGGAGCGAATTACGATCTGAATCTTCCCTTTCAACTTGTTCAGCTTGTCAATTGTGAGAGGGCTTATCTTATGCTGAAAACCTAAATACGAGACCATGAGTAGTAGTAAAAGTATCACATATTTTGCTGTCACGTAGCAAGACGTTTATATCAAGGCACACACATCAAGAGTGATACTGCCACGATTAACTTTTAAACTTCTAACTTTCCATTTTAGGGAAACAACTAAAAGTACACTTATCATTTTTGTGGCAACTTATGTTGTCATTCATTCGTTCAATTTATGGAATGATTAACAAAAACACCTGGTAAACTGAATATAATTGCACCATTATCGAGGAGGATGACTACTTTGATCATGGTAAATGTTTAACTGTTCAAAATGAAACACATAGCACACTTTTTGTTCCATATTTGCAAAGCTCAAACACGGCAAGTCAACCCGGCCGAGTTATAGTTCGTTGTTTGGGAGTGGTTAGAATGCGATTATTATCCATATCCAGTATTCTAACCAGCACCAATGGTTCAGAATGCCGAGCATAAATCTACACAATCCCCAGTTTCTCGTAATATTGACCAAAATCGAAATCTAAGCAATAGTTTATTGAAAAAAAATCGCCTCCCTCATTAAGCAAAACGTCTGAGTATTTTAAAAACAGATAAACGAACAAAATTGTATCAGCTCCTGATCCAATCATTCGATTGTAATTGCGCAAACAAAAACGGAGTTCCGAATAGTTGTTGCTCATGGGAAATACCAAACAAAGCTCTTGGAATCATAGGTTTGCAATGTGAGAATCTGTTCTTGTTAGATAGTTTTCGTATCTGGGAAATCATCCCGTAAGAAAAACGAATCAGCGAATGTTGGCATTGTTCAAGCGAATCGTCAACAAGCAGTGATGTCCATATCCTCAATGTGGAAGAGAGAGATTTTAATTTTTCCACACACTCTTTCTACCTCAACGAGAGCTCTTCTCTCTTGTTTATATTCACCCCCGTGTTTGCATGGGGGTAGCGCATGTGAGTGGAGAAAAATTGGTTTTTATTCACACAACACTCGATCGCTCTAGGGTGAGAAGAAGAGCTCTCAAATTCATCGAATCATAAAAAGAGCACTAGCTTGTCCTCACACGAGTGCACGGCCAGCCATTTCAACTCAGTTTTGAGTCGTTTTTGACTCGCTGTCGTCATTAGTGGAGTCACTCAAATTTGAGTAAATGTTACTGGGATTGACAAGTCGACAAGTCAATAACATCGACTCAAATCATATGGATGTTATTGACTTGTCGACTTGTCAATCCCAGTAACATTTACTCAAATTTGAGTGACTCCACCAATGACGAAAGTGCGTCAAAAACGACTCAAAACTGAGTTGAAATGGCTGGCCGTGTGTACGCGGCAGTGATCGCAGACAAGAGCACGTGGGCAAAGACAGATGAGAGCTCGCGAGAGCGGTCGTTTAAAAGAGAGAGTGATTCACTCACTCCAGGCAATCCCAACACAGGCGCACACTTTAGCTCTGTCTATTTATTACCAAAAAAAAGAGCCATTTGCTTTATCTACGGTGAGTTATGGTTGTATCCTCTGTGAAGGTACCAATCTCACACGCCAGCGTAACAGTAGTGCGAAATGTCATCTCTGTTGAACAGAAATATCCTAAAATATTTTGATTTCTTTTTTTTTCGAAATCGCCAAATGTTAAAATTTAATTCTTGATTTTCTGGATCACACTCATTCAACCGGAGCGTCTGATAGAATCTCTTCTGAAATTTAATAAGATGGCTTCAAACATAATCCAGCACCCCCAAACAAATTGATTACAATCATACGCTGATTATTGGGATTAATCAATCGAATTTTCTAGGTTTCCCTTGCATTTTTCGTCCGGTTCCAGTTGAACCTGTTCAACCTGTTCATTGAACAGGCATCAATTCCTGCGCTAAATTTCTTAAATGTGCAATCAGGCGAAGAGTTCTACAGCAGTTTTCTCATTCAAAGTCAAAATACCGCTCATGAAAATGTGTTCATAATTATCTATTCACCCATCGCGGTGAACAAATTTCGAATTTGTCTTTGAATTTCGATGTTGACGGTGACCTTTAAAAGAGAAATCATCATCTCTAACGTATTCAAATTCAAGAATTATCCAAGCAATGAAAACGAACTGCTTTTTTCTGTATCAAAATAAGCTTAACATTTTTATCTATTATTGGAATGGTCTCACCAAGTTCCACCACTTGAAGAAGTCTTACGTAAGAAGCTTAAGCTACTGTGTTCAACAAGTGCAAATTGAAAATTTTGTACGATGGAAATAAAAACAAACGATTCATATGCAGCGCCACATAAAAATGGGAAGAATTTTCGAAAATTTCTCTAAAGAACTTCTCTGGATAGGATACACAGAAAAAAATCATGTCGTCACCACAAAACCAATTTTCATGCATATTTTTCCTGCGCGAGCTCCCCTCGGTTCGCTGCCCTGCTGCTTCGAGTGAAAGCCAAACATGGCATTTTCCAAATTAAATTCAGAGCTTACCGGCGCGGCGCGGTCATTATCGGATTTATGTTTGCGTTTACCATCAGCCGCAGCAGTGTGTCGCTGTTGTTTTCTGTTGTCAGTTGTCAGTGCTTTGTTTTTCAGCGAATTTTGTTTGTTTCGTTGAACAGGCATGACGACTGTTTTTTGAGCGATTTCGCTCGATGGTTTGTGTGCTTTCTTTCGCACTTATAGCCCGCCGTCGAGGCAATGGTGGCGTTTTGTTTTAAAGCCTCGCGTTCATGTTTCTCGCTGGTGGCATAATTGACGTTATTATTAGTCACGGCTTTGCGATTATACAATTGCCATTTTTCCTTTGAATCGCAAGTGGCTTTTTGCACTTACCACTCGTCTTGGCGCGTCCCGAAGTTTCCCTCGCGCTCTCAGGTTGATCGAGCATTGATCGACGATGAATGATGACGGTGCGCAGCTGCTCTAGCTAATTCGGAAAAAAATGTCAATTGCCAGTCACACACACACACACACATTTCAAGATCGGAAGCGTCGAAGTGGTTTGTCTTCGCGAGCTCCAAGAGGGAAACCCTTGGCGAATGAATTGCATTTGATACGGGTGCCGCGCTTGAAGGCACAATCACTTACCGGGGAGCGGGGAAACCCCACTCGACTAGCACTAATTACGCTCCATACCATAGGCATCGCACGACGATAAACCATTTTGATTTGCATTTTTTTTTTTGTATTTTGCGAATTGCGACGGGGATTGCAGCAATTATAACTCCCCCTGCCACCGTTCGCCCGTTGGGGAATCGTCGAGGTTTGCCGATCTCACTTGGGCACGATTTCGATTTGCAGAAACTGTTTATACAAAGCCATAATTAAGCCCTGAAATATGCACGACTTCAAAGTTGTAATTATTCGGTATCTACAGTCAGTGGGGAGTCGTGCGACGTGCGATCGTTTTGTGACTGGCTGTAAAAAATGGGATGTAGCTGCGATTGAAACACGGATTTTATAGCTTTTCTAGCAGCTGACAGGTAATCAAAAATGTAAGCATTTGTATCACATCGATGTATCTTAAGAGTTCTGAACAGATCTGAAGCAACTATTTGCACTTGAAGAGCGAATAAAACAATGTTTTTAATTACTCTCCATCAGCTAGTCAATATTTGCGTGATTCTGGATACAGGTATACCTCGATAGTACGTGCATCAACGTACATACTATAGCGGTATACCTGTATAGGCTTAACGTTCCTGTAGACTACTTCGGACATCTTTAGGAATCGAGGTTTCCTTTTGACCAGACAACTTTTTTATAGACAGATATTCGACATTCCTTGATTGTATACGGAGTGTATCGAAAATAAGCTATCCACAAACTTTCTTTCAAATTATGTTGAAAACCGATATTTTATTCATACAATAAATTGATCCTTTATTGTACGAGGTTAAACTTGAACATAATGAAGACCGGATGAAATTTAAGATATTCCTTCACGAATTTTCGAACTTTGGATCGAATGCTCTTCATCAAGTTCCGGACAAGTGTTGCATCGCATTTTTTGGACGCTTGAGCCCAAACTTTTTTGAACTGCCTTACCAGTCTTCTTGAAGACCCTCTTCACGATTGCCCAGTAACGTTCGATGGGTCGAAGCTGAGGGCAATTTGGTGGATTGATATTTTTCTCAACGAAATCTATACCCTTTTCCGCAAGCCAATTGAGAGTGGCTTTGGCATAGTGAGCCGACGTTAAATCCGACCAAAACAGTGAAGGTGTACTATGCTTCTTATATAAAGGCAACAATCTCTTCTGGAGACACGCAGATCGATAGATTTCCGCATTTATAGTTCCGGTAGTGTAAAAAATGGTTGACTTCAAACCACAGGAACATATTGCTTGCCATACCAGTACCTTTCGACCGAATTTCTCCACTTGAATCGACCTGTCCGTATCGCTCACATCCTCCCCAACGACGGCAGTAAAGTATTGTGGACCTGGAAGGGTTTTTGAGTCCTCAAGTCCAGAGTCCACAAGAAATCACTGGGATGTCATTTTTGAGCTCTTAGCATTTGCTCAAGATTTCTTTCTCGTTAAACTTGATACAAAAAAGCTCATATAGCTGTGATCGTGAAAACGCGTGTAACTGCAATAAATTTGCTTCAAATTCAATAAGGAAAAAAATTTCTAGAACAGTGTATTCTTCTTTGTCAAACAATGTACGAGGAAGATATTTTGTTTCAATATTTTCGAGGGCCACACTCACTTAAGTTAATATGAAATTAAAGCCCCTAATATTAGCAAACAAACCCTCCTCCGTCTTCGTTAGAATCCTTCTCCCGATTTGTTAGAATCTTCCTCCGAATTCGCCAGAATCCTGTTCTGGATTTGCAGATTCCACATTTGAATTCTCCAAAACGCTGCTCAGGTTTCTTCATAACTCTATTCTGAAATCTTCAGAACCCTGTATTTTTCGAAATCCATATTTTTCAGAATCCTGCTCCGGATCCGGATGTCAGAATCTTACAGGGAATTCTTCAGAATCCTTCTAATAATCTATCTACTCTGAATTTATAAGATTCCTCCTTCAGATTCTTCAAAACCCTGCTCTTCCGGATTCGTTAGGATGGTGAGGACTTGGCGAGGATTTGCTAAGATTTTTCAGAATCCTACGGATTCGTTAAAATCCCAATACCAAATCGTTAGATGATCCAGATTCGTTAGAATCCTCCTTTGCATTTGTAGAATCCTCTTCCGAATTCGTTGGAATCCTCCTCCGCATTTGATTGAATCCTCCTCTGGATTCGTTGAAATCCTCCTCTGGATTCATTAGAATCCTTCTTCAGATTCGTTAGAATCCTCCTCCGAATATTTTAGAATCTTCCTCCGGATTCGTTGGGATCCTCCTTTGGATTCGTTAGAATCTTCCTCAGAATTTTCCTCAAAATTCTTTAGAATTTTTCTCTGCATTCGTTAGAATCCCTCTTCGGATTCGTTAGAATCTTCCTCCGGATTCGTGAGAATCTTCTTCCGGATTCGTTAGATTCTTCTTCCGGATTCGTTCGATTCCTCCTCCGGATTCGTTAGAGTCTTCCTCCGGATTCGTTCGAATCCTCCTCCGGATTCGTTCGAATCTTCCTCCGGATTCGTTAGAATCTCACTTCGGATTCATTCGACCGGATTCGTTAGAATGCTCCTCTGGATCCGTTGGAATCCTCCTCTGGATTCGTCAGAATCTTCCTCTGGATTCGTTAGAATCTCACTTCGGATTCATTAGATTCCTCTTCCGGATTCGTTAGAATCCTCCTTCGGGTTCGTCAGAGTCTTCCGGATTCATTATAATCCTACCGTGGATTCGTCAGAATCTTTATCTGAATTCATCAGAATCCTCCTCCAGATTCGTTATAATCCTCCTCCGGATTCGTCAGAATCCTCCTCCGGATTCAGTAGAATCTTAGTCCAGATCCGTTAGAATCATACTCCGGATTCGTTAGAATCCTCCTCCAGATTCGTTAGAATCCTCCTCCGGATTCGGTAGAATCCTCCTCCGGATTCGTTAGAATCCTCCTCCGGATTCGTTAGAATCCTCCTCCGGATTCGTTAGAATCCTCCTCCGGATTCGTTAGAATCCTCCTGCGGATTCGTTAGAATCCTCCTCCAGATTCGTCAGAATACTTCTCTGGATTCGTCAGAATCCTTCTCTAGATTCTCCTTCGGATTCGTCACAATCCTACTCCGGATTCGCCAAAATCCTCCTTCAGATTCGTAAGAATCCTCCTCCGGATTCCTCAAAATCTCCGAATTCGTTAGAATCCTCCTCTTGTCTTGCTAATTTCCTCCTCCGGATTCGTAAGAATTCTTCTCTGGATTCGTCAGAATCTTGCTCTAGATTCGTCAGAATCCTCCTCCGGATTCGTCAGAATCCTCCTCCGGATTCGTCAGAATCCTCCTCCGGATTCGTCAGAATCCTCCTCTAGATTCGTCAGATTCATCCTCTGGATTCGTCAGATTCCTTTTCCGGATTCGTCAGAACCCTCCTTCAGATTCGTTAGAATCCTCCTCCAGATTTGTTAGAATCCTCCTCCTGATTCGTTAGAATCCTCCTCTGGATTCGTTAGAATCCTCCTCCAGATTCATTAGAATCCTCCTCCGGATTTGTTAGAATCCTTCTCTGGATTCGTCAGAATCATCCTCTAGATTCTCCTTCGAATTCTTCACAATCCTCTTCCGGATTCTTTAAATTCTCCTCCGAACTTGTTAAAATCCTCCTCTGGACTCGCTAGATTCCTCCTCCAGATTCGTTAGAATCCTTCTCTGGATTTGTCAGAATCTTCCTCTAGATTCGTCACAATCCTTCTCCGGATTTGTCGGAATCCTCCTCCAGATTCGTCAGATTCCTCCTCCGGATTCGTTAAAATCCTCCTCCAGATTTGTAAGAAACCTCCTCTGGATTCGTTAAAATCCTCCTCGTCCTCTGGATTCGTTAGAAACCACCTTAAGATTTGTTAGAATCCTCCTCTGGATTCGTTAGAATCCTCCTCCAGATTTGTTAGAATCCTCCTCCGGATTCGTTTGAATTCTCCTCTGGATTCGATAGAACCCTCGTCCGGACTCGTCAGAATTCTCCACTGGATGCGTTAGAATCCTCCTCCGGATTCGGTACAATCTTCGTACAGATTCGTCAGAATGCGCCTCTAGATTCGTTAGAATCCTCTTCCGGATTCATCAGAATCCTTCTCTAAATTTGTCAGCATCCTCCTGATTCGTTAGAATCCCTCTCTGGATTCGTTACAATCCTCCTCCGGATTCGGTATAATCTTCTTCCGGATTCGTTAGAATGCTCCTCTGGATTTGTCAGAATCCTCCTCTGGATTTGTCAGAATCCTACTCCAGATCCGTTTGAATCCCTCTTCGGATTCATTAGAATCCCACTTCTGGATTCGTTACAATCCTCCTCCGGTTATATGGAATCCTCGTCTGGATTCGTTGAAATTTTCGTCTGGTTTCGTAGGAACTCTCCTCCAGATTCGTTGGAATACTCCTTCGAATTGATAGAATTCTCCTCAAATTGAATCCTTGAGTCGTCGAAATCCTACTCCAGATTCATCAGAATACTCCATTTCTTACTGGACATTCCTTTCTCGATGATTGTCAGCTGCAGCAGGGTCGTCTTCAGGAACTTGGCTGGTGATATAAAGTACCTGGACCACTCCTAGACGTTGCTGTCCTGCGTCAAGTAGGTCTCAAAATCTATAATGATCTGGACGTCGTGTTTCACCGGAAAACCGTGTTTAACCAGAACCTTCAGCCGCTTCTGCTCAGACACGGTCGGCCTCTATTTATCTTCCCTAGATACATCTTCGCCGTTTGGTCGGATCCTAAGGCGTGGACCTTGCCCTCGGTCTTCCTCTTTAGCTTCTAATGAACTATACAATTGATCGGCCAGAACCAAGTTTCCATTCGATACTCTCACTTTTCTCCAAAAGGCAACAATCGGCGGACAAGATGTCCTTCATGATGTCCAACTTCTTCGCTCCGGGGTGGAGCTGACAGTACAAACAACCCATCGAGCGTAGCCACTGGACTGTTTCCGTCATGGCTGCTGCAAGTCAATTGATAACGCTATCAACAAGGTTGCTACGATTGACAATGCATAGGTGGATTAACCAACGATAATCGCATGAACAATCGCTAAAATCAGTCCTGCTTTTTTAATGCATACATTAGAATTTTCTCGTGGATCGTTAAAGGAGGTTGTACATTCGTTAGAATCCTCTTCTGGATTTGTCAAAATCCTCATCTAAATTTATCAGAACTCTTCTCTGGACTCGTCAGAATCATCACTCTCCAATTTCTTCATACATTCTTCAGAATCAAGATTTTGCGAAGTATCACGGATTCCGTAAAATCCTGATCTGTGTTTGTCAAATTCCTCCTAGAATTCTACAGAATTTATCTCCGATTTTTTCATCATTCTCTTATAAAAACTTCAGAATTCTGATCGAATGCTTTCAAAATCCTTCTTCGAGTTCTTCAGAATCCTGCTCTGGATCCAGATATCCCCAGAATTCTTCAAAACCCTGCTCCGAATTTTTCAGAATCCTTCTCCGGAATCGTAAGAATCCTGCTCTGCCTCCATCAGAAAGCTTCTCTGGATTTGTATTCTAGCTTCTAGCACCACCATCCAATGACCACCACAGTCGCCGATCTAACCACAAACGAAAACTCCGATCACATTCATTTTCTAACTCTCTGAGCAATGCGAGTAATTGGCCCGCTTCTGCAACATGCAGTGAGTTTTTGTTTGCCCACAAACAAATTTAACACCAGCTTCTAATCGATGACAATCGGCTTACCGATGCCGATTGTATGTTTCGTGTCTTCAAATTTCAAAGGTCTATCCAATTTCGCGCAAGTCTGCCTTGCTTACGAAAACCCAATTAACTCGAGTCACCTGAAATGATGTCAAACATTGATTGGAACAGCGCGGTAGCTGAACGAATTGATTTCGCTACCACCATTAAGCCTCCAACCACCCAGACCCAGAGACACCTTACAATGTATCGGAATCCATTAACTGCACCATTCTCTTGGTTTGCAAAAGGTGTAAAACCGTTCGTTAGCGCATAACTTCGACACTAATCCCCCCTCCTCTCCGTGCGAGTTGGCCAGATAATTGATTTGGATGAGGAATGTTTGCAGCAATCGCCATAAAATCGCTAAATTGCGGCCTCCAATGTCGACGACAATTTGCGACGATAATTATTGGTCAGCGAAAAGCCAGTGTCCTGTTCGGCCCGGGTTGTAAATCATAGGTTTCGGCGCACTGTCCGCTGGCAGGAGTGCCCAGCTAGAAAGAAAATTGTTCTTGGTATCACGGATTGGGCTAGGTTACAGTGGTTGACCTCCCCACCTAATTTGGGTTCAAACAAGGCATTTGATTGGGAAAACAGAACGATCACTCCAATTGGCCGAATCTCGCCAACGGTCGCAAGTCAAGGTCGTGGGTTCATGATTTACAACTACTGTCTTAAATGGTCTTTAAACGAATGTTGTGACAGCTCGGACGGCGGAGAACTATTCCCCTCGCTCGGCCGTTCTGCTCGGGAGATCTAGGTCAACCCGGATGGCTGGCAGGTCTGTTATTACTAACTAGCCCACTAACTGCAAGGCAGACCCCGGCAGTCACTCATATAGCAATTATGAAATGCCTCGGACGTGTGTATGCAAAACCTTGTGGCAGGCCCTGTCAAATTTGCCCCACACGGATCGGTTCGGATGGTGTGCTTTGTTATTACCATTAACCTGGTCGTGATTCGGATATTTAAGACAATAGCGGTATCGCGCGCCACTACTGACCGTAAGGATTGTGGTTTGGATAATTGTTCGCTGCGGCAGCTGCTGCCTTTCCCGTCTTGCATATAGATTTACGGGGCATTTATCAGCCCCCTGCTCGGATTCAAGGTTTGTGTCATGTTGATTGCTCTTGGCGGATGTTTGGGGGTTACCCAATTCTAAGAATGCTCACAGAATGCATTTTATGGTTTTCGATGTACAAACATTATGCCTGAAAACTAGTGCAAACCATCAACTTGCGATCAATGATGCTAAAATAGATTTGAAAATAATTTCTGTTTTTAATTTGTTCAACTTGTTTGAATGTTCTCATAAAACATCTCAAAAATTTACATGATTCATTATGTAAACTTCCATGATATGTATCTCTCATGTAAATTTGCATTCTTGTCATATACATTTACATGCTTGTCGTGTACACGATAATTATTTGAAAAAGTAAATTTCTAGGTTGATTTATATAGAACGACATATAACTGCACCGCTCGAATCGTTCCTAAATGTTGAGATCAAATAGTAAATTACAAGTTTAAAATTCTTAACAAATTATGTGGAACAACATTTTACTCAGACATTTCGTAAACTGATTATTTTTAACCTTTGTTTTCACTTGTTTCGGTGTTCATTTTGTTTCGAACATTTCATTTTGAAGTTGTTATGGTGTCTACTTCAGTTTGAATTTTAATCTTAACAAAAGTTTAGACGGTGATTTCAGTCTTAAGTGAACTGTGAGAGAAAGTGACTGTGTGGGCTAGGATAGTTCATTGGTTACTCGTTCTTACCGAGCAGAAGATCGGGAATCCAATCACAAGTCCACCGCCTTCCTTTGCCCCTTTCTATCCCCTCTAGATTTAAAGAAAAAACAGTCTATCACAGTGAATCCAGACCAAAATATAACCCCACCTCACTAACAAACTACCCTTTCCTTGATAATTGCGAAGACGCAGGGGTAAACATGATATCTAACAACGATGGTAAAACCGATCATCCTTTCCCTTCTCGAAGAGCGTGAAGACGTGACAAGCCTCAGTACTAATATCTAAATAGAATGAACTAATGAACTTGCATATTGCAGTTGAAAATTGCTAACGAGCGGGTTCTCCTATACAGAGTTGCCACTTCACTCAGAAATTTGAGGGCGCCTGAATAAAAAAGGAAGCGAAAATATATATATTTTTTAAATCTGTTACAAATTACCCATCTTTTTGATGGCGGACTGTGTTTATTACTCACTGACAACACGCTTTTGATTAAAAAAAAAACAGTCCTTAAAATGATTAATTATGACTTTAAAATTTGCAATTTCCAAAGCAATTTCTATGTAAATTGTTATGAAATTCCCAGAAAAATAGTTCCAAGGGCTTGAAAAACAAATTAAACGGAATGATCTCACGGAACCTTTGCAGAATAATTTAACAATCCTAATCAGGTCATCATCTGCATAGAATGTTGAGAATAATTTACTCAAAGTTGCTGAAACATTGTATCTGAACAGTGTGAAAAATGCTTCAATAACCCGATACACATTTTACATTATACCTAATACACGGTATACATTTTAACATTTTGAAGTTGTTGTGAATTCTACTCTAGTTTCAGTTTTAGACTAAAATTTAACAAAAATTTAGGCGGTGTTTTCAACCTTCGTGTCCCGGAATTTAAGTTGGCTAGATTGGTTCTTCCTTACAGAGTGGTCATCTAATCCGAAAAACTGGGAGAACTATTAAATAAATGAACAGGAAATTCATTAATTATTATATTTTTAAGCTGTTTAAAAAAAATCTATTTCCGTTTTCTTTTTAGTGAATTGTTTTGTACTACTACGAACAGACAACAAGCCTTTGAACAAAAAAACACGAGAAACAGTTTGGATTCCAACTAAATTGAGCAAGAACATGGAGAACCATAAGATTGAAATACGCAATTCCCAAAAAAATCTATAAGCAAATTGTTATAAAAATCCTTGGAGAATAGCTCTAAAAGTTTGAGAAAAATTAAACGGAACGTTCTCACGAAAAATCTGCAATATAATTTAACATTACTCATCATGATATGATCTGCATAGAATGTGAAGCATAATTGACTCAAAGTTGATGCAATATTGTAACAATTCATCTATAAGCCTACCAACAATTTGAGCTGAATAAACTATTTTTTAGTCGATGATGTTTATTCGTGAACAATTATGCATATTGCTTTCAAAATTCACTTATTGCTTGCTTTCAACTTAGTGTTCTGAATGCCTTTCCACAGTTGTTAATTGAGTGCTTTCGCTGCCAGGTACAATTTTTGCATTAGTATGATTGTGTGGCAAGTATAATCATACCCCCAGGGATTCGAGAAATTTTCCTTAATGAAAAATTCCTAGACCAGACCGGGAATTGAACCCAGTCACCTCCAGCATGGTTTTGCCTTGTAGCCGCGCCTTTACCGACTGAGTTAAAGTAGGGCCCAATTTTCGTGTATAATTATATGAATCCTGAATAACTCTCATGCGGAACTGATTTTTTTTTTCTGGCGCAGGCCGAAATAGTTGAGAATTGTATCGTAGATTGAAGTCAAATCTAACAAAAAAATACTCAAGATCTGGATTAAATTGGATAAAAAAAACAATGAAGAAAATTGAATTATAAGCAAAGCTCGGGTAAGATTTATTAAAATTCTGAGCATATCTCTTGTGAAGGCCGAACAAGATACTCTCAAAACTCAAGTAAGATATCATTAAGTGGACTATCTTACATTGCTCTGTAAGTAAGCTTGCTTATCATTTCTCTTGATTTTCAACAGGTTACAATATAATCCTAATATCCTAATCAGCATTTTGTACATAGAATGCTTAGCAAAATTCACACAAACTTCCGAGAAAAATTCCTTAGAAATCCTAAACAGACTTCGCTCAAAGCTCTGAACATCAATCTACTTGGCGTTATGAACGAAGACTGGATGAAAAAACTGTCTAAACCTGGATATACCGTCCAACCAAAGTGGTTGAAACTAATCGCCAGACATGGGAATCAGGAGGGGCAAATATCTCATCAGAATCGATTACTTTTTCGTACTGATGGCTCAAAAATTATTGATAGAACTATAGCCAACACACTGTTTTCCTTACAGAAATAAATGCCAAATTAGAATGTGTATCTATATACCTGAAGTTCTGGTTTCCTTCTATTCCACAATCGCCTGTACTGGGTACCAGGCCATCGTGGAATAAAAGGAAATGACATTTCTACGACATGCCCGGCCCATCGTAGTCGACCGAATTTAGCGGTGTGTACGATGGGAGGTACTCTCAGCAACTGTCTGGCCTCCACAATAGATCGTTCGCAACACCTTCCGTTCGCAGATACCAAGGGTGTTGGTCCTCCTTCAGCAATGTCTATGTTTTGTGACCATAGTGTACCCGTCATATATATGTCTTGCAGATGGTCAACTTTGTATTTTGGCGAACTTTGTTCGATCTTAACGATCTTAGAAGAAGTGTGCTACGGGCAAGGTGGATTGGTGAAGTTTAGGGCGACCTGCGGACCCTTCGCAGACATAAGACTGGCAGTAAGAATTTCGAATATATCTAGATGTCTATCTGGATTTTTAAATAGAGTAGAGTGATAGTAACAAAGCACTGCTAGTGGAAAATGCAGAAGATTTATGAAGAATCCTACTCAAATTTGACGAAATAATCTTTGATAAAATATGACTGAAATCTAGTAAAATTCCTAGGTTGCATGTTTTCCTTCAGGCGTCTTGCAGATTTGTTATTGTTTTTTTCTTATTAACGAGAGTCTCAACCCATCGACACATCAACCAACGGATTTACTGCTAGTGTTTTTTTTTGTAGGCGGTCTTTGGTGAGATCAATCTAATTATTCATATATTATAATATTCCTATTTCCAAATACTACTAAATACGGAAATTTTACATCCAAATGATGTCGGTAGTGTTGACATGCGAGGGTTATTGTATGTGTTTGTTTGTTTGTTTATTTAGGACACTTTACACATTCGTGTGCAGTCGTGTCGGAAATGCTGAGTTTAGATATACAGAGTGGATGTTAATTTCTCATTTCTTTTTCTCTTATTCTTCATTTTCTTCTTCTTCTTCTTCTTCTTTCTCTTCTTGACTTCTCTTCGTTTCTTCTTCTTCGTCAATATCATCGGTGGATATGTAGCGACTAAGGACTGTATCGAATATAAGCTATCCACATACATTTGCGTTGTACGCATGTATTTGTAATGGTTTTTTATGCTCTGAACACTGCATGCTGTGCGTTTGACTGTCAGCTTTCTTTTGTTTACTCGTTTGTGCGGTTCAAATTCTGCGTTTTCAAAATGTAGCGTATTGAAAAGGAAGTTAAAATTAAGGTTATGGACACATGGCTAAGTGAGAAGGGTATTACTATGCGAAAATTGGCGAAGCGGTTTCGAATTCATCATGCGAGTGTTAAAACCATCATTAATAAGTTTGGGGAACACTATTCTTTGGATGAGCTACCAGGAAGAGGCAGAAAACCCGGTTATTCCAATCCGAAACTCGAGCAGAAAGTGGTATCTCTAATCATGAAGAACAAATCAATGTCAATACGTGAATTGGCCAAAAAAGCAGGAACGAGAGTCGGAATGATCCAGCGTATCAAGAGGCGAAACCACCTGAAGACCTACAAGAAGCAGAAAATCTCGAAACAAAGTGCAGAACAGAAGAAGCGAGCAGCAACGAGGTCCCGAAAATTGTATTCGCGTCTTTTGCAGCGTCCGGATGCATGCGTTTTGATGGACGATGAGACCTATGTAAAGGAGGACTCAAAAACCCTTCCAGGTCCACAATACTTTACTGCCGTCGTTGGGGAGGATGTGAGCGATGCGGACAGGTCGATTCAAGTGGAGAAATTCGGTCGAAAGGTACTGGTATGGCAAGCAATATGTTCCTGTGGTTTGAAGTCAACCATTTTTTACACTACCGGAACTATAAATGCGGAAATCTATCGATCTGAGTGTCTCCAGAAGAGATTGTTGCCTTTATATAAGAAGCATAGTACACCTCCACTGTTTTGGCCGGATTTAGCGTCGGCTCACTATGCCAAAACCACTCTCAATTGACTTGCGGAAAAGGGTATAGATTTCGTTGAGAAAAATATCAATCCACCAAATTGCCCTCAGCTTCGACCCATCGAACGTTACTGGGCAATCGTGAAGAGGGTCTTCAAGAAGACTGGTAAGGCAGCTGGGAACATGCAGGAGTTCAAAAAAATTTGGGCTCGAGCGTCCAAAAAATTGCGATGCAACACTTGATGAAGAGCATTCGATCCAAAGTTTGAAAATTCGTGAAGGAATAACTTAAATTTCATCCGGTCTTCATTATGTTCAAGTTTAACCTCTTTCAATAAAGGATCAAATTTTTGTATGAATAAAATATCGGTTTTCAACATAATTTGAAAGAAAGTTTGTGGATAGCTTATTTTCGATACACTCCTTACGTTGAGACAACTTGCAGATGACGGCGTAGTGTCTGTCACGGGACCCAATGGGGTCGATCTGCAAAGACCCTTACAGGATACCTTAGATAATTTGTCTACTTGGGCTCTCGAGCTAGGTATCGAATTCTCTACGGAGAAAACTGAGTTGGTAGTTTTTTCTAGGAAGCATAACCCAGCACAGCCGAAGCTTCAAGTTTTGGATAAACCAATAACTCGTTCTATGTCATTTAAATATCTTGGGGTCTGGTTCGATTCTAAGTGCACCTGGAGACCAATTTTTCAATGTTACTTAGGACATAATGCATTTTTCAGCCATAATGCAATTTTTGTGCTGAGCATCGTGGAGTCAGATCTGAGCTTTATGATTCCCTTCGGGCTCAAGGTAGACAATCCAATGTGCCATTTTGAGATATTTTGGCTGTACCTGATTTGGTGTATATGAAACTCCTTTATGTGTTTTTAGCTAACATTAGCCTTTGATTGTTGTTTGTTTAACCTGTATGTTAAGTTTTTTTTAATTTTTTTTTAAATATTATTTTTCTTTCACAAAAATGTCCAAATCAATAAAAAATCCAAAAGTTTTATAGTTATAGTTTTTTAGTTTTTTAAACGATTTAGAGTTTAAAATAAACGTGTTATGTAATTTTTCCATCCGTTAAATTGTTCTTCCCATTAACCTCAAAACGGCCGCGAGTAATCATTCAATCCGCCTAACTTTAGTTTTAATATAAATGATGATAAATAAATATGAAAACTTGGCTCTGTAAAGTTGGTTCTATTAAGCCTGTACAAATAAATGGTTTATAAAAAACAAGCGGTTATCGGACGTTTGCGAGACGGTGCAAGTCGCAAAAACACACTGTGGTCAGAGAATGATGACGATATGAGTGCCGCTTTTCTCTTTTTAACAATTTTATGAATTTTTCAATAGCATGTGACTTGAAATCAACAATGTCTTCTATTGTCATCGATGCCTAGAAATGTTTCCGTTCGGTTTGGGTAAAAAAAATGAAAATCTTTCGAGACCCAAGTAACAATTTTGGTTTTATGAAGGTTCTGAAGACCATGATTTAGCCTTTCAGTGTGCCTTAAAACCACAATAAAACTTCAATTGTTACTTGGGGAACAGACTAAGATATTAACACTCAAACCTGACTTCTTTTCGGTCGCAATTCAATTTTTTTGTAATTGTACACTAAAGGGTGTTCCGATCAAAATTTGGTCAAACAGTAATGTGTGTGCGTCGGTCAAAGTTTTTTATTAATGAGTCAAATTCTTTTTCTTTTTCAAGTTCAGTTAGTACAGAATACAGGAGAAATATTCAGCTAAGCTTCCTTTTTACCGAATGCCGGGTCTTTCGTTTAACACCTGCCATAAGATTTTGTACAGTCTCCTGGTCCACCTTATCCGCCGCAGAACGCCAGTTTGCCTTGAACTGTTCTCCGCTCACAACAGCTTTTTCAGTCTTTTTAAGGTTCTTGACCTGTTTAAGGTTCGCTTGACGATGGCCCAATATTGTTCGATTGTGCGGAACTCTGGCGTGTTGGGAGGGTTCTTGTACTTGGGCACCACTTGAACGTTTTTGGCAGCATACCACTCCATGGCCTTTTTTCCGTAATGGCAAGATGCCAAATAGAACGGAACAATAGGGGGTTTTAATTTAAAAAAAAACATGTTTTTTTTTTCCATCTGTATCGATGATGGGTGTTCTTCCTAGCACAAAAATAATTTTTATGGATCTCAACTATTTTTTATCGAGTTTTAAACAAGAAAAATCTAATCATTTTTATTTTCACAAAGTGACATTTATTTTCAGTAACAGGGGGCTCCCGGCACTTATGTATCAGTCACAGGGGCTCCCATTGTGGCATAAATGTCAACTTATGTATGCTAGAAATCAATGGTTGGTTCGCTGGTTTGGTAGTCTGTTTTTTGTAGCGTGTTTCATGGTGAAATAGGATGATGTTGTCTTGCAATCAAAATGTTTTCATAATATTTTGAAATTGGTTTTTCAATAGTTACGCTCGTCAAAATTAAAAAATAACTTAACTGCCGGTATATTATAATATTTGCTATCGAACAATGTTATAATCCACATACCCATATAATACCCTATTGTGTCGCTTCGGGAAAGACAGTAGACGTTTTTGCAGGCACTCGCTCAGATAAATTTCCTGGTTGACGGTTGCCGTATAAAATTCGTGTCCAGGAAGCTATTTCAAGTCTGCCTTGACGTAAGTTTCATCGTCCTGTACCACGCAGTCAAACTTCGTCAGCATCGTTGCGATTTGAAGTTACCAATTTCTTGTACCTCGACAGTCCAGCTCGTTTTTGAGCTCTGTCCATGGTTGAAGGCGCCACTCCCAGCTTCTTTGTGACATCTCGGACGGAGAGGCTTGAGTTCCGCTTGAAACAGCGGGCAACTCTTTTTGTCGTCGCTGTGGCCTCCGGCTTTGGATTTCCCCCCGATCCAGCTTTCCTGGCTATCGACAAACGTTCACCGAACACTTTTAATACCTTAGTAACAGTTCATTTAGCCACATTCAACAATTTCGCCAACTTGGCGTGAGAGTATTTTGGATTTTCGCCATGCACGTGCATAATGTTGATGCGGTGCTTCTCTTCCTTCTACAACATTTTGATAACCGAAGTGCTAATCTCAAAATCAAAATAGAGGCATGATGCTTCACGCACACATCTTCGAAATGAGAGGTGTGCAAAAATGTGTAATGCACGATGAAAGGAAATGCGTCAAGTTTAAATCGACCAAATTTTGATCGAAACACCGTTTAGTAAAGGAAACAAAGGCGTAGTCCTTCGGTAAAGGGTTTTTAATTGTAACGATGCACTCTCCTGGTTTAACTTGTTGTCGAAGCTGGGAGTTCCAGCGACGGTGGAACCTTGACTTTCTCATAGTCGATCTAGCTGTGAGAAAACATTGAAAACCAAGTAGATATGGATTGAAACAATATAGTTTAATAAATTGGAATGGACTCACCAAGCTTGGCGAATCGATGGAATTTACCCTCTTTTCAATTTCTGGTGCTTGAGGGTATTTTGCGAACTGCGAAAAATTCGATATTCAAACGGACGTTAGGACTGTCATGGAAAGAAATGAAAGTTGTGTACGTTATTGTATTGAATGGTATTCGGCTCCGTACAGTTTGTTTTTTGACTCGCATGCTCAATTTTTTTTTCGCAGATTTTCTTCATAGAGTTTGATAACATTAGGCCTATGTGGAACGCTTAGGACGGAATATGTCCTTTAAGGGGTGCCCAGCCGTTTCACCTAAACTGTTGACCTTTATTCTCACCTTCTCCGAAGAACTCCAAGCCAAGCGTCCTGCAATGCCGACAATCGCATCAAGTTAGAGACATTTCCCATCCGAAAGAGGAAAGTGTTGTTCCAAATAACTCATCGTCCACCACAACGTCGTTATTGCCGCCGTCGCCCGCATCTCTAGGTCCAACCGGGTTGACGAGTTGCAATCGTAGTTTTTTTTCTTTTTCTAAAGACACACTAAAATTGGGTCAAATATATAAAAGCCGAGCGCGAAAAGGGAAAAGCAAAGAGCAAACTCCGCAAATCAATCACCGAGTCGATCAAACTGAGCTCACGACGACGACGATGGCGACGGGAATTAGAACAGGTCTTGGCAGTGTAGAGCGGCGATGAATTGAAAGAAAAAGTGAAACAACTGCTCAGGACTTGGCGATGGGAGAAAGCCTTGTGGTGCAGTTTTTGTTTTAAAACCCAATTTCCTCATGTTTGTTGCTGTTGTTGTTTGAGTCGATGTAACCAACTCACGTACCTTTTCCGGCGATTGCGCCGATTCAACGGCCAATCACCGTGATCGAGAGGCATGCTCCAGATATGTTCGAAATTTGTCACACTCCACACGCAGAAATGTGGGTCGTCCGCCGTTTCAACCCTGACTGATTGTCTCTCCGATGATGCATTCCAACATTGACAACAACAGCAGCAACAACAACGACGAACCTTTTAACTAGCGATGAATTTTAATTGCCTTCATAATGGCGAAGAATATCGGATGGCATCATCCGTCGTCGTCGTCGTCTTGCAGTGTGGACATGGCTTCGACGACCTACATTTTACGGTTTGGCCACAATTTGAAGGAGGGCAGGGCAGGGCAGGTTGTACTACGATATCGTATTTTCATGGATAATGCCACACACGTGCTCCAGCTCGCAGTGTCTTCCTACCAACCAGCAACGGATGGAGTAAGTACTGAGTGATGTACTACTATTCGTATGCACAGCGGACACATGTTGGAGTGTGGTAATTGACGCAGCAGTGACGGGGACGGGTTAGTGTGGAGGTACTTCCGGCGCGGGTGGATTTGTTTGTTGAGTGAAAAGAGCTGACGTAAGAGAGGCGTAGAATGCGAGACTAGCTGGTTTCGAATTAATTGGATGGCAGGGAAGGCGCTCTACGACTACGACATACCTAAGTAACGGTTCCTATTTCAGCTGGATCGTCGCTGGAAATGAAGACGCAATTGTGTTACGTATGAATAAAAACGATGACAATTCGTGAGTTGTGTGATGAAAGGAGCGATTTGAATTGACTCAATTGTAAACACAGAACTGGAAGAGCTGCTAATGTCGCTCCGATTCAACTTCATGGAATTAAACATGACTGGACCTTGATGGTAATCAACTACTGACTAAAGCAATAAATCAACTGTTTAAATGATTAGTAAGAAATAAAATGTCCTCCACAACATCGCCGCCAACACGCACAGGTGCCCGCTAAGTTCACGACTGGCACTAAATCAATTTCCTTCCATCTAGCATCCATTTGGCGATATTCTACTAGCACTTGACTTTATTGACATTTCCTTTCCAACTCTCCTCGGCCGCCAGCCTTCCTACGGTTAGACTGTTGGCAGTTGGCCTAAAGTGACTTCCTCTCCAGGCAGCCAGCTTGACAGCTAATTATATCCGTTTCCCTCGCTGCTCCGGCACGATGATGGCAACAACAGCAAGTGAATTTTCCACTACTGACTGAGCTTGGAAGGCGACGGTGGTGGGTAATCTCATTAGATCGAAGCTTTTACTTTCCCATCTTTTGCTGCTCCAGTACACTAGCCTTTCATCATGCCAAGCAGCAACCGGCTGACTTCCGAATCAGCGACGAGAATCGTGAATTTTCGCTCGCGCCAATTTGAAACTTTGAAGACGACACGATTTTCGTGCTTTCGGAAGGAAATCCAACTCGCTGGCGACGGAGTCGGATGGCGAAGGCGAGGACTAAAATCGGTTGTCGTGCCGAAAAGGTGCGCCGTTCCGTTTATTACTATCATTATGAAGGGTTTGTGCGGTTCGCGAACTGTTCAGACTCGGATTTTTTCCCAAACGCCTCACTACGGTGGGTTAAGTTTTAGGAATAATTTTCACCCAATCGAAACAATTTCATGCGATAGTAATAGTTCGCCTTCCTCTATCTTCTTTTCCTGTCATCAGATTATCTACTGAAGCCAATTCCAGGTTGCAGAATTCTTCTTGAAAAACGATATGCCGGAGGTCCCAGGAAATTTCTGTAAATGCCATTTAAGATGTATGCACCCATCCAGAGTTCTTTAGAAGGTCTCTGAATTTCAAAAACTGATGTTCCGCGCCGTATTTCGCGCCATCTCCAACAAATGACTTCAAAGAAAGTTCTGGACATACAAGTAATTAGGCTTTTCTATAAGAATCATCGATATTTTGCAAGAGGATTAGAATAGGATTAGGATTTATTCAATTCGAAAGCAATGATGTAGAAGGAGATGTTCGCTCCAAGAGATGACGAGAAAAAAAAACTCCAGGAAAATAATTAGTCGTGAAACTTTGAGTACGATCCCTAGAAAATCATCAATAGAAATTATCCTGAATTCAATTTGAAATAATTTTATAAGTGATAGTGATATTACAACAAAAGTAATGGATTTTGTATTAAATTGGGCTTCGCAATAATAGGCTCATGTACAGGGCTGGTAGCAGGTCACTTTTTAGTGACTTGGTCACTATTTTGAGTCTAGTCACTAAAAAGTCACTATTTGCATCCAAAAGTCACTAAAGTCACTATTTTTGGAAAATGGTCACTAAAGTCACTATTTTCGTACCGCCGATTGTAAAAGGCTAAAAAAAACACTTGTACCTATTGTATAATAGTCAACCAAATTAAGCGATCTGGCCACACTACATATTGTCGAGAAATAGGGTATGTGTCCCTTGACTCAGCCTATTATGCAACAATCGATTACATTTTTTATTATAACTCAAAAAGTTTTTAAGCTGTAGGCGAGATTCAACTAGTAAAACACTTGCAAAGATAAGTTTGATAAGACATTTGGTAGAATGTATCACGAAAAGTTACACAACTCTTTTTATAAAGTCAGAAACATTCGAGGGATATGGATTTAATGTCGGTCTATTGGCGCCAAATTGGGTCTATCCATGGATGCAACTTCGTCCCATTCGATGGATTTATTACTAAATGCAGTCTTTGTACGGTTTTTTTTTCTAGTTTTATGAATTAAGGCATTGCTAGCTGTATTTGATTTACTTAATACAACATTCCACAAAACAAACTCAAGTAAAACTACCTCCAAACACTTAAGTGATGTTCATGTATGATATATTAGCCATTCAATACAGAAAACATTGTAATTCACTTTGCAATGATTTTGTTCCTTCGGTTTGTGTTAAGATGAGGCACTTGAATATAAACAACCGCAAACTCATGCATTTCCACTTGAAATTTTCCGATAACAACCTTCTTACTACGTTATTGATACAACAGGCCATAATTGGGAACATACAAAAAAATATGTCCCCAACATTGGGTCTACGATTTTCTCGTAAAATCATTGTTATTTCAGCAATGTGAACAGTAAATTTGAAACGTGTAATTATTTTCTGCACATTCAGACTGCATTGTTTGATTTATCGACTCAATTAAGCCATATTTAGATCACTTAAAGTTCGTGTAGATCATCTGTTCAGCTTAACCGGTGAAATCATGATGCCCCAAAAGGACAAGAAATCGAAAATTACGTGAAAGTGAACAACTATAAGTTTATTGATATTGTCTCAATTGCTTTGGATATCATCGGCCATCCTAATAGCAACGTCATTTTGTTGATTATCGCTAAATTAATGACACATTTGGTACATAGGCCGAATGAAGGAGCTAGGCTAACATTACATCCCCTTACCCTATATACCAAAAAAAACTAGATGCCCTGACAAAAGCTGTGCCACCTGAATTTCCTGGAAGTCCATCTTACATTATGACATAATCTTGGATATTTTATGGCAAACAAACTAGCTTAACTTTGTTTAGCCAATGAAGCTATTGTAGACCTTAAGGACAGTTTGAATGACCTGAAACTAACAAGGTTAACCTATAATGTTTGTGGACGTGTCAGAATATTAATTAAATATGTTTGAATATATATGGTAGCTTTGGTAACCAAAAAGGCTACGGTCACTACCGTATATCTTGAGTTCTGAACTTAATGTCAGTTTTAATGAACCTGAACATCCCGAGATAATCTGATAATGGCTGGTGAGCTTACAGAAGCTTCACTGGATGTGTTTGCATGCATACCGTAATCTTTCATAGATTGTAAAGCTAATTTTACGGCTATAGATCCGAAATTCTGAACTCAAGGGCAGCTTTGATGACCTAAGGAGTGTATCGAAAAGTAGTTATAAACATTCGATGCGTTATTACGCATAAACTACTGTATATATTTTTAGCGTGTAAGCGCCATTTGCTTTGTTTACATGTCAAAAATGATTATTCGGTTCATTCATTTCCGTTGATAAAGTTGTATTCAAAATGTCGCGAATTGAATTTGAGACTAAAAAGAAAATTCTGCACACTTGGTGCACCGAAAAGGTGTTACTTACAACCAGATTGCGAAAAGAGTAAATGTTCACCCGGCAAGTGTAAAACGCATCATCAAAAAGTTTGGTAAGGAGTGCTCCCTCAAGGATTTACCAAGAAGTGGCCGGAAACCGGCTCCAGCAACCTGATTTGGACCAAAAGTTGTGGATTATATTCAACGGAACAAATCTGCCTCTACTCGCGATCTAGCCAAGAAGTTCAGGACCAGCATCGGAATGATTCAACGAATCAAGCGCAGGAATGACTTGAAGACGTACAAAAAGCAGAAAGTGCCCAAACAAACTCCGGAACAAAAGTCTCGTGCCAAAACCAGGGCTCGAAAGCTGTACAGCTGCATTTTGGACAATGTCGACCAGTGCATTTTGATGGATGACGAAACATACGTTAAAGAAGATTCAAGAACGCTACCGGGGCCGCAGTTTTATACTAAATCTGTTGGGGAACGTGTGCCAACCGCAGATACGACTGTTGCGATGGAGAAATTCGGTCAGAAGGTGCTCATTTGGCAAGCTATTTGCACATGTGGCTTGCGTTCTTCAATTTTCTATACAAAAGGAACTATAAATGCTGAGATTTATCAAAAGGAATGTTTGAAGAACAGGTTGCTACCATTGTATAGAAAGCACCAGTCCCTCCTCTCTTCTGGCCAGATTTGGCATCGGCACATTACGCCAAATCCACTCTACAGTGGCTGACGGAGAATAACATCAAGTTCGTAGAAAAAGACATCAACCCACCAAACTGTCCCCAGTTGCGACCGATCGAACGCTATTGGGCAATAGTCAAGCGTATATTTAAGAAGGATGGTACAGTGTCCCAAAACATGACCGATTTTAAGAAAAATTGGGCAGCGGCATCCAGGAAGTGCACAAAGGTCACTGTGCAGAATTTGATGGCAGGTGTCAAATCAAAGGTACGGGCATTCTACAGAAATGAACATGATGACTAGTTTTTCCGTTTGGATCTTTTGTAAACATGTTAAGCTATAATAAACTGAAATAGTATGTTAATTTTAACCATGTTTTCATGCCTATTTTATTATTTGGAAGTTTATAACTACTTTTCGATACACTCCTTATAAAGCAAAGTGGTAAATTCCAAGTTATGCAAACTATCCTTGAGATCAGAACATAGCAGCTACAGTTCTTAAAAAACATTGTCTGGGCTATGCGTCCTGTTGTCCCTATTGCGTTCGATCGGTCGCAACTGGGGACAGTTTGGTGGGTTGATGTCTTTTTCTACGAACTTGATGTTATTCTCCGTCAGCCACTGTAGAGTGGATTTGGCGTAATGTGCCGATGCCAAATCTGGCCAGAAGAGAGGAGGGGACTGGTGCTTTCTATACAATGGTAGCAACCTGTTCTTCAAACATTCCTTTTGATAAATCTCAGCATTTATAGTTCCTTTTGTATAGAAAATTGAAGAACGCAAGCCACATGTGCAAATAGCTTGCCAAATGAGCACCTTCTGACCGAATTTCTCCATCGCAACAGTCGTATCTGCGGTTGGCACACGTTCCCCAACAGATTTAGTATAAAACTGCGGCCCCGGTAGCGTTCTTGAATCTTCTTTAACGTATGTTTCGTCATCCATCAAAATGCACTGGTCGACATTGTCCAAAATGCAGCTGTACAGCTTTCGAGCCCTGGTTTTGGCACGAGACTTTTGTTCCGGAGTTTGTTTGGGCACTTTCTGCTTTTTGTACGTCTTCAAGTCATTCCTGCGCTTGATTCGTTGAATCATTCCGATGCTGGTCCTGAACTTCTTGGCTAGATCGCGAGTAGAGGCAGATTTGTTCCGTTGAATATAATCCACAACTTTTTGGTCCAAATCGGGGTTGCTGGAGCCGGGTTTCCGGCCACTTCTTGGTAAATCCTGAGGAGCACTCCTACCAAACTTTTTGATGATGCGTTTTACACTTGCCGGGTGAACATTTACTCTTTTCGCAATCTGGTTGTAAGTAACACCCTTTTCGGTGCACCAAGTGTGCAGAATTTTCTTTTTAGTCTCAAATTCAATTCGCGACATTTTGAATACAACTTTATCAACGGAAATGAATGAACCGAATAATCATTTTGGACATGTAAACAAAGCAAATGGCGCTTACACGCTAAAAATATATACAGTAGTTTATGCGTAATAACGCATCGAATGTTTATAACTACTTTTCGATACACTCCTTAATGTGTTTTGACTTTAAGAATGTTAATTGAATATGTTTGAATATTTTTTGTAACTTTGAATTGCCTAACATTTACTGTTGCAACTGTAAATCTTAAGGTTCTGACTGCCAATAGAGTTTGGATCACCTAGACCATTTCAAAATTACCTTCTTGTGTATTTTTACGTTCGCAAATATTCACTGAATATACTTGAATACGTGACCCAAACAACTACAATTACTATCGTAGATTTCAAGTTCTAAACTCCAGGACCGTTTGAATAACCTAGCGGATCTCCAAGTTATAAAATAAAGACTGTTGACGTTCCAAAAGGTTTATTAAAAGTGTTTGAATACATACGGTTACCATATATACCTAAAAAACGACTGTTAAAACTGTAGATTCTATGTTTTGAACTTAAGGACAGTTTGAAGTACCTAGAACATCCCAAGATTGTCGCATTATGTATGTTGGCCTTCCACACGATTCAATCGTTATATATAAATACTTATTGTTCCTTTGCACACTTCAAAAACCTACTGTTACAACTTTAGATCATATGTTCTGCACTCAAAGACTGTTTGGTTGGCCTAGATCATCCCCGTTAATCTCATCAGGTTTTTCACACTCGAAAATATTTACTGAATATGGTTGAATACATAGCGTAACTTTGTATAGCCCAAAATCCTATAGTTACTACTGTAGATCTTAAGTTCTGAACTCAAGGACAGTTTGGATGACCTAGAACGTCATAAATTTATCAAATAATTACTGTTTCCTTCCAAAAGGTTCATTCAATAAGTTTGAATACATATCATAACCTTACCACCCATACCAAACCCGAGCTTCTTCATATTCAGGATGTTCTAGGTCGTCAATTCGGTCTTAAACTCATATGCTTTTTATATTTTCCACATATTTTGATGGAAAACAAATTTGCCCAAGACAGTGTACACTTTTATTCAGTCTGTGTGAACTTGTTAAAATGCTAGGTGCTGACCTTGAGTACAGAGTACTGAATTGAGGAGTATTGGAACCAGTTGTTTACTAAGAAAACGGCTGTAGGTGACCTTAAATACCCTAAGGTGATTAAGGTAGGTGAAAACAGCTTCACATGGCAACGGCTCGAAAAAGGGATTGAGGCGTTTCAAAAGTGCGTATAGACTTGTCTTCGCAAACACGAGCTGCGGATCAAGGCCGTGAAAAAGTTGCTAGATTACAGGCTTTTTTACAAAAAAACAGCGGTGAACACTTAATTAATTTTTACTGTACTTATAAATTAAATGTATAAAAGATTAAAGAAATACTCAAATTCGGAAATCACTTTTTAGTCACTATTTGGTCACTATTTTTATTATTTTAGTCACTAAAGTCACTATTATTTATCCATAAATCCGCTACCAGCCCTGCATGTAAATGACAAACTGTCTGTTATTGCGTTATGCTATCATCTTGTTTGAATGGACTTCTTTTGCAAGTTGATTAAAATTGTTTCTTCCAAAACACCTATTACTTTGAAAAATTCGAAAGCAAAAGAGGCCGGCTTTGTAAAAAATGTAGGATTTGTTAAGCAGAGCAACTTCTTCATTAACCTTCCTAAGATATTTGGGTCAATTTCGATCCATGGCACAACTTCAATGTACGCTATCTATTTTATTTTTAAACCAATCGGGCTTTACAAATTAATACTTTACGGAATTCTTGACAGTGTTTGGCTGGGTAAACAGAAATGCACGTCCTGAGTGAAGTTTCTCAGTGCGTAACGAATTGTCTTATGTTATTGTCATATTAGTTCCAAATCGTGCTGCAATCTATTTATATATCGGCTCTAGAGAGTTGCCGTCTTTGGCAAAGTTTCTCGGTATGCCATTTGTTGTTATTTGACATTATAATATCAATTCCAGATCTTGCCACTAAGATAGCGCTGCAGTATTTTGTTTGCTAAATGAAGGTCTAGAGAGATGCCGTCTTGGATAAGGTTTCTCAGTATGCTATGTGTCGTCTTTTTAGTTCCAGATCTTGCCACAGAGATTGCACTGCAGTCAATCTTTGTCAAATGAAGCTACGAGTTGTCGTCTTCGGTAAAGTCTCTCAGTATGTAAGTTGTCATCTTTTGTTATTATTATATAAATTCCAGATCTTGCCGCAAATATAGCGCTGCAGTATATATTTTCTAAAAAAAAAGCCATAGAGAATTGCCTTCCACAAAAAAATCAGTATGTCATTTTTCGTCTTTTGACACTCTCAAATTACTTTCAGCACAGAGCACACATCTAAGTTTGAACAAAATGTCTTCAAGAAATCAAAATACGTTAATACCGACCGTCGAGTTATTAGTACGAGACACTGAAGAAGTCTGCACATTGTAGACGAAATACGCGTATCTGTCGAAGATAAGCAAAGGTAGTTGGAATTAAATGGAGATTACTAATTTTTCTTCTAAATTATAGTTATAAAAGCAAAGCCTACCGTTATAGAGAAGAATTGTTCTATGATTGCCTTAAGGCCACTGGCCTCCCTAAGCGGATCCTCCGCGTCCTACTCCTTTAACAAAACCTTAGCCCTTAATTCCTTTTCAGCATCTGTCCTGAGTAACACTTTACGATGACCCTTGTTAAGTTCGAAAGTTCTGATCCATAGCTAAATAACATGTTGTTAGAGTTAGTGCTCTAATCACGCACATTTAAAATATGGTATTTATACTTGAATTTTCTGCACCTGAAACATCAGACCTATTATGAGTTACTCACAATCATGACCAAAACAATCATATTTTTCGATAATGAAGCAAACAATAAGATTATTAATGATGCCAACTGTACGGGTGTATTTGACGTCTAATCGATGACAATTAGAGAATCAACGACAATGAAAGAATTGTCAAGCAAATGAAAATTTGTTTCCCTAAATTATTGATATCAGGTACTAGCTTCGTCTAAATTGCGGCTAAAGCCGCCAGTATCACACCTCTTTCAGTGCCTTGAAATAAACGTACTACGACGTGGCAATATAAAGAAAGCATGTACTTTTCATGTTCTTGGTCTCCCATGCGACCTTTTGCATGAGATTAGCCCTCTCACCAACGACAAGGTGACAACCATGATCTTCGAGAGGGTCAGGAGGTTCCTTTTATCTGACTTATTCTTGTCACAATCAAGTTGCTAAAACCAATAATGGTGGTTGCATTGGGAAGATAAAGAGTAAGAGGCGAATGAACTTTAACAAATTTAAAGCCTTCTAATAAAAAAAGAAGATAAAGAGTTCTTGAATTTATCGTAGAAGTTAGATGGAAGTCAATCCTCACATCGCGATTATTTTAGTGTTCTTTATTTTTTTTTCTTAAAATACGCATTACTGCACTCAGGCAAATAAACTTAAGCATTTCATAAGGTACAGCGATGCAAAGATGCTTTTGAATTTCAACTTCATTCATAATTTAGAATTTTGTTTTGCACGACGTTTTCTGGGTGGCCACAGACTCGGGAAAATCGGGAAATGCGGGAAAAATGCGGGAATCCAAAATCATCGGGAAATATGCAGGAAAAAGGCGGGAATTTCAAAAGTCATCGGGAATTTTTGTCATATGGAAGGAACCATACTCACCCCTTTTTACAAGAGTTTGAGTAGCGTTTTTGTCATTTACTCGGTCCACCGATCTCATTGTTCAGCCTGTTCAAAACGTACCGCTTAGAGCATCTTCAGCGGTGGTCTATTTTAACATCTTTATAGTTGATTTGTATCAGCAAACTTAAGAAAAACCACCGATAACTGACCAACTTTGCGTTCCCCGCACCGGTGTTGTATTTCTTGTTGTTAAACCCACCAACACCTATCATCTTGTCAATCTTACAATAGCCAGAGATCAGAAGTTTTGTTTTTTTCAGAGACCGAGGATTTTTCGCAAACTGTTTACCATGGAACATACCATAAAATAAGGGAACTTTCCAGAAATTAAGGGTTCTTCCTAGAAGTTCAGACAACTCTACTGAAATTCAGATTGTTTCCTAGAAATTCAGGGAATTGTCCACAAATACAAGGAGCTTACCACAAGTTCAGGGAAATTTCCAAAAGCAAAGGATTCTTCACAGAAGTTCAGGTTACTATCCAGAAATTCAGGGGGCTTCCAGAAGTTTACAAAACTTGTCAGATTATTTTGGTATTTTTCAGAAGTTCATAGAACTACTCAAGATGTTCAGGGAACTTCCCAAAAATTCAAGTAACTTTCAAGAAAATTTTAGAACTTCCAATAGAGAACAGTCAAGAAATTCATGAAGCTTTTCAAGAGTGAGGATCTTCCTAGAGGTTTAGTGAACATCTTAGAATTTCATGAAACTTGCTAGACATATACAGAACTTCTTAGAAGTTCAGCGAACATGTAGGAGTTCAAGAAACTTCCTTGAAGTTCAGAGAAATGCTCACAAAGATCATGGAACTCCCCCAAAGATCAACAAAAAACTTTCCAAAATGTCAGCAAACATCTCAGACGTTCAGAGAACGTCCCAGAAATTCAGAGAATTTCCCAGAAGTTCAGGGAACTTTCCAAAAGCTCAAAAAAACTCCCAGATGCTAAGGGTATTCAGCAATTTAGAAAATTTCCCAGTAGTCCTGCGATCTTCCAAGAATTTCAGAAAACTTCCCCCAAGATCGGGGAACTTCCCAGAATTTCAGAAAACGTTCCAGATAAACAGGAAACTGGATTTTTTGAGCATTCCAAAAGCTTAGGAAACTTTCAAAGGATTTTTCCATAAGTTTGGGGAGCTTCCTAGAACTTCAGGGATCTTTCCAGGTGATTTCCAATCGTTCCGAAAACATCCCAAAAGTTCAGGGTATTTCAGTTTTAAGAAGAACTTAAACTTCTTACTACTCGATAATTTTTCGAACCCAACCAAAACGAGAATAAAGAAACCAACAACTTTTTAATCAATTTCATAGAATTTCCACCGTTTCACAATCTTGGAGATCATCAAAAGTTCTTGTACGGTTTAACAACATTTCGGTAGTGCTAACTATTCCACAGAAATTCCACGGCTTCCAAGATTTTTTTTTTCAATTTCTCGTAAGTTATTTAAATATGAGTGATATTCTGATTTTTATCACAGAATATGTACCTGCTGGAAGTTAAAACAACTTCTGGTAAGCGAAATCTGATTTTCTAAGTTCCCGTCATTTCCAGAAAGTTGTTCCTATTCCATGGATGATCAGCAAACTTTTTGGAAGTTCATCCAAGTTTCCAGAAACGTTAGTAATTTTTCGGCAATTCAATGAACTTCTCTAAAGTTCCACCATTTCTCTTCTCGAAAGACAGCGAGCAAACTTCATGATTATCTGGAAACTTCCAATTGTTTTATTCAACTGGCGAGAAGTTCAATCAACTTCTGGCATGTTCATTATAGATATTTCCACCCAATCTGCATAGATATTCTGAAGTTCATTAAATTAAATTTTTAAAGAGTGCGTTCAGTAAGAAACTTAGAAGCTTATATAAGTTCTGAAATGATGTAAAATAGATGAGGTATAAAACAAAATTTACAAACACCAGCGATGCAGCGATGTTTTTGCGTTTGGTCTTGACAAATAAATCCAAACCACGATTTGAACCACCGTTGAAGATGCCCTTAGAAGATCTGGCTACACGGCTGTTACAGGTGAGGCCAGAAATGAACTTATCTTTCATGTGGTGGCGAATGTGTTTGAAGTTTGGCAAATTGCGTTTGGAAGGGTGTTAAGACATGGTGAAAGAAGAATTTGGGGTGCTAAATGCCGTCTGACGTTGTTTGCCAGATTCCAGAGAAAAGAAAATGGTTTGGACAAATTTTGGCTAGAACCAAGAAGGAGCTCACCTGACAACATATTTGAATTGGATGTCGTAAAAAGCGAAATAAATAAGTCGTGGATTCGAAAATGTCAAGTTGACCGAAAGTTGGTCCATTTCTAGTTTTTCAAATTAATGAATCGTACTGATTCATGCCAAAACTCATAATGCAATCTTGATGAATATCGAAAGGAATGCCCCTAGATAAACCTGCAGCGAGAGTAAATTGCAATTGTGTTGCAATGATTTTTCTAAAACAGTTCATAAAATTACTTGATGATTAAATTAGCCATTTTGGAATCACCAAGAGGTTACTGATGTACAAGATAACAAGAACAAACAAACTTGATACCTTTCCGATTTCCGGCTCGCTAATTTCGCAACAAATATTATCAAAAGTGCACTCGACCATCGCCAGTTCCTGAGTCATGACTCACACCGGCCACCAATCCGAAATTTCACTTCTTCAAGCTTGGCAACGACCGACCGACCGACCGACAAGTGATTGTTTTCGTTTCGAGTCATAACAAATCCAAACAACAACATTTGGGCCAACTTCAAGACTTCAAGCTGGTTGTTGATTTTTCATACTCGCAGTTGACTTGTCTCACCAACCTACTCAACAGTTTGACGACGATCGTTGGACAAAGAAGAAAACCCATCACCTCGGAGATAGAAGATGTAGCGAAAGATGAATAATCAGCTCCACCTTTGTGCCGCGGCTAGGATTTTGTTCGTTTCTGGGTTTATTGCAGATCAGGATGTACGATCCTTTTCCTGGTTGGCAGTAGAGATGGAGCCACCTTCGCATGTGGCGAATTAACATTAGCTTGTAATCGTCGAAAAATGGGTGTTGGGGCAATAACTTTGCTCGATTGAAGATTGCGCGGGCGAAGAAAGCCAAACGACGACGATGCTGAAATGACACATTTCAATTTTGCAGCTCGGTCGCAAGCTCGAATCATACCGGTTGACAGTGGTGGTCGTCAAAACAGGAGGATTTCGTTTACTTTCTGTCGATGGGGATTGTTTCCCGACCACCACTGTACCCATACGTATCCGTATGAGCAATTACCGGTTTTTCGCGTGGTGTTCTTCTTGTTGGTGGTGGTCCTCTTCTTCGCTTCATCGCTCGCCAATTGCGCGAAGCGGAGACAATATCGAAGATGTATGTTGACTTTCGATAAATGTTACGCCTCCTCGGAGCTCGTTGCTCTGCCGGTTGCCTCCTTCCTGACCCGTACAGTGTGTCTAGTACGGATGAATGGTTAAAGCTAGATTTTCGTTTGCATTTTTATTTGCCTTCCTCTATCTCAGTTGCGTTTGCTGTCACTTCCTGTTGCAGCTGGGCTCTGGCAGACGACAGGCGGTGGTCGGTGTGGTCACATGTTTAATTCATTATGGGAAAGTCGGTCTGGCGGTGGGGATCGGGGTGTTTGGGAAGAGAACATCTCAATCATGCGGCGATAGGTGACTGGTTCGTTGGATATTAGGAAGCCATAATTTGAACTAGGGTTGCAGATGGCCCAAACAGTTGTTTTCGATTCATGGTTTACAGTTCTTTACGGACAGTAACTATTTCTTTTGAATAGTTCTTCCGATTTTTTTCCGAAATAAAATTGAATGTGAAGCAAGTCGCAAGGAATGGCAAAATTATAGATATTCAACAGAAAAGCTTTCTGTTTATTTATTGCATTAGGCAACGTTGCAAATGAGCCGCATCACGCCTCATTATTTGAAAAAACCTTTCATAAAATTTGATAATTCAAAAAATGTATCTCAAAAATGCCTTGCACAATATTTATTGATTAATTTTTAATATATTATTCAATACGTAAACGTAAAAAAGTCCAAATTTTCTTTAAAAAGAACGTATAAAAAGTTGTTGAAGTCTAACACAATGAATATAATAAAAAAATTACATTTTGATTTCTTCATAAATATGATTATTTTCTCTTCGTATTGTTTTCCACAAGTACAGCTCTTTTTTTCCAGGAGTTCAAAATTTCTGCCTTAAAATATATAACATAAATTCCGACCACCCTATCTTCAAAATTTCGAAATCATAAAAAATACGGATAATACATTTTTTATAAATGGAACAAACATACCAAATATTACCAAGTTTTGATACTCCACGTGGACTTTTCGTCATACATTTTTTTAAAATTTTGTATGGAGCGTGTCCTTTGGTCAACCCCACTCCCTCCTAGGAAAATCTACGTGGTTTATGAATAGCCCCTTTGTAGCTATGGAACCGAATCAATTTTACGTGTACCAAAAAAAAAATACATATCGTTCCCAAGTATCATTGGGAACGATAAAGCTTTACGAAGTTTTATTAAAGTTTTATGAAAGCCAATAGGAATCGATTCGGTTTTATTTTGGCAGCAAGAGGTCCCAACAGGTTTCAAATTTTGGTCAGGTTTATAAAAACCTACACAGCTTCTTTACAACGATCTTAAAGCCTTGTCTTTTAAAATTCTTTCTACTCCTATCAATGGTTTTATTTTGACTTTATAAACTCATAAAATCCTGTTTTGAAATGCCGTTTCAGGACTCATTCATATTATCTTATTATGGTCAGTTGAAAAAGCATTTTAAAACCATTTTGCCTCCAGTCAATGCATTAAACGGCAAGTTGGCATTAAGGAAAGTAGCCATGGCTAAGATAAATTGGCTCTTTGGCAAAACTGTTCTTGCAATCGCCATATTGAAATTTATGAAATAATTGAAATGTGGAAGAATAAATACACCAAATTTTAAATGTAACACAATTGAGCTGTAGATCTGAGACCAACTTCGGTATTCTTTTGGATAACCTTATTGAATTCCATCAATTTTCAGGAGTTGCATGATTAATTTATCGAATATATTTCTTTCAATTTTGTTTTTGTTGTTGTAAACTCGCATAATTTCCGAGGCGCCTTAATTTTCAGCTCTTATCGTGCCAATATTCACCATAAAATTAAACGCGCATATGATTTGGAGCATGATACCGTATAAAAAACCCAATTTGTTTTGGATATTTTGCTATCGAACATAATTTCCCGTAACAACACAATTTTTTTCTTAGTCATTATTTACTGTTGAATGAATCAGAAGAGCAGAGAATCGAACAATGCAGAACAACAAAAACCAACCACGATATCGCCGTGAAGTTTGACAGCTGTGGCCATTCGGCCCTATGCTGGTTTTGATCGCAGCCAATAGGTTTTATGATGGTTCTCAAGTGGTCATAACATCTTTCACTAGAACATTTTCAAAATCTTTATGGTCTTAGAAAGGTTTTATGAATTTGTTTTCACAACCGTCTATAGAGTGGGCCACTTTGTACACATTTCGGCTTTAAAGTTGCATAGAGGAGGTGTTGGTGGACAAAACAGTTTTGAATGTAGTTTCACCTCAAAGCCGAAGGAGTGCTATACGGCTGGAATCGAACTGAAATTGTTACTTGGGTTACGATCTGACAGATTAGATCCGCCGGAATTGCTCGGGTCACATGAAGGCTCCTGATAGTTTAAAGTTCCATTTGAAAGTTGGAGCCTTGTACGAGTGTAGGGAATCCAAAATTATCACTAGGACTTCCATATTTGCTTGTGTTCACTCAGGCCTATGCCAGATAAACATAGTAAATTTAAAATTCTAGATCACTTTGGACGAACTACGTATTCTGTGGTAATCTAATAATGTCTACTTAGCTCCCAGAATTTCCAAATTCAAGTCTATAAACGTAAAAAGCTATGGTTACGTTAGTAGATCCTTGGTTTTGAATTCGGGGACAGTTTGGATCACCCCGAATATCCCAAAGCAACATCTATATCATGAGCAACCATCCATCAAATTATATTAACATAGTTTAACGAGTTTAGTTTTACGAGGCTGTAGATCTAATCTTCTGAACTCCACGGTAGTTAGAATAACCTGAAGCATTCCCGGGTAGTCTTATAATATGTATTGAGCATTCAGCATTCGATGCCTCATCGTCAGGGTTCTGTAGAATTCTCTTCAAGATTCAGCAGAATCCTCTTCAGGATTCAGCATAATTATCTTCAGGATTCAGAAGAATCATCTTCAGGATTCTGCTGGATTCAGCAAAATCATATTCAGAATATGTGATGAAAACCTTGTTTCTAAGGCCACAACTGTAGATTCCTTGCCAAATCATTAGTTTTCAAGCAAACTTATCAGCAAAAACAAATTTATACCTGATGGGGACATCCCCATGACCAGTTTCCAGATAAAATTTTCGCTCCGTTGACTTTGGGAATTTAAACACTTTTGCTATTTTCTATACATTCCGTCTGACCTAAGGTGGTCTTAATGAATTTGTTTATGACGGAGCAAACCCGTTGTAATTTGGCGTAAAAACCCCATATCTTTTGCTGAATTGAAGAGGTTTAGGCTGAGTCCTGAGCAGGATCCTAACGAATTCTGGCGTTTCTTGAAGAGGATTCAGTCAAGCCTTAAATAGGATTCCGACGATTGCTAAAGAGGATTCCGCCGAATCCTCGCAAGTTTTCTGATGAAGAGGATTCCAACAAATCCCGAAGAGAATTCTGCCTGAAGAATCCTAAAGTCCTAAAGAGTCCTTAAGTCCAAAAGAGGATTTTACAACGAGGATTCATCTGCATGCGGAAGAGGATCCCAAATCCTGTAGAGGATTCGGCAAAGTCTTTCAGAGGATTGTGCCAAATTCTGAGGAGAATTTTGCTGAAGCGTTAGGAGATTTCTGCTGAATCCTTAGTAGAATTGTGCTGAATCCTTAGGAGGAACCTCCTGAATCCTGAGCAGGAGAACTCTGCTTAACCTTGTGAAGGATTCAGCTGACCCAGAAGAACATCAAATCCTGGAGTTTTCTGTCGAATCCTGAAAAAGATTTTGCAGAATCATGACGAGGATTCTGCCAACTCCGGATGAGGTTTTCGAAAAACCTTAAAGAAGATTCTGCCAAATCTTGAAGAGAATTATGTCGAATCTTGGGGAGGATCCTGCTGAATCCTGCAGTGAGTCTTGTTGAGTCTGAAGAGGATTCTGCTGAATCCTAAACAGCATTCTAATGAATCGCTCCATCCTGAAGATTATTCTTGGAGAGAATTCTGCTGAGTCCTGAAGAGAATTTTGCTCAATCCTGAATAGGATTTTCGTGAACCCTGAAGAAAACTACTGAACTGTATTCTTAAGAGGATTCTGCTGAATCCTAAAGATGAACCAGCTGAATCCTGAAGGTGATTCTGCTGAATCCTGGAGAGAATTCTGCCGAATCGTGAAGAGAATATTTCTGAATCCTGAAGAGAACTATAATGAATTCTGATGAGGATTCTGCTGAATTCTGAAGATAACTAGCCTGAATCCATACAAATATTCTGTTGAATCCTGAAGAGGATTCTGCTGAATCTTGAAGAGCTGAGTCCTGGAGATGATGGCCGGAGTTCATAAAGGGATTCTCTTGCATCCGGGATTCTGATGAATCATGACGAGAATTCCATTGAAATCTGGAGATAAATCTGCTAAATCCTGAAGATGATTCTGTTAATCCCTGAAAATAATTTTACTGAATCCTAAAGATGATTCTTCTGAATCGAGAAGATGATTCTGCTGAATCCTGGAGAGAATTCTGCTGAATATTGAAAAGAGTTTTGTTGAATCCTGAAGAGGACTTCCGTGAATCCTGAAGAAAACTAGAATGAATTCTGAAGAGGATTTTTCCGAAGCCTGTAGTTGATTCTGCTGAATCCTGAAGATGGTTCTGCTGAATTCTGGAGGAAAATCTGCTGAAAAGTGAAGAGAATTTTTCTGAATCCTGAAGAGGGTTTTCGTGAATCCTGAAGAGAACTATAATGAATTCTGATGAGGATTCTGTTGAATCCTGAAAAGAACATGCCTGAATCCATAAAACGATTCTGTTGAATCCTGACGAGGATTCTGCTGAATCTTGAAGAGCTGACTCCTAGACATAAATCTGCTGTATCCTGAAGATCATGATGCTCAATTCTGAAAAGAATTGGCCTGAAACCATCAAGGAATTCTGTTGAATCCGGGATAGGATTTTGATGAATCCTGAAGATGATTCTGTTGAATCCTGAAAATTATTCTACTGATTCTTCTGAATCCTGAAGATGATTCTGCTAAATCCTGTAGAACATAAGGCTGAACCATGAACAGGATTCTTTTGAATCCTGAAGAGAATTCTGCTGAATCTTGGAAAGGATATTTGTTGAATCCTGAAGAGGATTTTCGTGAATCCTGAAGATGAATCTGCGGCCGAATGAAGCTGAATCCTGAAGATGACTGGACTAGAGGGATCTGCTGAATCCCGGAGAGCATCTCGAATCGGAGAATTCGCCGAATCCAGAAGAGGAATTCATGGATCCTGAGAACTAGACTGAATTCTGAAGAGGATTCTTCTGAATCCTGATGATGATTCTGCTGAATACAGAATTCAATAGGCAATAAGGCTGAACCTTAAACACAATTCTGTTGGATCCTGGACAGAATTCTGCTGAATCTTGAAGAGAATTTGGCTCAATCCTGAAGAGGATTTGTGTGAATCCTGAAAAGAACTAGACTGAATTCTGAAAACGATTCTGCTGAATCCTGAAGATGAATGTGCTGAATCCGCTGAATCTGCTGAAGACTCCACTGCATCCTAAAGATAAATCTGCTGAACCCTGAAGATGATGAAGCTGAATTCAGAAGAGAAATCTGTTGGATCGTCGTCTATCTGAGGAATCCAGAACAGGATCAGAGGCAGCATTTCGTTGAATCCTGTAGTGGGATTTGGCCGAATCATCAGAAATATTATAACTAAAAATAGCTGAGAAGTTCATTCATTATATGTTCCATGCATATTTTGGAAAGATGGTTCATTGATTTATCTTCTACAATCGCAAAGTGTCAGTCGAATGGTTACAAAATGCCACGATTTTTTTTACCAGAATTTTAAGTCGAATTTTGAACGTTGGTGGATTCTTGATGTAAGTTTTTCGCAGGAATTTGCCGATTTTCAAGAGATAGTTTTCTTTGCTGTTTCCTTTTTTGTTACTAAATTTCTTTTTCATGAGTTCTTTCCATTTCCTTTTTCTTCAACTCATGCCAATTTTCTTTGATTCCTTATCTTTTGCTGTTAATTCATATTCACCGCAAAACTCTGATTGTCATTCCGAAAAATCTCCCAAGAACATATACGCTAAAGAAAACATATGATTCACAAAAAAGTCACATCACCTCAGCTAGTCAGCAACTTGCATCGCCGCGAGATGATCTTCATACCGAACCGAATTTTTGTTTTCATCGTCCAACTTGAGAGCGTTTTTGGCTCATTTCGTTCGCCACGTTTCTCACCGCAGCCAGCCAGTCAGTCAGTCAGTCAGTCAGTCAGAATCCGTGCGGGGGCGAAACTCGTCCCCCAAATTCTTCTATGCATTGGCTAACGACAACGTTGGACTGTTTCTATCTCCTTCTCTCCTACGGCTGCCCTGCGGTTGGAGGAAAATCTCCCATTTTCGTGTGTGGTGGACGACAATTTCCACAGACAGCAAGCAAACGCGTTTGGATTACGTCGCAAACGGCCGTGTGCAAGGTTCCTTCCGCGACCGCTCCAACCCGTCCTCTCCCACGGATGACTAGAGCAATTTTTCACATGTTCGCGGCCGCATATTGGCAACAATGAATTTTCAGTTAAATGGCAAAATGTGGTGTCCATCGACGTACCGGTGGTGGCGGTGTTGGAAAATTGACCGATCTGGGACTCTAAAAATAAAGATTTTTGCCCGTCGGTTGGTCGAACGACTGTTGCTCTGTTGGTCGTTCATCACAATCGCCGAGCAGGTTGTTTTTCCGAATCCGAAAAGGTGAGCCCATCAGGTGCAAATGTTTATCGGTTTCACGTTTCTGGTGAAGATTTTTCCAAGAATATTACGTGGTTTTCATAATTGTCTCCGAGGTCGTTTCGACTGAATAGTGAATTTGTTTTAGACCAACATCCCAGCGGGCCCCAACAACTGCCACTACTCTCAGAACGAGAAATCGAAGCATTAAACGATCTGATTACATAACACTCACACACGATTGTGCACATTTCTCGTGCTCTGCCTGATTGCCCTGAAGCCGAAACTAAAACGGTACCAGGGTGTGAACTCACGTTCATTCAAACATTCAAACACAGAGCGCTTCGGTTGGTCGGTACACGTGCAACATGCTGCGAGGTCCGGGGGGCATTATGACACCTGTACCTCTAATAGCCAGCGGCGGTGGCACCCCAGCTCCCATCCGATCGAAGGTCTGCCGATAGATCGAAATTAGGTCCACACGCAGTCGGATGCTAGAATTGACCTCGATTCTCCGCCGACGATACTCATGAACATGACTTCGCGGACAACGACACCACCGGAGAAAGGTAGAGAGGCGCAGCGCGTGCCGGTCTCTGATCGCGTGGAAATTGATATTGCTGAAGACACACACACACACACACGATCCATAAAGCTGCAAACAGCAGTTTCGGTTTCGAAGAAGGAAGTGGCGAACGTAATGGTAGCCGGACACCTCCGGAGCAAGAGGACGCGGCAAGGCGGCGAGCAGGCAGCAAGCCCAGGCCGAACAACGATAGTACGGGCCAGATTGGGCTCTCCGGGGCGGGCCGAAAGATGGCAACCAACAATAGTTATTGATAGCACTGCTTTGCTCGCGGAACCGGGTAACGGTCGCCCAATATAGGTGAATTGAAGCCCGGGGAGTGTTGGCAGGGGTTGGAGCCGTGTACCACAGAAGTCGCTCGACGTGACGGCGATTGTGCAAACTTCTCCGGGCGAAAGAACCAGACCGTCCCTTACAAATGGTGTGTTAATGATAAATAAGTTGTCGTTTGCGGAAATTGCAGTGAGTCCAAACGCGAGGCGTTGCCTCGCGAGTTTGCTGCTGGGCAACCGCAGCGTTCGGGTTCCGGGGATCGCGAAACAGGGTCTGGGATGCGGCGTAATGGCACATAAGAAGGTGGTGGAAGGTGTACGAAAATGTACATACCAGATCCTGAGGTCCAACGTCGTTCAGGTAGCCATCCAGGTCTGGTTCCACGAGCCATTCTGAGTTTTCACAACGAGAAGCATCGTCAAAACTATCATCAGAATACATGACGGCGAAAGACCTCCTTGGGAACTCGCCAAGATCTTCAAGCAGTGCCAAATATTTTTCTTCTTTTTTTGGATTCGTTTCGAAAATGTAAATTTCGTACAATTTATCATGCTTTCGGATCATTGGGAACGCATCATCTCGCATTGCAGTACGAGAATGACTTCTACAATTATGAAATCGTTGTAAAAAATGCGGCAATGTCACGCCAGCAAGAACGGCATATGCTGTCACGTTACTTAGTTGGTCTGCAACAGAGTAACTAAGGTATGATACGAATTTTCGTTAATACATACTTCAGCGTCATTCATTTCCATCATCAAAATGCAAGTTTCGATTTGTTTCAACTATGATACTAAACTATGTTTTGTTTTTGATTACCGTTTATAGAAGTGCAAATTACGAAAAATTCGTATTTCTTATTGAGCAACTTTTTTTTTCATTCAATTCTTAGCGCACGAATTATCCATAAAAATAGAGGACAGAAACAAAATACAAAACAATCGATTTTTTGCAGTTTATCCACGTTTTACCCAACCTGTACGGAAGAATACGAAATATTTGTAGCAAAATAATTTTTTTCGTCGTACAGATTACTGAACTCAGAGGTTGATGTTATTATTTTATGATTATTTTTCTACGAACGACTCATACTTTGCCTATCAGGTATCAAGTACTGAACAATCGAATCGTATTTACATATGCAGATTCAATGATTCTGCTAAATCGTGAAGCGGATTCTATTGAATCCTCGTTAGTTTTCTGTTGAACCCTGAACAGGATTCTGACAAATCCAGAAGAGGATTCTGCCAAGTCCTAAAGAAGATTCTGCCATATTCTGAGGAGAATTATGCTGAACTCTAAGGTGGATTCTGTTGAGTCCTGGAGTTTTTTGTCGAGTCCTGAAATAGCTTCTGCTGAATCATGAAGAGGTTTCTGGCAGCCCCAGAGAAGAGGATTTCTTCAAGCCCTGAAGAAAATTCTGCCGAATCCTGAAGAGAAATATGTCGAGGATTCTGCTGAATCCTGCAGTTAACCCTGCTGAACCTGAAGATAATTCTGCTGCTAAAAATTTTGCTGAATGCGACTGAATCCTGAAAAGTATTAGGTAGAATCATGTAGAGCATAAGGCTGAATTCAGAACAGGAGTCTTTTGAATCCTGAAGATAATTCTACTGAATCCTGAAAAGGATTTAGCTGAATCTTGAAGAGAATTCTACTGAATCCTGAGGAAAAATCTGCGGAATCCTGAAGATAACTAGGCTGAATCCTGAAGATGAATCTGCTGAATTCTGAAGATGATTTTGTGAATCCTGCAGAACTCTTAAGGTGATTCTCCTGAATCTTGAAGATAATTCTCCTGAATCTTGAAGAGGACTCTGCTGAATCTTGAAGAGAATTCTGCCGAATCCTGAAGACAAATATGCTGAATCCTGAAGATAAATCTGCTGAATTCTGAAAAGGATTTTTCTGAATTCTGCAGAATCTTTTAAATGATTCTTCTGAATCCTGAAGATAATACTGCTGAATCTTGGAGAACTGTGCTGAATCGTGGAGACAAATCTGCCGAATTCTTAAGATGATGATGCTGAATACTGAAGAGGATTGTGGTAAATCCTGAAGAAAACGAGGCTGAATCCTGCAGATGAATTTGCTGAATTCTGAAGATGATTTTCTGAATCCAGAATCCGAAGATGATCCTCTTGAATCCTGCAGAGATCTTAATCCGGAGATGATTCTGCTGAATCCTGGAACGAATGGAATCCTGGAGACAATCTGAATCCTGGAAAAGATTCTGCTGAATCCTGGAGACAAATCAGCTGAATCCTGAAGATGATCATTCTCAATACTGAAGAGGATTTTGGTGAATCCTGAAGATAACTAGGCTGAATTCTGAAGATAATTTTGCTGAATCCTGAAGAAGATTCTGATGAATCTTGAAGAGAATTTTGCTGAATCCTGGAGACAAATCTGCTGAATTCTGAAGATGATTTTTCTGAATCCTCCCGAATCCTAAAAATGATTCTTCTGAATCCTGAAGATAATTTGCTGAATCTAGAAAAGACTTTTTCTGAATCCTAAAGATGATGCTAAATGCTGAAGACAATTGTGGTAAATCCTGAGAAAACCGAGGCTGAACCGGCTCGATTCTGAAGATGATTTTGCTGAATCCTGCAGAATCTTAAAGATGATTCTTCTGAATCCTGAAGATAATTTTGCTGAATCCTGACGAAGATTCTGCTGAATCTTGAAGAGAATTTTGCTGAACCATGAAGACAAATCTGCTGAATCCTGAAGATGATGATGCTGAATACTGAAGAGGATGATGCTGAATACTGAAGAGGATTTTGGTGAATCCTGAAGATAACTATGCTGAATCCTGAAGAAGAGTTTGCTGAGTTCTGAAGATGATTTTGCTGAATCCTGTAGAATGCCAAAGCTTATTCTTTTAAATGATTCTTCTGAATCCTGAAGATAATTCTGCTGAATCTTGGAGCACTGTGCTGATACCTGCAGAATCCTGAAGACGATGATGCTGAATACTCGAAAGAGGATTTGCGGTAAATCCCTGAAGAAAACGAGGCCGAATCCTGCAGATGAATTGGCTGGAAATTCTGAAGACAGATTTTTCTGAATCTGCAGAAGTCCAAAGACGACTCTGTTGAATCCTGCAGACACGTGCATGAACCCTGGAAAAGATTCTGCACGAACTCACATGGAACAAATCAGCTGAATCCTGAAGATGATCATTCTCAACACTAAAGAGGATTTTGGTGAATCCTGCAGCATAACGTTAGGCTGAATCCTCAGAAGAAGAGATTCTGCTGAATCTTTGAAGATAATTTGGCTGAATCACTGAAGATAAAAATGCACAATTCAGAAGATGATTTTCTGAATCCTCCATGAAATCCTAAAATTGATTCTTCTGAATCCTGAAGATAACGGTTGAATCAGTGCTTTTTTCAGAACTGTTATTAGATGATGCCAATGCTGAAGAGGATTGTGTAAATCAGAGAAACCAGGGCCAAATCCTTAATGTCTCATTGCATTTCAAAGATGATTTCGTTGAATCAAGAATCTTTAAAGCGACATCTTCAATCCAAAGATAACGGTTTAATCCACTAAATATCTACGAACTTGGTGAATTTTGCTGAACCTGAATAATAAATCATTGAACTAAAGACATATGGTGAATACTGAAGAGGACGGTGAACTGGAAGATAACGTTATGCTGGAATCAGCATAAGAGTCAATATTTCAAAAGATGATCGCTGAATCAGAATGCCAATGATTTTCTGAAACTTCAGCATAATTCTACTATATAACTTTAAGACATGATGCTGAACACGAAGGTATTTCAGTTATCCAGATAACTAGGCTGAATCCTGAAGATTAATCTGTTGAATCTTCTGAAGATTTTTGTTTGTTTTTCATTGTCGAGTTGCAGCCTGGTTTAGTTTACTCGACGTTGTCTTTATCTTTATCTTCATCTTTATTTGCCACTCAAACACCACTTGTGGGCGTTTCCGTAAGTGCTCCGGTGGTGAGATTCGAACTCGTGATTTTGGCGTGAGAGGTATGGATGTTAACCAAAAATCCTGAAGATAATTTGGCTGAATCCTGAAGAAGATTCTGCTGAATCTTGAAGAGAATTTTGCTGAATCATGGAGACAAATCTGCTGAACCCTGAAGACAAATCTGCTTAATCCTGAAGTTGATGATGCTGAATACTGATGAGGGTTTTAGTGACTTCTGAAGATAACTTAGCTGAATCCTGAAGATGACTCTGCTGAATTGTCAAGATGATTTTGCTGAATCTTGCAGAATCCTAGAGATGATTCTTCTGAATCCGAAAGATAATTTTGCTTAATCTTGAAGATAATTCTGCTGAATCCTGTAGACAAATCTAATGAATCCTGAATAATATGATGCTAAATACTGAAGAGCATTTTGGTAAATCCTGAATAAAACTTGGCTGAATCCTGAAGATGAATCTGCTGATGTCTGAAGATGATTTAGCTGAATCCTGCAGAATCCTGATGAATCTTCTGAATTCTGAAGATAATTCTGCTGAGTCCCGAAGACAAATCCGATGAATCCTGAAGATGGTGATGCTGAATACTGAAGAGGGTTTTGGTAAATCCTGAAGATAACTAGGCTGAATGCTAAAGATGAACCTGCTGAATTCTGAAGATGATTTTGCTGAATCCTCAGGATTCTCAAGGTGATTCTTCCAGAATCCTGAAGTCAAATCGGCTGAATACTGAGGTTGATGATGCTGAATAGGAAAAGTATTTTGGTGAATCCTGAAGATAACTAGGCTGAATCCTGAAGATGAATCTGCTGGAATTTTAAGATGATTTTGCTGAATCTTGAAGAGAATTCTGATGAATCCTGAAGACCAACCTGATGAATCCTGAAGATGATAAAGCTGAATGCTGCAAGAGGTTTTGTGAATCCGCAGATAGTTGGGCTGGAATCTCGAAGATGAATCTGCTGATATCGGAAGATAATTTGGCTTAATCTAGCAATATCATAGAAGATGATTTTCTGAATTCTGAATATAATATGTGCTAAATCCTGAAGAAGATTCTGCTGAATCTTGAAGAGAATTCTACTGAACCCTGATGATAGATTCTGCTGAATCTCACGAGGAATCTGAGGAAACCAGGACAGATTCTGAGGACAGGCGCTAGGATTCTGTAGTAGAAAGAGATTATGACGAATCTGAAGCAGGATTTTGATGAATCCTGAAAAAAAATCAACACTAAATGACTAAATAACCTTAAAAACAGCAGCGCCTTGTTGATCTGATAAACCTCTTCAACCAGCTCAAACTGGTATGCTTAACCCGAACAAGTAAAAAATATAATCTAATCGTATGTACGTATGCTGATTCAATTATTTTAGTAAACCTGTGAATTCTTCTAAAAATAAGAAAACATAATTTTTCATAATCCTCAAATCATAAACTTCGCGAATGATTTATCAAAGCAAATTGTTATATACCGGTCGCATCCAAGTATCCATCCAAGTAATTTACGGGTTGCATGAATTTCCAATATTGTAATTTGCCTAATTCTTGTCTGTTGGTTTGAAGCAACGGAACGAAATGCTAAAATTATCTTAATCGTATAATCATTCTTCGTTAGAATCGTTCTGTTGTCGCTATCATTGACCAAACATTAGGAAAGGCGGAAGGTCTTTTGCCATTTGTATGCATTTCTTTAAAAAAAATGCATCTCTAACTCTCACCGTTTTTTGTCGTGTTCACACCCGTTGCTCAGAGATCAGGGTCATTTTATGTCTGTGATTTGTTTTGTGTATTATTTGAATCACAATCTAGCAGAAATCTTGAATATTGGCCACGAAAGCCATCTTTTGAAAATATGCTGAACAAGATTTACAATTGGAATGGTCACACCAAATTCAACAATTACACGCAATGAAAAATTAGCTCCGTAGAGCTTATTTTAATGAGCCACTGAAATCAAAGAGCTGAGAAAAGCCACGTTTAGTTTTATCCTTGACTTTGTAGGTCGTTTTATGTATGTTCTACGATTTTAGAATAAAATAATTCAATTTAAGGCATGTCTTTGGCAATAAATGTAGCCATTTTAGGGATTCAACTCGTTGAACAGGCTGCATTTGTCAACTGGCTCATGTGGGTGCTCCGTACAACAAAAAAACAAATCGTAGAGAAAATTCGAGGATGGAACAACGAAACATTGGTCGATAATTTTTAATAATATGCTGTTGTAGCTGTAGAATCACTAAAATTTTATGAAAAGAGCATATTTTCATATTTTATCCAGACTTGTCAAACCGAAATATGAAACATCGCGGATTGGAACAACGGAACAGTTGAGTGAGTGTTATAAAGGAGTCTTATGTTGTTAACTAATTTTTGAACAACTCTACATTTGGTACACCCCCCCCCCCCCCCCCTTTCTCTTAGATGTCAGGATCAATTTGACCAGGTATGGATTTCTAAAATGCTGTAACTTTTCTAAATAAGCATCTAGAAGTTTGAATTTTCTTGACTCCTATAACATATGAAGTTATGATTCTGAATCGAATCCAATTTTTTTCACATTTCTGAAGAGTAAGTTACGAATAAGGTGTTTCGAGACTTATTACCCTGGGTTTCAAATTCACATTGCGGAACGTTAACATGAGTAAATTTTAAAGTCTTTGTAGTCAAAATGCTCGTTGGAGCCCCAATTTTCAGTTTCTGGCGAGTACTGCTCTGTTTGACCCGATTGGCCACTAGGAATCCGTGCGGAAAGAGGGCATATTTAACTACGATCCTTAGGCTGCGACTGCTAATAATGAGAGTTCAACTGTAGAAGATAAGGGCCTGTTCATAAACCACGTAGACTCATTTTTGAAAATTCTCAGACACCCCCCACCCCCCTCGTAGACTTTTCTCTATACATTTTTTTGAAACATTGCATGGAGCGTAGACTTTGCTCAAAAACCCACCCCCCTCCCGCCAAAAAAGTCTACGTGGCTTATAAACAGCCCCTTCGTCAGCTCCCGGGTTCGTCAGAATTCTCTCCGGGTTCGTCTAAATCGTTTTCCTGAGCTATTTAAATCGTGTTCGTCAGATTCCGCATTTGAATTCGTCAGAATCCTCATCTGGAATCTTCCAGACGCTCTAATTGCTCTACAGGATTTGACAGAATCCTTCTTAGGATTCCATAGCAAATCTCTCTCGGAATCGTTTATATCCCCTTCCAGACTCGTCAGCATCCTGTCCCGTATGAATTTGAATTCTCTTCCGGATTTATCATAATCCTCTATTCCCTCTCGAATTTGTGGATCCATTAGAATCCTCTCCGGATTTGTCAGAATCCACTTCATGTTCTGTTAGAATCGTGCTTCGGCTTCCCCAACGATGTTGATGTTGGCGCAACTTTGCGACGATGGCAGAAACGTACATCATATTTAAGGCTGATTATGAGAGAAGGAGGCTCACGAGAAGACAATGTTAGCCTCTGACCACGAGTTCACATAGACGGTAACTAAATCGAGTTCAGATAGACGAGTTCATGTATCTGGGCTCATTGGTGACCGCCGATAATGACAGCAGCGGAAAAATCGAAAGCCACATTATGGCTGGCTATCGTGTTTACTGAAGACTCCGAAGGACGCTAACCAAGTTCGTCGAACTACAAAGTTGACAATCTACAAGACTTTAATTAGACCGGTAGTCCTATACGGTTACGAAAGGTGTTTCGTAAGATCTACGGTGGAGTACAGATGGAAGACTGCACGTAGAGAAGGCGTTCTCATTGTTTACGCCGCTTTTATTTTGGAGACTACGGTGGGTTGGGCATGTCGCAAGAATGTCGAGTGACAGCCTAGTTATATTGATTGTCGATAACGAACCGACCGGCAAAAGACCAACAGGCGCGCAATTAGCAAGGTGGATCGATCAATTGCAAGGCGAACCGCGAGGCTGTCGAAGTACAGCCATGGGCCGAATAGAATGAAGACAACTTCTATGTACAGCAGAGGCCATCCTGAATTTTGGACAATTTCCCTGAAGGTCACACTTAAGTCACGAGTACAAATCTCTCAAATTTTATTGACAGCTTCGCGTTCACGTTTGAGTCTGAGCCTGAGTGGTACAATCATATCGTACTACTACCAGCGTCTATCAAGTTACCATAAATTGAGAACTTTTAGGGTATTTTGAACTGGTGATTTTTTCAACCTTGTCTAGAATTTCTAAGAAGTATCCATACAGCTCCTATTCAGCTTGATTGTTGCTTACGTGTCCTCTTGGGAACTTTGTGTTTAGCCTCAAGTTGCTACGAGTACTGACGGGTTCTGTTTCCTTTTTGACTTAAAGTTGATGTTGTCCTTCTTCGTTAACATTTCATCACTCACACAATTCTTCTCTCTTCCCATTACAGGTTTGTTCAAAGAACTGATGCAAATGATGGAAACCATGACCGGACTGGAAATACGTGCTGATTGATTGCACGATCAACTGTAAGCCTTGTTAGCCATCCCAAACAGCCCAACCCAAGACCCGAAATCATCGAAACACCGAATCGATCTCCACCCATTTCTAGTTCAACAACTCCCAACCGTTTCCCTCCGAAAGTCAATACACAAACCTCGTCTAATTAATGGCACCTGGAGCTCGATTGACATTTGCGATCAACCTTTCGTCCCACCCCGCTCGGAGAGGAGATCATAAATTCCTAGTAGTTCAATCAGTGCGCAGTTAATTGTGGAAATTAGCATGGGTTTGGGTTGGTGCCCCCCCCCCCCTCCTCATGTCAAACGACTGCATGAGCTAATAAAATTTTATGCTTATGAATATGGGACGGCGGAAAACGACGATCGACTGCCGTTTTGTTTGTGTCGAGTTGCGCAAACTCTGACAGATCGACAGACTAGACTGACTTGCTGGTTGAACCTGCCCTATCAAATTGTCGTAAATTTTAACGGGTTGAACCCTTTCGTTTTCTTCACTAACGAATTAAGGGAAAGTTTCTCGAAGGGGGAGTCCTCTAACTGGAGCTGAGCAGAGAGAGAGAGAGAGATAGAGGTTAGACTTTTTTTTATTGTACGCCAGGCGAAGGCAGAGATCTCAATTTTTCATTATTTTTATTGCCGTGTGAAGAAAAGTTCATGTACCTACCACGAGGGAGGGCGACCACCGCCGCGAAGAAGTTAAGTAGGTCGTGTGGTAGTTTCCTGCCTGTAACATAACCGACCAACTTAAGAAGAGGTTGAGACGACGCGGCGAAAGCATGCTGTCTCTCTGTAGCAACACTCCTACTTTTCTTTTCTTGCTTGCCCTGGCCAAGGCTCAACGAGCTTTGTTCAAATGATCTGAGGAATGGAATATGTGTGTGTGTGTGTGTTTTACACCTTCTTTTTCCCGAAGGGAGTTTTATTTCTTCAAGGGAAATTAATTAAAGTCGAACATGCTGTCGAAGGCATTGGTTTTTTTCGGCTGTTGCAATAATCTTGTGTCTTAGAAGGTTTTTTTTTGTGAACTCCAATGGTTAGTGCAGTGATGATGAAACGTTGTCTTTTAATTGTAAAAAAATGTAATTTTTTTTCTAAGTTGCACCTTTTTAAAGACTGTATTCGATGAAATTTGTACACATAAAATAGGTCACCAAAATTTTTCCTTGAGCCCGATTCTTTTAAACTTTCTGGAAATAAAGTACTACTAAATGGTTAAGTTTTGACATCATTGGTTTATTGAACCTCTTCTCCCAACCCAAATGCCCGCACCTATGCCTTGACCCCTTTCATCAAATTTTGGGCAATGATAGGACCGACTTGCTTACTTACTTTTAACCACACTTTCTTTAGTTCAAGTTCATTTTCTATCAGTTTTGGAATTTTAACGAGCTTTGCCTTGATGATTGCCCAAAATTTTTCAATCGGGCGAAGTTCCGGAGTGTTTGGAGGGTTGACGTCTTTTGGTACAAAAACTACATTATTATCTTTGTACCCGTCTAAGACGGCCCGTCCCGGGCATAGTGGCAAGATGCCAAATCCGGCCAAAACAGTGTCGGGCCATCGTGAGATCTCAAGAAGGGCAGAAGTCGTTTTTGGAGGCATTCGTCCTTGTAGATTTGTCCGTTGACGGTCCCAGAGGTGATGAAGGGCTGACTCATTTTACCACATCCGCAAATCGCTTGCCAGACGAGGAATTTTTTGGTGAATTTCGACAGTTTCTTCTTCCGTACACTCTCCGGAACGGCCAACTTAGAGGTGGCGACGTAGTGTCCCTGTCCTAGCATTTGTTTGGTGTCCGCTTTAATGTAGGTCTCATCGTCCATCACAACGCAGAACGGTTTTGTGAGCCACTCCCTGTACAGTTTTCTTGCACGAGTTTTGGCCACCGAGTTCTGTTTATCGTTCCGGTTCGGTGCCTTCTGGACCTTGTACACATGTAATCCAGAACGTTTCATTGTTTTCCGCACAAAACAAACTGAAACTTTCGCCTTTTTCGCAAACATCCCTGATCGAAATGTTGGGATAACGCTTAAATTGGTTCAATACCATCCTGGCCTTCTCAGGATTCCCTGAATAAACAAGTATTTTAAAGGTATTATACCATTTATCGTTTCATAATTATTCAAGTTATCTTCCAAAAATTATAAACTGACGATAAAGTGTATCATATCGATGATATATGTTATGGTAAATCAAGATCTTACCATAACACTAATAGGTTGTTAAGTATCGTTACCATACAAAAAATGACTTTTTCTCGAACAAAATTTCCGGTGTATTATACAGTAAATAATTTGTGAATAATATTTTTTTCTGCAGTTTTACTTTAGGTGATATCGTTCAATTATGGTTATATCATAAATTTTTTTTTAATTGTTTTGATTTGAGGTTTCATCAATTGACATTCAAAGGTATATTATTAAAGTCAACAATACTGTTCACAAGTAGATTAAAATCAGTTAGAAAGTAAAATCTACTTAATTAAATTGCAACATACCCTTCAAGTAGACTGATAAAACCGCTCCCTTACACATACATATTAAAATGATCAGTATTTTAACATGAGTCATACAATTTGTGATAATAAACTAAAAATTACGTATTGTCACAACAGCTTCCTGTTTTTTTGTTTATTGTGACCATAATTCAAATCTTTTCTCGTTATATCATACAGTTAATGAGCAAGGGATATACTATACGGCACTGTTAATTTCTTGTTCATGACATCATTATCATATATAGAATTTGCTATTTATGGTTGTTTAAAGTTTGAATGGTTCCTTACATTACACCAGCATTATACACGGATGATACGTATAATGGTGATTACAACATGAATGGAACATGTATAATAATGATCATGCAGCCAATGGTAATTTTCTATTCGGGTTTGATGTGCCACGTTTTTTGCCACTACCATTTTTCCGCTTGGTTGTCTTACGGTCCTTGAACGGTTTGATCACATGAGATACGGTTGAATGTGCGATTCCGAGCTGTTTTCCGATCCATCGATGAGAAGCATTTGGGTTTTCGAAGTGAGTGCCCAAAATTTGTTGGCGCACTATTTTTTCATTCAAAGCCATCACTGAAATCACTCGACCGATTTTCACGAAACTCATTACACAATTGACACAACACAATGAAATACATTCAGTTAAAATTTCAATAATTTGTACCCACACGCTAAAAAGTTACGAGCAATTGCGTGTGTCCAAATTTCATCGAATACAGTCTTTAAAACCGTTGTAAAACAACAAAGTGACTGCAATACCACTAGAATGATCTAATGGTTATTCGGAAGATGTTAAATGGATTTTTATTTCTGTTCTTCTTGACCTGCTAACTCCCTTTCTAGAATGAACATTAGCATGATTGACCGCCCGAAGTTGCTACTCTGTTATTATCAGATCTGTTGTAATTACACAGAGAACCAACAAGTTATGCTTAGGTCTTACATGCATCCTCGATTTGTTAGAACTGGTGGCTGGTGAGTTAAAGCAATACCGGGGCTGCTCAAATGGACTTCCTGGAGAAAGCACTGAGTTGTAGGGTAAAAGGGTTGGGTTGCCGACAGGGCTCGTTTTGGTAAACTACTCGCTGAACTCTTGTTTACCATTATTTTCAGATTATTCTCCATTTAGTTGGTTTTAAGGAGATGTACTAGGTTAGCCAAAGAGTTTTGAAAGCGGAAATGAAAATACAGTTAGTAGTCTCCCATGATATTAATACACTTAGTCTAACGATCTACCAACTTTGTTGTCCCATCACGGAAGTGACTTTCTGGAAGGCCTGCAAAATACTCCTCTACGACGGTTATAACCTCTTCGATGGTTTTTATTTTCTTCAGCAAGGTTGTTCAGTAGATCGAGGCCTTCAGGATGATAAACTGGTGGCACTAGTGATGTTTGGTTGGTTGAGGCTTATCGAATGGTGTTAACATTGATTCAAAAGACGTCCGCAACGTGGCGCTAGAATCCCTGAGGACATTAAAAAGCAAAATATGTCAAAGTTTGCTAAAATATATATGATTTCGCAAGCAATTCGCTCATGTGGAAAGTGGAGCACCCCATTCGTGACAACTGGAACGGTCAATGGGCAGGTGTACCTAAAGGAATGCCTTCAAAAGCGACTACTTCCTCTTCTGAGGTCACACGATGGTCCTACGATTTTCTGGCCGGATTTAGACTCGGCCATCATTCGAAAGAGGTTTTGGAGTGGTACAAGGCTAAGGAGGTCAATTTCGTGCCGAAGCATCTCAACTCAGCATCTCGCACAGGAACTCCCAAGCAACACAAAACCGCTATGATTAGTTGCCGCAACTTGATTGTTACCTAATTGAGTCACATTGAAGTTGCCAATTGAAAAGTACTTGGCCATGATGAAGCAGACACTTCGGAAGCATCCTAAGGAAGTGAAATCGGAGGAAGATATGAAGAAAAAATGGATTGCCACGCAAAAAAAAGTTAGTCCGAATGTTGTACAGGACCTTATGAGTAGTGCAAAGAAAAATATATTGGAGGGGTCAGGGCTTTTTGAATGGTGTAAACATTCGATCAGAATTTGTCCACTACGTGGCGCTAGTGTTCATGTTAATTTTTTGTCATATCTGTATTTTGATATCAAGATCATGTATGAATTCATTGTTTTCAGGATTTTTTTTCGGGTAACCATGATCTTCCAGACGGTCGACATCATAGGTCAGAATTATTTCACTGCGTGCCGCTGGTCTGACTATGAACTATGTAATGAATGATTGGGAAACTAGCAGAATTTATAATTAATCACTTTTTAAAAATAAAAAATAAAACATTCAAATTTTCGCTAGTAAACGCGAGCAAATTCCTTTAAATTCTAGTGGAATTTAAAGGAATTTGCTCGCGTTTACTAGCGAAAATTTGAATGTTTTATTTTTTATTTTACCAGCGTAGTTTACCAGCGAAAATTTAAAAAAAGTGTTTCAATGTTTTATTTTTTATTTTTAAAAAGTGATTAATTTTAAATTCTCCTAGTTTCCCAATCACAATCGTTCTACTCATACGCTCAAAAAAGTATTTTTAAAATAGTTTTTTTTTAAGTGAAAGTATGTAATGAATGTTAACCGTTAGTGCATATGAGTGGTTGATTGCCCAAATATGGGTATTTTTGCTACGTTCTTCTGATAAATTCGGGTTAGTTTTTCAGAGTAGTTCTTCACAAAACTTCGAGTAGGTCCTTAAGAGAACCTCAACGATGTTCTGCAGGGAAGTTCTTCTGAGAACTTAAGAAACGTTCTGCAAAAAACTTCAGGGAAGTTCTGCAGAGAACCTCAGGAAAGTTCTGCACAGAACTTAAGGGAAGTTCTTCAGAAAACATCAAGGAAGTTCTGCAAATAATTTCTGGGAATTTCTGCAGAGAATTCTAGGGCAAATCTGCAGAGAACTTCAGGGAAATTCTGCAGAGAACTTCAGGGAAATTCTGCAGAGAATTTCAGGGAAGATCTAGAAAGAATTTCAGGGAAGATCTGGAATGAACTTCAGGGAAGATCTGGAAAGAATATCAGGGAAAATTTGGAAAGAACATCAGGGAAGTTCTGAAGAGAACTTCTGGGAAGTTCTGCAGAGAACTTAAGGAAAGTTTTGCAGAGAACTTAAGGAAAGTTCTGCAGAGAACTTCAGGGAAAATCTGCAGAACAGTTCCGCTAGGAACGTCAGAGAAGTTCTGCTAAGAACATCAGGAAAATTCTGCAGAAAACTTCAGGGAAGATCTGTAAAGAAATCCAGGGAGGTTTGCTAAGAACTTCAGGGATGTTATGCAGAGATCTTCAGGGTAGTTCAGCAGAGAACTTCAGGGACGGTTTATAAATTCATTTTTGTATTCAAAGCGGTTATAAGAATAATTATTGCTGGTGGTAATTTATACCAGCAGTGCGAAAACCGTTTTAAATGAAAATCTTAATTCATCTACCTTCCCAGACATTCTTTGCAGAATTTCGCGGAAGTTCTCTGCAAAACTTCTCTGAAATTACCTGCAGAACTTCCCTGAAGTTCTCTACAGAACTTCCCTGAAGCTCGCTGCAGAGCTTTCCCGATGTTCTCTGGAGAACTTCCCTGAAGTTCTCTAGAGAACGCCTTATCCTAAAACTTATTTTCCATTTAAATGCTTTTTTATGCCGTAGACATGTTTCAAAAAAACTACCTAAACCGACCACCAACTAAACACCATCATTTCTAATACTGATATGGTAACGCAGGCTAAAGGAGATTAATTTTTCCTTGGGTGTATTTATTCAAATATAATATTTACAAAATATCAATTGTTTTTTTTTTCTAATTGATTGCCTTCTAGTTGAGGTTCCAAGGATACTGGTTATGCCAGATGTAACAACACATCATGGCTGCATGGCATTTCTTATTGTAACGAACTTCAAATAGTTTGACATCCTGGTAAAATCTTTCCCCGGGCTCCTCCAAGTATGCTCCCCTGTTTTCTTTGAATTTATTAATTTGGACTCCAAAATATGTAACTTCAAGGACATGCACTGTTCTTCCAATTTTTTTCCCAAATTCTTCGACGATCTCCTGATAATTGTCAGCTTTATGGTTTCCCAAAAAGTTTTCTCATATTTCCTTGAAATTTTTCCGTGCCGCTGGACCGATGAAGGGCTTTTTTCAAATTTTATATCTTCCGCCATTTCCTATACCATTGAAAACTCTTGCTGTTGTTTTGGCATCTGATAGTTATGGAATTTTTTGCAGTATATAGGAGAAGGCAGTATGTAGGTGGGCTACGGATCCCGGGAAGACCGTAGAGTAGGTGAAGACTCTACGGGGCTGAGCGCTGAGCTGCAAGCAACCCGGCGGGTCCTCGGGTCGCGGATGGTGGGAATCCATCAGATATGATGGACAGCTACTGAATACACGAATAAATAGCCCCGGACGAGCGGTGGGGACTGTTTAGGATGTGGGGGGACTGAGCAGTTGTTGAACTCTGTTGAGTTTCTTCCAAAAAGCCACAAATATCCGAAAGCAACCCTGACAAAAGCGAGCCATCCCGCTTTTTAAAAATAAGGGTAAAAGTCCAAGCCTTTACCCATTTGAACGTCTGTTCTCCATGTTGGGGGCGTCTGAGTCACCGTCTTGTTAGTGCGCCCAGGACTTTAAATACAAAAGCCGAAAGCCCTAGTGGTGCTTGGGACTGTTAAACAGCAGCATCACGATAGTCCTCCTGCGAGATAGTGGGGTTGGTTGTGGGCCTTGCGAGCCGACACCATTAAAAAGGAATTTCCATGAATAATACACAAGGAAGAAATTCGAACCGGAACAATTGGCATGGACCTAGGCCACGAAAAAGGACTAACGGTTGGAAGCTCGAGACGTGGAACTGCCGATATCTCAATTTCCTTGGAAGTGCTCGCGTGCTTTCCTACGAATTGAAGAGCTGCAAGTTCGACATCTTAGCGCTACAAGAGGTGTGCTGGAAAGGATACACACGAGCTGGGAACAGCTTTCATCGTGATGGGTGAGATGCAGAAGCGGGTGATCGGATGGTGGCCGATCAACCCCCGAATTTGCAGGTTGAGGATCAAGGGCCGGTTCTTCAACATCAGCATCATTAATGTGCATAGCCCCAAACCATGATATCAAAATCATCATCGGGGATTTCAACGCTCAGGTTGGCCAGAAGGAGAAGTTTAAACCGGTGATTGGAAAGTTCAGCGCACACCAGCTGACCAACGACTTCGCCGCCTCCATAAACATGGCCGTACGTAGTACCTTCTTCCAGCACAGCCTTCCACATCGGTACACCTGGAGGTCACCGAATCAAATGGAATTCCAAATCAACCACGTTTTGATACATGGCCGGTATTTCTCAGACATCACCACTACCTAGTCATGGTTAAGATGCGCCCAAAACTCTCCGTACGATCTCGCGTGACTGAAGCAACCTGACGTCGCCGCAAGCTACGCGCAATCGCTCGAAACTGCGCTGCCGGAAGAGGGCCAGCTCGACGAAACCCCTCTCGAGGACTGTTGGAACACCGTGAAAACAGCTATCAGCAGCGAAGCGGAGAACGTCTTAGGTTATGTGGAACAAAGCTGACTGAACGAGTGTTTCGACAAGAAAGATCAGCAGGTGGTGAATGAAAAGAACGCAGCGCGGGCACGTATGCTGCGTCAAGCTACCCGTCATAGTGTGGAACGATACAGACAGAAGCGGCGACAGCAGACCCAACTCTTCCGGGTGAAAAAGCGCCGCCAAGAGGAGGAGGAGGAGTGTGAGGAACTAGAACAGCTGCACCGCTCACATGAAACGCGAAAGTTCTACCAGAAACTCAACGCATCCCGCAGAGGCTTCGTGCCGGGAGCCTAAATGTGTCGGGATAAGGATGGGAGAATCCTGACGGATTATCGTGAGGTGACCGAAAGGTGGAAGCAACAGTTCGATGAAAATCTGAATGGAGTACTGGGAGAGGACCAAGAGAGCGATGGAAGAAGCGTAGCCGATGCAGTAAGTGACGGAGATGTGCGTGCCAGCCCCGACGATAGGTGAAGTTAAGGATGCCATCAAGCAGCTGAAGAACATTAAATCGGTTGGAAGGGATGGAATCGGAGAAGAACTTACAATGTGCCCAGCCCACCGTAGCCGGCCATTTTTTTTGCTCTCTACATCAGTACGGTATTCCGAATTTGAAAAAATTGAGTTCTCTAAGGCAAACATTTATTTGTTTTATGTGTGTGATTGTATTAAACCGCCTAGAAGAATCTTTTTCGTATATCAATTTCTTTTTCACTCTATCACTGTCAATGCTCCGCTATCTGAATGTTAGAGTTATAGCTTTTTCAACAACATTTGTAAGATCGAAGCATTAAATCTTATGTTATAATATATTTAAAGATGTGTACATTCACTTCCCTTTTTTAACCTGTATTTTCCCCCCAATCCCAACCTTGTTGCAATAACATGAAATTTTAAGAATTACGCCTCACTTAAGATCTGGAAACGTTCCCCTTTTTTCTCCACAAACTTAATAATTCACATCCCTGTTGCACCCCTCCGCCGAGCTTCAGCCAACCCCGGCGAAAGCGCAAAGACCTTTTATCTAGATTAAAAGAAGCCAACAATGCTACCGGCCCGGCACCGCATATGTGTGCTCTACATTCCCAGCACATAAATATACGTGCTAGATTAGCGATTGACACGTGTGTATGACAAAGAAAGTTCAAAGGTACAAAGCCATCGCAGGTACTACTACTGTTCACAGTTCAACCCCTCGTTGTTTTGTGTTTTCTTTTTTCACTCTTCCACCACTTCATTCGGGATTTTTTTTGTTCCATCGGATCCGAATAGGGGTTGACAGACAGTGACTTTCACTGGTTTTCCCCTGTGGTCAACGCTGGTTTCGGCGGCGTTCCGGAATTGTTGCCACTAGGTCTCCGGAGGATCATTAATCAATCGTCGGTGGCTTCCAGTGTCGAAGAGGGGGTTGAAGCAGCCCGGATTGCTCATTCAATATTTATAATCGTCGATTATTTTCCGTTGTTCGGTTTTTAGATCGATGGTTGGTAGATCGTTGTCGAGGATGAGGCAAACAACTACTGACAGGACACGTGTTTTCTTTTTTTGGTTGCTGGTAATAAATGTCTGTCAATTTTATGGGTATTGGGTAATTAGAATGTTTGAAATGACTCTATTCGATAGAGAAAGTTTTAGGGAACATATGGCCTGATTTTTTTTTTGTGATGTGTCAAGCAAACATTCGCATGCTATCAGCATTTAAGGATCAATCTTAAATGAGAACGAAAAACATGTCTTTTTTTAGCTTTCATACAACAAAATAAAAGGAAATTGGAGTACTTCAGAGAATTTTATTTAAAAGCAGGAATACAAGAAAATCTACAGACTTTGTCACAGTATCCATCAAGGACAATGTAGAAAATTCCCTCCAATTTCCTTTCATCGATTCGATTAGTATGCTATGAATTTTCAAACAGACGAACTAAAAAAATGCATTTGACTATTTTCCACAAGAGATATTCGGCCAATGTTTTTACGTAATTTGGGGTGCATCTATTCATACAGGAAACATTATACAGTGGACTTCAAAACAAGCGGTTCATGTGTAAAAAAACAACCGTAAAGAATCAGTCAGAAAAGTTATTTTGGAGGTGTGAAAATTTCCATTTGAAGGAAATCTCAGGTAGGAAACTAGATTAAAAACTAATCACTTTTCCCTTCACTTTTCTTTCTTTTAAACCACTTACCAAAACAAAAACCTATTTCGTCTACTACTGGCAGACGTATCCAGTGTTTTGTGTTGTGCTCAAGGACAAATCTCAATCTAAATCTAGAGCGAGTTATGGCGCTATAATCATGACCCATAAGGGGTTAGGACTATAACTAATGTTTGAGTCCCAACCGTTTGGAGAATAATGGAGCATCACTTAACCTTCCTAGACTGGATGCTCCCAACGACTTTTAAGAAATAAATGTTTGTTCTGTGCACCAAACAGGGTATTCTGTTTAACTATTTTGTCCAACTAAACATTTCCTTTTATTCTTTTATATCTACTGCCCTAGTAACATATGTGTTGCAAATGAGTTTAGATAACTTATATGTGACTCATTTTAGTCATAATCAAGTTGCTGTAACTTGTTTGGACGGTTGTGTGCTGCTCGGGTGATGGCTACGTAGGTTCGCTGTGTCTTCTTTAGGTAGATACCAAATCCTCCCTATATCCAACGTTTGCATGGACGTGGCCAGGTGAGCGATCGAGGAGATTATTGCGTGAAGAAACGAATCAGTAACTGGTTATATGCAACATGCAATGTCTTCAATGAATAATTCCGCAGCGTAGCTCTATCCACAAGGTATGCAAACGTCAATGGTAATGCGAATGCTCAAAGGACAAATCTCAATCTCAATCTAAAACATGCTTGAATTCAAGGTTTAAGATATAACTTTAAAATTACCCTCTTCCAGATGCCCTCAAGATATTTTCTAAAACTTCGTTTGGAGTCAGAATGTACCAACAAAACGTCAATTTTAGAATCAAATTAAAATCATTTCCAAAAATCATATGTAATAAATCGTTTTATAAGAATTTTACACAGTTTAAAGAAAGCGTGAAGAGTTTCTACTGAGCACATGTGAAGATCTGTTTTATAGTCTTTCAGAATGCTAGGAAGTGTTTGGATCGAAGCATACATTTCTAAGTAAAACTAGACATCAGGGTGGTTCGAAACACTGATTCATCTAAACAGTTCACAAAAAATTTCTAGTATTATACTATGGGTTCTCCCTAAGTTTAATGTTTTGTCTGTCTGTCTGTCATTCTGTCGGTCTGTCTGTCTGTCCGTCTGATCCGTCGATTGCTTGTTACGTCGGATCCTATAATTTCTAGGCATCGCAAAAAAAGCGAACAAAACCATGATCTACCCGAAGATGTAAAAAACCTTCCGAAGATAGAAAAGGATAATTGCGAATAAAGTTGTAGTAAAATGAACAAAAACTTATTTAATTTAACAAGAATAATATGTTAATACCACCTAAAATACTCAGAAAAAAAATTGAGTTCGAACAGGCGCGTAAATTTCCTCTCTTCTAATTACAAGCGAATTGAGGCTAAAAGAATGAAATTGTTTGCAATCTTTTATGTGGCATACAACAAGCTAAATTCAGGCGTTATCGGGTTTAAATTTACATAAAATATCCCATTTTTTTCGGACTAATCTACAACTCCCTTTATGTGCATTAGATAACGCAGCAAATTCAATGATTCTTTTTGTCTGTGTATTTAAAACTGAATAAAACCCAATGATTTAAAAAATACCTTTAAATTTTTATTTTCGTTGAAAAAAACTCTTGTAATAACCTTTGAATTAAAGGAGGTAGGGTTGATGCGAAAAACAGATTGAACACACCTTAATCATCTTTAGATAGCCTTATTCAGAAAAAAAATACTGTAACACTGAATTTTCTGCGTTATCTAATGCACATAAGGAGAGTGCTATATTTGGCAGAAATTAATTAAATATTTCATGTCAATTTTGCCTGTTGTATGAAAGATTGCAAACATTGTTGTATGGCGCATGAAAGATTGCAAACAATTTCGTTTTATACGCCTCCTTTGGCTTGGAATTCAATGAGGGGAAATATTACGCGCTTGCTAAACATAATTATGTTTTTCTGTGTACGTTTTATGCACTTAGAGATTTTGAGAATCGACCTGGATTTCATTATCCGTCGTATATGGGTGTCTTTGATAAAAAACTTGAATTCAACACCCCGGAATTACCCTTAGGCTTATTTTAGTACTTAAACAAAAATCAAAAACGATACATTTTTTTAAGAAACTGAACATTTTTGGGATCACCCTAGAATTAATTTGCCTTTGTCATACAAATTTTTATGCAAAAATCAGATCTGATATTTCCAAAATTACTCTTGAATGGCATTTTTTATTTATTTATTTTTTTATTTATATCAAATTTAAAGTACTCTTTGGAACCACCCTAGCTAGTCTTCTCTTCATGCTAGGGTGTTTTTGCTGAAAATTCATCACCCTAAAAATAGCCGTCTTTGACATTATCAGGATATTTAAAATAATTTAATATTTTCGTTCGGCTTTTGTATGGAGCTGGGAAAGAACTTCAACTTTTGATAACAGTAAAAAAATTAATTCACATTTTGAATTGATCAATATCACGTAACCTAAACGCAAATCAACTAACCACATCCCGTGGGTGGTTTTAAACCCTGATCTCCTACTAACACATTCACCCCATCCAGTGCAGGGCAGACTTCTGGCCAATAAACATGACAGCCATCAATCCAAACCACTTGGAAATGCTTCTGAATATCGATTTCCGTGTCCCATTGCACAGTGGGAACTGTGGCAACAAAAATTGTCATCATTCACTGCCGCTTGAACTTTAGGTTGCAGCATATGACTGCTTTTGGAAAATGATATCAAGTTTGAGCAATCATCAGACGTTGTGAATAAAAACAAACCCAAAAAGGAGAGGGTTACTCTACCATGTACGCATCAAAACAGAGCGTATACAAAATACCGCTAGAAACTATCACAAGATATCAGTGGTACATGAGCGCGATCCAACACGTGACTTTTGCCTGTTGAGGTGGCGGATTCGTCCGTGCCTTGATCCTACCCCGCAATGGGATTGCTTCGAGAACTACTTTACCCATGCCCTTCGCTCAATTTTCAATACTTCTACATTATTTTCAACCTACCGTACACTGACGGAACTTTCAACACTTTCTCTTCGTATCTTTCGTATCTAGCAAACATTACTGGCCACTCTTGGTGCCTTAGTGGTGATGAGCGAACATCTCCTTCTACACAATATCAAGTATATTATAGGTGCACACAATGAAAAGAGAATGTTTGGAGCTTGTTTTACCCCAACTTCTCGTATGTCCTGTAGGTATAGTAATTTTATCCAAGCTGACCAAACCGAATGAAGGAAACGAATTTAATCCGGTTTAATCAACATGGCTTTCAGTTGTCAGATTGTAGGTTTAAAAAACTTTTGGTATCATTGTAGGAGAGTATGGGGTCGAAGACATCTTTATTTTTATGCATATTTTGTAAATAGTTGCGTCTGGGGAAAGTAGCTCATCAAATCTTCCAGTGGATCTCCACCGATTGTCAGTCGATCTTTCGAATTCGGAAGACGTCTGCATTGAGTTATCTCAATTTACAGTCAACTAACATCAATGAACGCTCAATACCTGTTTTCGAGAGGCATAACTCACTTTGCCTTTTCGTACCAGCATGTTAGCACGAGATAGAGCGCGAAGGTTTGAACGATATGATGATTAAACTCAGCGAGAGAATAGGAAAAACCAGAGAATGAGTTGATAGTAGTCAGCTCTATCTCTCTCAGACCTTGAGCACAATCGCAATAACTCATGCAACATTTGACTCGCAGTCTGAGCATGATTTTGCTGAACAGAAAAACATCTTGCTCACTCAGTTAATCGCTAGCAGATATCTAGTTCAAGAAATACGATCCAGGAGAAGCTGCTGTATGTGTGAGGTTTTGTTGACTGCGGTGCAAGATATCAGAATGCAACATTCTTCAAAAAATTTCTACAATTTGGATGAATTTGAACACAGAATATATTGTTGAATATATTGTGAAATACTCGAGCAAAAAAAAATAGCAGTCGTGAAAACTTTTACTGTCTAAAACAAAAATCTCTTAAATTAATCAAGAAATGATCGAGTTATTAGCGTTCAGTGCTTTTTTTTTTCGTGACGGTAGCCATTTTTCAAATTTTTAGTTGGCATGCTATAAGCTTGCTCTTTATGTGCTTCGGAATAATATAGAGATCGTTTAAATTTCCGAGCCGTTTTAAAAATTTTACACAACGCTTAAGATATGCGACCACAAAAATAAAACTAAAACTATTTTAGCCACCGCTGGCTGTCAATTGCCATGATTTTAGAACGGAATTTGGAAAAATGTGAGATAAATTCAAACAAACTCTTTGAATAGGAAAATTGAATTTGTCGTCCAGAAAAGGACGGATTTTAGATGGCCCATATTGGATTTTAAACCTCCTTGGACACTTACAGAAGCAGATTATTGCATCCGTTGCGTCTAACCCAAAATTGGCAAGATCACACAAAAGCACCTTATTTTGCTCCTCATGGTTCCGCCCACCATCTGGCTACAAATACACCACTGGCTTGGTCAACCGATTGCCCATCACTCGACTGCAAACCCATGGCTGCCTAACAACGGCTTCTTAGCAAAAGGCAATAGAGTCATCAGCTACCTGGCCAATGGTTGCTCGCCAGTGAACCCTCCAGGAAACTTGCCACCGCCAGCTGCCAGTCCAATATTGGTTCCTTGTCCTTCCGCGCAGCATCAATACCACCAAACGAATGAAATAATTATACACCGCTCATTGCTACATATGAGACCTCCCTTCGTCACACTTGAAGTCTGTGATGGGGAAGTACTGTGTGTTTAGTGAATTTAGCCAGCAAACAAAATTTAAGGCCTGCAAACAAAATTTTGCATGAAAATGAAAATTTCCAACCAATTGACTTAATCATCTTGAAACTCTAGCAAACATTAATTATGTTACAATAGTTTAATTTATAACGATATTTGACAAGTATTATTTTATTGCACTTATTCAAACCAAAATCCACAGAAATTAATGCGAGATCGCATCAACTCAACAGTTTGTTGGCAAGTGATAGAGTGTTAGATTAGGTTTAAGAATATGATGATGCATTACCAATGAAATAATGCTACTTTAACTATGTCTTATGGCATAACAAAAGATATAGCATTAGTTCGATCTTAGTGGGGCCCTTTTCAGCTTTAATCCGACTTCAATGATGCACTAGACGTAATGAAAACAACGTGCAACAAAGTTCGTGAAAATGTATTCACTGTATTCTGCTCGCCAAGCAGACCACCGTGAATACATTTTCATTTTCAGAATTTCAATATCAAGCGAAAAAACTGCTTTAGATTTTTTGATGATGACTAAAAATTGATGATGAATCCTTCAACCTTAATATGAACCTACAAATCGGTAAGACATGAATCACACCTAGAGAATATGTCCAATAGAATTGAAAAAAAAAGAAGTTTCGATCGAATATACTTTTTACGGAAGGTGGTCTAGCATCTCCTAATCTTCTAGTTCGCTTCATGAATATGACTCAAAAGGTAAGTGAAATAGAGGTGGCAATAGATCTATCAAATACGATTTTGAAATTTTACATGATTTACATCTAAAAACGTCACTAAACTGTTTATGTTGTATAGATAATACAGGATAAGTGTAGAGAAAATTTATAAAATAGTTTTTAGTCAACTACTCTTTTGATGATGATGATGATGATGATGATGTGAACTACCATCTAATGTAGCAAGGCAACTGCCTATAGCACTGGACTGTTTTCATTAAACGATTTGATCAAGGTTGTACTGTGGTAAATGTTTCATCATGTTCCTGTATGAAGGGCCAAAAACGTATTGTGGGCCCGTAAGCAGATACACTTACGCGCAACCCAAAGCTACAGGGATCTAGAGAGAATCTCGTTCCAGAAACAAGTTCGCATAAACCACAACAAAACCGAGCCCTCGCCTAGTAAAAAATCCCACACTAGATGGGGAGAAAAGCCCGCCCTTTATTCACGAAATGTTAACATCAGGAAGTTGGCAGTCCCACTCTTCCTATCCAAATCGCTTCACTCGGGTACTCTGATGGTCCCTCCCTGTTTGCCAACATATGATGTTACATAAATATATGAAAAATTCAGAGAAATTAATATGATTTTTTCAATTTTGAAATAATCTTACCTTAAAGCTTAATTGGCTAAAAGTAAAATTGGTTAGGCGTTGGAGACTCACAATGTGTCATAAGGTACCGCTCACGGCATGGGATAGAAAAGAGAATAGGATAAAAGAGAGAAGCATTAGTAACTGGTAACTGTGAGATTTTCATGGTGATATTCTCACAACGGCCGTTGTGAGAGATCATTCCCGATGAGTTTTCACTCGTTTACTCAAAAGACAAGAAACATTTTACATTTGGAAATTTCAGGACAATGATCCCCCATCGCATCTTCAAGTGGTCATTACAAGCTATCCATTTGGTTTATGCATTTTTGAACGATTTTGTGGCAGCCTATTCACACATGAAATCTGCCGCGAACAAGCTGGCAGAACACGCCCATATCCCTTTCTGAACCGAAGGGTAGGGTAGTTTTTAGTCAACAACTCTTTTTAGCCAAAAATGTATCGGTGCTTGTATGTTGATCACTTTATCAATTCAGAGATTTACAGGAACATCTTGTGTCTATAGAAGTATACCATAGAATAACACTTTTTCGAAATGTCGATAAAACTTGCTAGAAAACACAGCACAACTTGAACTCATGGATATCGATAGTTAAGGAACTGCATATTCTTGTTCAGCTTGTTCAAAAATCAACCTGCTCACTAATTTCGTATTTATAAACGACACCAGACACGCATCTAAAAAACGACACAAGCCAACGCCAAGATCCAAATAATGCAAACCTTATATCACTATCAAAATCAACAACAAGCTTCACCAATGAAGCAGAAAGCAGATAGGCGATGATAGAAAAAATAAATCTCAACCTCTCTCTCTCTTGGTTGCACGCTGCAGATATCTACCTACTAGAGCCAAGCGAACTGCCAAAAGTTCACCCACAGGCAAAGGAAGCATAAACTAATCTCTCTAGCATCTATGCTCCCAACTATAAAATAGAAATTACCACATAATTTAACTCTATATGGAAACGTTCGGTACGGGAGGTCTACATTTACTTTCTTCCCTTGATTCACTCTTTAAAGAATCGCTGTATTTCTTGGAATCCTTTCTGTGGCACATGCTACCCAGTTGGCCTGGCCGGTGAGGGAAGGTCCAATAATTATGTCACGCAGTAAGGGGTGAGGGGGGGCTTGGGAAAACGTGACGATCCATACAAAAAAAATTTAAAGTCCATAAAAAAACTGTGACAAGGGGGGGGGGGGTTATAAAAATTCGACGTAATTAATGGACGTTCCCTGACCAGAAAAATTATGTATTTAAGAATTGGATGCTTTCATGAATTGACTGCGTTAGTGAGAGATTGGATGAGATACGTTGTAAACCGAGGCGTTTCGGAAGTTCATCCTGTTCCACAAGTTCAACAAGCTCTATCTTCAGCTCTAGCTTCTATCATGACTGCATTAATAGTTTAGAAACTAAAGCCCGATTCAAAGTAAATTTGGGCGCATTCAAGTGATCATAACTCAAGAATTAAACAACATACACGGTTGATCAAAACGTCAAACAAAAGTAACAAGTTATTACATTTCACCGTTTCGAACGAACTATCGCTCTTTACTTGTGATCTATGCCATCGTGATCTGCACAGTCGCTGGTGATACTGAACCGGCGAACTTAGTCCACTTTAAACGCATTTGTTGTGCATTTGTCACTTCTTTACCGCATCCTCGAAGTTTTCACTTGACAATTGCCCAATATTTTTCGATCGGTCTGAATTTCGGGCAATTCGGAGGATTAATCTCTTTGGCGGTCGAAATTGACATTGTTTTTAGTACCTCCTTAGAGTAGTGCCAGTTGGCTAGATCCGGCCAAAATATAACGTTGGACTTGTGTTGCCGAATGAAGGGTAAAATCCGCTTTTTTAGACACTCTTTAATGTAAACCTTCGACGTCATAGTGGGAGATGTGATGAAAACCTTGGTTTTAAGGCCACAACTGCAGATTCCTTGCCAAATCATTAGTTCCCGAGCCTACTTGTCAGCAAAAACAAATTTATACCTGTAAGGGGCATCCCCACAACCAGTTGACAGGTGAAATTTTCGTCCAGGGATCCATTTTGACATATGTTTCGTCATCCATTAATATACAGCCATAAAATTTCGTCAGAACTCGTTCTTATATTATTCGTACTCGCTTTTTGGCCATTAAATTTTGTTTCAGGGAGCGATTCGGATGTATACTGGCACGAAAAGACCTATATTCTTCTCTTGAAAGGATGTTACGCACGGTGGAAAAGTTGGAACCGTATTTCTTTGCCAAATCACGTATGAAGACACCTGGGTTGCCTCTCACGTACCTCAACACCTTTCTCCTCAGCTCTTTCTCCCTTGTGCCACTTTTATGATAGATGCGCTGTGCTCTATCCACACTTAGAGTATCCTTGTGACGTTTGATTACAAGACACACCGTTGACTTTGGGAATTTCAACACTTTTGCTATTTTTGAGGCAGACCTCGAAGGATTATCTTGATGTTTGTGCACAATTAATTTTCTTTTCTCAAGTTCCATGAACCGTAATTTCAAGATGCGTCGATCAATCGAGAAAAAGTTTCCATCAATTTCTTCGTCAATGAAACATCAACAAATGCCTGTCAAACGTGTTTTGTTCCAATCGAGCTTTAGAATGGTTTTAATTCCAAATCGTACGAAAAAAGGACAACATACTTTTTAACAACTGAGAACAAAAATGTGTATTCTAGTACGGGAAGCAGAAGAAAGCTTTTTTTTCACAAAAACCAAATAAATATTTGAATTGACACTGAAGTGTCCACTGCTCAACGTTGTTCTAAAGATTTTAACCTCAAAATTTGCAAACAGAAAAAGAAAAAGTAAAATTTCATCGAATAGTCGAACTTGGTGAGACCATTCCAATAAACAAATATGTTCAAGCACATTTCGATCCTCAGCTGCTTTGGTTTCGTTGATTTGTTTTTCTATAATTTGATTGGCTTTAAGTAAAGCGAATTTGAGCTTTCACCTCCGTTCGCTCTGCTAGTTTCGGGAACAAGTGAATTAACTGACTACCTATCAGCTGTAAATGTGAATAGATACTCTTTTTATTGTTAGATCATTCTTATCTCATCTTTAAATATTTCTAATAGGGTTGACCAAATGCCTTTGAATAAGAAACACCCAAAAATATGCAACATTTTGTTTTTTTTTGCATTTTGCATTTGAGCGGCAGGCAATTGCGAACCTTTTTGGTAGCCACAATACCCACTGTGCACTGTATGCTACATTCCGTTCCGTTAATTGTCCATAAATTAGCATCGAATTTGCTGTGCGGGCTCTGTCAGTCAGGCCAGGCTGTGGGAGAGTCCGAAGAAAGCAAATATTAGCTCCGACTAATCCGGCCTACTGCCACCGATCACAGCGCTACAGTTTAGAGAAACAGGCGATTTGGGCCGCCGCGCGACACCTTGACTTTCGTTTTCTGCGCGACATCCGCACCCTGGGCCGCCCCGCACTGGCCCCCCAAAGTCTCTCTGTCCCTCATGAAGCCAACGAGCAAGCGAGCATGAAATATATGAATATATTATCCAAATGCGGGACAAGTCGCTAAAAGCTTCGGCTGCCGTGTCTCGAATGACCTTTCGCCATTTTTGGTCAAAATAATTCATCATCTTTTGCACACACACGCGAGCCTCCAACGGCGTCGGCGACGAAATCAATTAACCGAATGAACGACGACGGATGGAACTGTTGTTGTTGTTTTTTAGTATGATGTATGACTTTGGGCTGCCGACTGTGCATTTGAGGGCCGTGATCTTCGAGTGGCAGCCACATTTATAATAATGCACGCATTCCGATGTCGAGTAAAACACGCCACGGCCATCGTCTCGGGAGGGAGCGCGATCTGTCGATTGGTTGATTGCTGGCTGTCACGAGAAAGGGAACGGATTTTAAATTCAATTCCAGCCATTAAAATCCCTCTCTCGGCTCGTCTTCTGTAAAAACACAATCCTTATCGCACCCTCCAATATGCTGCCACTTCACACAACAATTCCCTGTTCAAACAAATCCGAAATGCAAACACGGTGAAGGTGAAAAAGAAAAACAGAAAACAAGAGCACAGCACCCGGATTTCACGCCCCAGTGCCGGAATATTTAATTAAACAAATCATTCACCCTTATCGTTTGAGCGAGTTTTCGTTTCGGCCGATGCTCATGAATCATAAAGGGATTTTCGATTCGAGCTGTATAATCTTTAAAATGGCGTGAACATGATGCTGCAGATGCTGAAGGGTATCTCGGTTCGTTGCCGCTTTCGCTGTTATCACTTGAGCATACATTCAGGGGTGGCGACGAATTGGAATCCCCATCGATATGTAGAGAACTGATTCGCAAAAAGACTGCTGGAAAGAGTCAGATCGTATGTTTCTGCATATCAGAGCGATATGATCTGGTGGGAATGGGAAGGAGTTTTAAAAAAAGGCCTGCTTTGTTATGCTCAATCGCCCATCACGGACATCACACACATCAATGTATTGATAGAAAGGGTGGAAATACTGCCGTATTATTGGCGACAGAAAAAAATGTGTACATTGATGACATTTAAGAAACATTGATTTTGTACAGGCTCCTTGTCCACTTTATTCGCCGCAGAATACCAGTTTTACTCGAACTGTTTCTCGCTCACAACAGTTTTTTGAGTCTTTTTAAAGTTCCGCTTGACGATGGCCCAATATTGTTCGATTGGGCGAAGCTCTGGCGTGTTGGGAGGGTTCTTGTCTTGTAATGGCAAGCTGCCAAATCCGGCCAAAATAGAACGGAACAATTATGTCGCTTCAGGAAAGCCAGTAGACGTTTTTGTAGGCACTCGCTCAGATAAATTTCCTGGTTGACGGTTCCGGTCGCAATGTAAACGTTGCTCTTCAAGCCACAGGTACAGATGGCCTGCCACACCAGATATTTCTTCGCGAACTTTGACAGTTTGATGTGCTTGAAAATATCTGACACGTTGGTAACAGTTGATTTAGCCACATTTAAAAATTTCGCCAGCTTGTCGTGAGAGTAGTTTGGATTCTCGCCATGCACGTGCAAAATTTTGATGCGTTGCTTCTCTTCCTTCGACGACATTTTGATAACTGAGGTGCAAATCTCAAAATCAAAATAGAGGCATGATGCTACCCGCACAGATCTTCAATATGAGGGGTGTGCAAACATTTTTAATGCACTATGAAAGGAAATGCGTCAAGTTTAAGTCGACGAAATTTTGATCAAAACTCCCTTTATTTCGAATTCCAAAATGTTTATGAAATGTTTATCAATATCATTGGAGCTATTGATTGTACGCAAGTTTCAATTGCTGAAAGCATTGTCAATGTGAAATGATTGTATTTCAACGAATTATTATTCCGTAGAGTGAAGTTTCTCTTCATTTAATAATAAGCTATTTTTACTTTACCACTTATGGAATTTCAGGAAACTTGAGGAAAGTTTTTCCGAAAACATCAGGGACGTTTAAGAATTTCAAGAAATTTCTGCAGAAAATTTCAGAGAAGATCTTTACAGAATTTCAGGAAAGTTCATCCGGGAACTTCAGGGGAGTTTATCTTAGAACTTCAACAAAATTATTCTGATAATTTCAACCGAGAACTTCATCGGAATGCTTCCGAGAACTTCAGAGAAATTCTTACGAGAACATTAGCGAAATTTTTCTGAGAACTGTAAAGAAGTTCTGCTGAGAACTAAAGAGAAGTTCATTCAGAGAAGATCTTTTTAAAACTTCAGGGAAAATTTCCCGAGAACTTTATGAAACTTTTGTAGTGAAATTCTTCTGAGAACGTTAGGAAAGTTCTTCTAAAAACTTGAGGAAAGTTCTTCCAAGAATTTGAGAAACGCTGGAAAGCTCTTCCAGAATTTCTTGAGAAATTCTGGGAAGCTCTTCCGAGCATTAAAAGAAAGTTCTGTAGAGAATTCCAGAGAAGATCTTTACAGAAATTCAACGAAGTTCAGACGAAAACGTCAGGAATATTCTTTTGAGAACTTTAGGAATATTCTTTCGAGAACTTCAACGAAGTTTTTCCAAGAAATTCAACGAAGTTTTTCCGAGAACTTCAACGAAGTTTTTCCGAGAACTTCAGGGAAGTTCTTCCAAAAACATCAAGGAAATTCTTCCAAGAACTTCAATGAAGTTCTTTCAAGAACTTCAAAGAAGGTCTTCAAAGAACTTCAAGGAAGTTCTTCCAAGAACTTCAGGGAAGTTTTATCCCAAGAACTTCAGAGAAGTTCTTCCAAGAACTTCAGAGAAGTTCATCCGAAAACTTCAGAGATATTCTTTCGAGAACTTCAAGGAAGTTCATCAAACAACTTCAAGGAAGTTCTTCCAAGAAATTCAAGGAAGTTCTTCAAAGAACTTCTAGGAAGTTCTTCCAGGAACTTCAAGGAAATTCCTCTGAGAATTTAATAGAAGTTCTTCGGTGATCTTGGGAAGTTCTTACAAGAACTTAAGTGAAGTTTTGCCGAGAATTTCAGGACAATCCTTTTGAGAACATAAGCGAGGATCTTCAGAAATCTCAAGGGAAGATCTTCCCAGAACTTCGAAAATAACTTTACAGAACATCAGGAAAGCTCATCCGAGAACTTCAGGGAAGTTCTTTCTAAAATTTCAATGAAATTCTACCGTGGACTTCAATGAAATTTTTTCCTGTACTTCGAGGAAGTTCTGCCAAAACCCACAGGAAAGTTCTTCCAGAAAACTCAATGAACTTCTTCCAAGAACTTCAGGAATGTTCTTCCGAAATCACCAGGAAAGCTCTCCAGATAACAACAGGGCAAATTTTCAGAAGAAACTTCCCTAAATTTTGACTAAGAATTTCCCAGACTTCTTCTGAAGAATTTCCTTAAAGTTGTCTGAAGAAATTCCCCAAAATTTCTCTGAAGACCTTCCTTGCAGTTCTCTAAAGAACTTTCCTTAAATTATCTGAAAAACTTCCTTTGGAAGAACTTTCCTGAAAGTCTTGGAAGAAGTTTCCTGAAAGTCTTGGAACAACTTCCCTAAAGTTCTCGGAAGAACTTTCCTGAAGTTCTCGGAAGAACTTCCTTGAATTTCTCTAAAGAACTTCCTTGAATTTCTCTAAAGAACTTCCCTGGTGTTCTCAGAAAAAAATGCTTGAAGTATTCGGAAGAACTTCCCTGAAGTTCTCGGAGGAACTTCCCTAAAGTTCTCGGAAGAACTTCCCTAAAGTTCTCGGAAGAACTTCCTTGAATTTCCCTGAAGTTTTCGGAAGAACATCCCCGAAGTTTCTGGATAAACTTCCCCGAACTTCTCTGAAGAATTTTCCCAATGTTTTCGGAAGAACTTCCCCGTATTTCATGGAAGAACTTCCTTGAAGTTCTCGATAGAACTTCCCTGAAGTTCTCGGAAGACTTTCCCAATGGTTTTTTGAAGAACCTCCTCGTTGTTCTGCGAAGAACTACCCCGAAGTTCTGTGAAGATCTTTACTGAAGTTCTACGAAGAACTTTTTTTTAGTAGCTGCATCTATCGACTGAAGTAAAGGAGGCCTCAATAATAAATAGTCGTGATAAATTAGTGTTCATCAAAATCCTAAAATCCATACAAAAAGAAGTAATATGAGTTCATTGTAGTGATTTATTCAACCTGAAAAAAGTTTGTTTCCTGAATGAAGATCAATTACGATTCAAGAACATCTGCAGGATTTTTGTTGATTGAGTTCAATGCATAAACTTTGTGTTGCTTAATTGCAAGCTTCTGGTCTTCGATCATCAACATTTTCTCCTGCAGCCCAAGTTTCCGCTTCATGTGTTCCTTCTTACCCGCCTGCGTGGTTTCAAGGTATTTAAATACCTGCATTCCAGTCTCTGAATATCGTTGGCCTCTACCGAGTTGGCTTCCTCGTGATGGCGTGTAGTTGTTCCCCGAATGACAGGAGGAGCTAGAGACGGATCCTTATACGCCCTTTCTGCTAGTGTTATGATGGTGCGCAACTCGTTGAGATCTCATCCAGCCTACTTGTCATTCCGGTACTGCTAGCTGGAATATTCCCATACTACTCATCAAGGAATTCGAAGTTGGCTTCGTGATAGTCTCCGTCTTCGAGTGGTGGTTCCGGTGCTTCCTAAAACAGTCTAATGGAAGAGACGCTAAGAAAAAGGCGAATAAAAGATAATAATTGAACATTATTATACCGGTTCATTTAAAACCACCCTCCTGGATTTCACCATCGCCGTGTGTCCTTTTGCATTACAGCAAGGATCATCCTCTCGAGCTCCGAAAGAACGTCGTGTTTCTTTTTTATCAAACCATTCTCCCCATTCAGTCTGATTCGATAGGGTGCCTTGATGGCCCCTCCCATTCTCCAGTATTAGCATGAAGTAAAATACTACAAGAATACTTTTTTGTTTTATATGACCATCAGTTAGTTGATCCTGAACTGAGAGAAATGTTGTATAGCGCTTCCTGAATAATCCGGGAATTTATATATTCCTAGATAAACTAAAGTTATATTGGAGTGCAATTTTAGATTGGGAATCATCTGTTAGATATTTATATTTGCCAGAGGCCGTTACGCGAACACTTCTACCACCTGTTGAGCACAATATGACGACTGATAACTTGAACAAACTTCGTTAGGGCATAAACGTCAAACATCAGGTAAAAGAACATGCGCATCGCAAGTGGTACTACTACCAATCTTCAACCATTTAGATTGAACGTTAACCTTCCTCGGGTATTAAAAAAACTGACCCATAAGACATTAGGGTCAATAGTGATCCGGATTTCAACCCTCTGTAGAATTATGGAATCTTGCAGCGAAAAATATCAAAATTTGAAAATGTTGGCCACATCGACACAATGTTATAATTTCCACAGTAAAAGTTAACTGTTTCGTAAAAAAACCTAGACAAAAAATTATTCATCTAAAAAAACCTTCCAAAATGATTGTCCATTTGTCGATTATATTGATGTCTTAAAGATACGGTTTAAAAAAACGTTTACGTTTACGTTAGCGTTTTAATAAGGTAGCAAAATTCTGTTGTCATGTTTTCCCTTACACAGATTTCAAAATTAAATATATCATCCAGGTTTTTTTATCGGTTGAATCCAACATAGACTCTCCCTATTAAGATTTGATGGAGACTATATGATAAACCTCGCTTTAGTTTTTGCAGTGGCGTCTCTTTCATATGTGTACCTAGTGCACTGCATTTGCACGGGTAAAGAAAAAAGAACCATAACATAGGCGAATCCCGAGGAAAACTTTGGTTAGTCCCTGTGAAGATTTTGACGTATCCTGGCAAATAACAAAGCCGGATTTAGCCAATCCCGCTTATGACTAGGAAAAAATTTCATCGAACTTCTTAGATGATTACGAATAATTGCAGTGTTTTTTGTTAAATCTTGCAAACAAATTTGAATTTTAATGAAATGTTTTTAAAGTAGAATTATTTTAACGTTCAATAAAACAAAGGGAGCATCAAATGAATAATATCTAAAAAAACGAAAGCATTTCAAGAGAACTCTAGGAAATCTCTTATAGGATTCTGGCAAGTCTCAAACAGAAGTATCTGATGGTTTTCTATACAAAGAGAGGAAGTCAGAATCAAACGTCAAATTCTTGAAACCCTTAACAGTACTCGAGAAATATCTTGCAGAGGATTCTGGAAAACTTTTTTTTTTAACTTTATCAGGATGACTTTTAGTCATATATATTTGGAAATCCCCAATTAAACATCTCTGAAAGTATTAATACAAAGAATTGCAAACTTCAGGTAAGTTGCAGGAGAACTTTGCCAGAATACCATGATAGAGAGATTTTTTCATGAACCTTCGGACAACCTTTAGATGAACTCCAAAAATGCTCTAAGCTAACTTCAAGGAAGTTTTGAACGATCTTCAAAAACATAAATCTTACAATAAATTCGAAGAAGTTTCTTTGGGACTGAGGAGAAGTTTCTAAGCATCTTCAAGGCAATAAAAATAATTCATTAAAACTTCAGAGTATAGCATAGAATAGAACTTCGGAGAAGTTGTTGTTCTTGTTTCTTATTTACGTGACTTTCGGCCTGATGGTTCTTCGTCACCCCAGGAAGACGACCTAGACCCTACAAAGTTCAACCTAGACACGATTTGCTACCCCATTTGAAAGGTTATGGTCTCAAAAATGCATTGGTGGTAGAATTCCAGTAACATTGGCCATCGGGAAGGAAGGTTTGTTTTCGATGTGTGAACAGAATAGCATCCAAAACTTTCCAGATTAGGTGTATAGAGTTGCTGTCTTCGACAAAGTTTTTCAGTATATCATTTGTTATCTTTTGCCATTATCATATTAGTTCATGATCTTGCCGCAGAGATGGCTATGCAGTCTATCTTTGGTGGCGATTCTTCTATTAAAGGTTTGAGCTGGAAGATATACATAATTTAATATTCAGCAACAAAAACTAGGAAGCTCTGATAACGTTTACTGATATAAACTCCTGGATCACTTTCCATCGCTACACAACAAAATAATAAATTTAAAAAAAGCCGTTGATTGCAGCTTCAAATTTTCGTGTGAATGACCCAGTGATCGAAAAAGACCGCAGACTGGATGTTTTCCATAATGAAAAATAAAAAACCTATGGGATACAGCTGCATTTTTAAGAAATTTCGGACGTTCAACCAGACGACTCAATACTGGTCCAAAAAATTCCTCAAACAAATCTCTCAATAATTACAACAAAATCGCAAGATTCGTCGCATATCATTAATGTATAGAATGAATAAAATGGGCCCCAATACACTCCCTTGTGTACACCAAGGCTGTTCTCCATATCTATATGCAGAACCCGCAAATTCCAAGCACTTGATTGTTTCTAACAACAAGTGGCCGAGAAATCGTTTCAGATAACATTTCAGTGTCTTAGAAATGAAATTCCCAACCCCAGAAAAAATCGCCGGAACATGCGAAACCTTGATTGATGGCTCTCCTGTCGCATCTCAGCGATAGCCATAAATCTTCCAAAGCTGGTAAATTCGGATCTGTTTCGGCTTCGGCTTCAGTTCCGGGACGATCAAAACGGACCTCCGCCATGCAGTAGCTCTATAATTGTCTTAGATGACCATCGCATCGTTCAACATCAGCAGCAGCCTCGAAAACCTCGTGCACACTGCAACTTAACCTGGCCATTAATTACGCGAGATATGCACGACGATGACGACGACGACGACGACGGCGAGCGAATCTCGCAAACGCCCGAAGGCCTAATAAACATTCATTGAGATTGCGCTTTTCGACGCGGATGCAAACCAGTAATACAAACGAGCAATGCGCCAGACATACGATACAAGGGGGGAGGGGGATTTCACTTAATTACAAATCTGTCATCTTCGGACCGAGCGAGGGAGAAATGAAAATAAGGCGCGGAAAATCCCCTCACGCGAAAAAGGGTGCGCCTCAATCAGAGCGCCCGATTCCGGCCGATAAGCCTGGGCCAAGGTAAACACTCAGGCCACGCGCAACACGGACTTCCGAATCCGTGCTGCTAGCTCGGTTCAAGAGAAAATCGATACACACTCTTATCTTGATGCACGCATTCGTTCGGAATTCATAAGCCATGTTCGAAGGTTGCGAAACGGGTTGAAACAATGAGGGCCATTGGAGGGCCATTGGGTCTGAAGAGATACCTGAATTATCATATTTAAACGCATGTCGTTGAGAAAGAACTCGCGGAAGCACGAATGGCCAAATATGGCTGCGATAAGGCTACTCGAGGCAGTTTGAAGAACCCGTACCGAAGGGTAATCCCAGCAGGCCACGGCTAGGTTTGTCCTTGCAGGTCTTCACGTCTTCCAAGTTGAAATTCGATTTGCTCGATGAGTGGTGAGTTGGGGTGCTCGTTGCAGAATGACAAGTCTTCCATTCCACGGCCGCTCGAGCAAAAACAACTCTAAAATTTGCGCGCAGTAATGAACAAAAAAGTGCCCGGCCAACCTGTCCTCGGATTTCCACTAATCATGCTGCTGCCCCTTCGCCGCCGACGTCATCACGTCATGCACCACAGGCACTGTGATTTGAAATTTGACCTACTCTCGTTAGAGCAGCATCAGCAGTGGTAATGATCGAACGAACCAACAAAGCTGGAGTCTCCTTCCGGCCAAATCGTGATGATCAGTTCTGTCGGTGGTGGATTTTTTTTTTTGTTCGACTTCGGAAATTGGCAATAATTTGTGCGCCCCATCGCGCGTTGAATGACAGCAAGACGAATGGGCTTCACACGCGAAACGCGAGTTGCTGGCAGTCACAAAACCGCCGACTACTGTGATGGGTTGGTTTTTGGCGTTCGCGAGAATTAGCGCTGGGAAATGGGTCACCTGCAAGGTTTGAAGTGGGTGGGTTTCGGGTGTTCGTTTGTATTGAGAGAGTTAAGGTTGAGTCTGGAGGGCGGATCGATTCACGATCTAGTCGATAGAGTTTTTCTGGCTCTTTCTCGAATCATTGCTCTGCTTTTGTCTGGAGATTAGTTCTTGATTTTGAATGCGTATTTAGAACACCAGAATGCAAAATATATGATTATGCTCTACGCCGTAGTTATTGACAGGAATCAGCCTGAAGATTTATTCAAACATATTTGGAATGGTCTCACCAAATTTTACTCATCGATGAAATTGATCTTCTCTAAGAAATATGTTTCTTTTGTACATCTTGAGTCAAATATTCATTAAATTTTTTTGAACTGTAAATTTTTGCTCAAATTTCTCCTACGGCTACATTTATTCTTTGAAACTGTTAATGCATTTACAGCTATTATTAATTATATGAACAAATATGAAAAATTCTAGCAAAAATTTAAAGTCTGGCGGTCGAAATGAGTAAATCATGCTCATTTTCTTATCATTTGCTTTAAAAAGGTTTCTCTTTGTAATCTCTAACCAAGGATTAAACCACCAATAATCAGTCTACTCCTGGTGGAAGTAACCTCAACTTATTCTGCTTTAATCATAAATAATGAAATCACCGTAGTTCTAACGTCGTCTTTCTGAGTCGGTGGTTGTCACAACCACGTTGTGAGAAAATTGGCCGACGGAAAATAAAAAAAAAATACTTTGTAGACCATCCCTGGCTTGTGTCTTACGATATGCCAACAAACGTAGTACAATGTGGTTGAAAAATGAACTCTTCGAATAGGTTAAGTTTATATCACGAGACACTTCAGACAGAGCTGACTTAAAAAAAAAGTTATTAAAATTGTGTTTCTCTTTCTTTTTTCTTGCAGGTAATCAATCATCCATCATAGAAGAATTCTTGCAGCGAAAAGGGTATCAAAAATTTGAAAATGTTAACCACATCGACACAATATTTTAATTTCCACAGCTTTGGGTAGGAAAATGAGAAACGAAGAGAAGGAGAGAGGAAGAGAGAGAGAACGAATCTGACTACACACTAATTTTGACGTCTGGTTTATGTAAAAGTTGACTGTTCCGTAAACAAATTTAGAAAAAAATTACATAGCCAAAAAAAACCATTAAAAATGATTATCTAGCTATAAATTATATTGATGTCTTAAAGGTACGGTTTTAAAAAAAAAGGTTTACCGGGACATAGGGAAGCAAAACTCTGCCCTTTTTTGCAAAATCGTGCTGTTTTCGACTATGCAAGATGAGTGTTTTCCCTTACACAGATTTCAAAATTAAATACCTCCCCCAGATTTTTTTTTTCGGTTGAATGCAAGATACACTCTCCCCATTAAGGTTTGATTTTCTCGGACTGTATGATAAACCTCGGTTTAGTTTTTGGCTGTTAGAGTTAAGTTATAGGAAGCCATGAGCAGAGGCATCTCTTTTATATGTGTACCTAGTGCACTGTACTGACTTTGCTTGCAGGTAAAGGGTAAATCCCTAGCGAAAACTTTGGTGAGTCCCTGTGAAGATTTTGCCGTATCCTGGCATATAACAAAGCCGGATTTAGCAAATCACGCTTATGACTTGGCGGAACTAGGAAAAAAATTCATCGAACTTCTTAGATGATTAGGAATAATTGCAGTGTTTTTAATATTGCAAACAAATTTGAATTTCATTGAAATGTTTTGAAACTATAATTATTATTAAGTTCAATAAAATAAAGAGAGCATCAAATAAATAATATCTAAAACGTCGAAAGCATTACGAAAGACCTCTAGGGAACCTATTATAGAATCCTGGCAATCTCAAACAGACGTACCTGATTTTCTTAACTAAGAGGAGAATTCAGATTCAAAAGGTAAATTATTGAAACCTTTAGCAGTACTCGAGAAATATCTTGCAGAGGATTCTAGAAAACTTTTTCTTTTTAACTTTATGACGATGACTTTTAGTCTCATATGTTTGGGAATCTCCAATTATACTTCAAAATATCTCTGAAAGTATTCATATAAAGAATTGCAAACTTAAGAAAAGTTGCGAGAGAACTTTGCCTGAATACCATCATATAGAGATTTTTTCAAGAAACCTTCGGAAAACCTTGATGAACTCCAAAAATGCTCCAAGCTTATTTCAAGGAGGTTTTTCACGATCTTCAAAAACTTAAAACATACAAAAACGTAAATTGTGATTTTCTTTTTTATTTTCAAAATATATTTGAAGAGGTTTTTTTTAGGACTTCGGAGATGTTTTTAAGCATTTTCAAGGCAATAAAAAAATATTCATGAAAACTTAAGAGATGGTTCAAGAGAACTTCGGAGATGGTGTTGTTGTTGTTGTCGTTTCTTATTCAAGACTTCAAAGCGAACCTATCAACACCTGGAACGAGGTGAACGGCTTTACTTCCCTTACGAAGTAATTTTCCTTGTTCCAAAAAATCCGCCGAGTCTTCACCACCGAATGGAATTGAAACCAGACCTACTGGGGACGCAACGACGCTTACCAGTAAACCAACAGATATTTGAAGAAATTCCATGAGACTTTCAGGGAAGTCCAAATAAACTTCGGGTTAGATACAATAGAACTTCGGAAAAGCTCCAACAGAATTCTGCTAATACTCCACTTCCAAAAAAAAATAGGAAAACTGTGCAAGTAATTTTGGTTTTTGAATTTTCAAAAGAACTTCGTTGAAGTTTCCAGATAATAAAGTGTCAAGGCATGGACGCCATATTGTAGATTCGTCCTCGATCATGATGGAAGAAGACTTATTTCCGGCGTAATTTAACTATACAGATAATCCGGCAAGATTCAGAGATCAGACACTAGTTATTGGCAAGGGAAAACCTTAGGGTTTATAGAGATGATCTTCATAATTATCGTTGAGTTTTATACCCGAAAAGTCTCCAAATAATTAAACTCTACATTTCGTTAAAAGAGATAGCTTATACCTATGGATAAAGTGAGAAAGCTAGATATATTTCAGAAATTAGTGCTGATCATGCAAATCCACCTTCGATACATTGCTTCAACTAAAACCGAGGGGGTGTTTCTACGGTTTAATCAGATTCTTTTATACGTTGGCTCTTGTGGGTTCAATGAGTTGAATGATTGGTTTTGTGATGCACCAAAAACGTTGTTTCGCTGCTATTGCAAGCCTTAGCTGAATATGTGAATAATTGGATTACGCTGTGACAATTTGCGGAAGTTCAAATAAAACTACGGCAAAATTCCAGTAAATTTTCCAATAAAACTTCGAGAACGTTCCAATAGAACTTAAGAATGACTTCCAATGAAACAAGCCAATAAGAAATTCCAACTTCAAAAGAAAGTCGAATAACTTCGGGGAACTTCGCAGATATTTTTGTGGAATTTTTAAAAGAAATTCGTTTAATTTCACAGAAAACTTTTAGACGAAGACGTCCGAAGACGAACTTCGGACAGGCTCCAAGTGTTTTAGAGACGTCCCAAAGTCGGGGAATTTCTAAAAGAGCTGTGGAGAAGTTCCAAGAGAACTTCGGTGAAGTTACCAGAGAACGGAAAACAAAGTTACCAGAGAACGGAGAACGAAGGAATTCCAATAAGACTTCGGAGAAGTCCCAATCTTAGGAGAAGTTCAAATAAAAACTTTAAAAAAATTTATTAGGGGAAGTTCCAACAGAAGTTAGAATTAAAGTTCGGGGAGGAATTCCAATACAACATCGGAGAAGTTCCAATAGCCTTAGGAGAAGTTCAAATAAAAACTTTTGAAATTTTCAATTGGGACAGTTCCAACAGAAGTTAGAATAAAAGTTCGTGGAAGTTCCAAGAGATCTTTAGCGATGTTTCCAGAAAACGGAGAACGATGGAAATCCAATAATACATCGGAGAAATCCCAATATAAGTTAGGAGAAGTTCAAATGAAACTAGACAATTTCAAGAAATTTTCATTCCCAAATAAATTCGTAGAACATTGTAGAAGATATTTTTGTTAAATTTTGAAAAGAAATTCGTTGAGGTTCCCAAAGGACTGTGGAGAGGTTTCAACACATCTACAAAGAAAGTTCAAGAAAGAAGAAAATCAAGAAAATTTAAAGCAAATATTTAGGGAGTTTTGCGAACGCTTAGTTCAAGTTTTATAAAGTCTTCAAAGAAGTTCAAAGAGAACTTTGGAAAGTTCCAAGAGAATTTTGGCGAATTCAAAGAGCACTTGGGAAAATTCCGATAGAAGTTCCAATAAAACTTTGAGGAAGTTCCAATAGAATTTAGGAGAAGTTTCAAGGATTTTTAAAAACACGTTAATAGGATTTTGAATAACTTGATAAGAAAACAGCTTGGTAGTTTCAACATCAGTTTCGCGATAACTTACGGGACATTTTCATAACTTAGTGGAATTTCGAAGATATTTTTATATAATTTTCAATAAAATTGTTCAAGTTCGCAGAGTTCTTTGGAAAGGTTTTTACATATCTTCAAGGCATAATTTAAAAAAAAAATTATAGAAACTTTTAGGGCAGTTTAACGAATGCTTTGATGCAGTTTCAAGAAGGTTTCTAAGAAGTTTGGAGAGAGAACTTCGGAGAAATACAAATTTTGTAAACTTTTAGAGGAGAAGAGACTTTATGAGAACTCCGGGCAAGTTCCAACTGAACTTTAGGGATGTTCAAAAATAACTTTCGGGGGAATTTGCGATAGGAGAGGTTCCAATAAAACTTTGATAAGTTCCAATAGATGTTACAAGATTTTTTTGTAGAATTTCAAAAAAAAAAACGTTGATGTTTCCAGAGGACTTCAGAGAGGTTCTAACCCATCTTTATGGAAGTTAAAAAAAATCAAGAAAGTAAGGCAGTTCGTTGAACGCTTTGAAGAAAGTTCAAGAAGAAATTCTGAAAGAACCTCGGAGAGGTTCCAAGAGGATTTTGGAGTAATTTTGAGAGATTTTCAGGGGAGGTTCAAAGAGAACCTCAGGGCACTTCCATTGGGGAAGTTCAAACAGAACGGAGAAGTTTCTTGAAGATTTTAAATCAGCTCGAAGAGAACTGCTGGAAATTTCCAATAGAACAATAGGTTACAACCCAAGTAACAATTTTGGTTTTATAAGGGTTCTGAAGAGCATGAATTAGACTTCAAGAATGATAAAACCATGATAAAACAAGCAATTGGGAAATGGAACTTCGGGGAAGTTCAAATAGAATCTCGAATAAGTTCCAATAAAAACTCGGGGAAGTTCCAATAGAACTTTGGGGAAGTTCAAACAGACCTTTGGGGCAGTGCAATTAGAACTTTGGGGTACTTCAGATAGAACTTCAGGAAAAATTCATAGAGAACGTCGGGGTACAATAAAGTTCCAATAGAAATTTAGAGAAGTTCCAATAGAACTCTGAAGAAGTTCCAATAGAGCTTCTGGGAAAATTCAAAGGAACTTAGAGAACGTCGCGGTACAATTACGTTCCAAGAGAAACTTAGAGAAGTTCTAATAGAATTTTGGGGAAGTACCAATAGAATTTCAGGGAAATTCCAATTAATTTTCGTGGGTGCTCCATGTGATCTTTGGGAAGTTCAATAAACATTCAACAGAACTTCCAGACAGTTTCAACTGAATTTCGAGGAGTTCATTAAGAAGTTTGATAAAGTTCCAAAAGAACTTCGGGAAAAATTCCAATACATTTTTGGAGAAGTACCATGTGAAATTAGGGAAATTCTATAAAGTTCCATTAAAAAAACTGCGGTATTCTTAAATCAAGTTTCAAAAAGTTTCAAGAAAACTACGGAGGCGTTCCAAGAGAACTTTAAAGAGACTCCAAGAGAACATTGGAGAGGCTCCAAGAGAACTTCGGAGTAGTTTAAAAAGAATTTTGGAGGATTCCAAGAGAACTTCTGGAAAATTTCAAATTGAGCTCAGGAGAAGTCTCAAAAGGATTCTAAAACTTCGAAATAAAAAAAAAGTTCCAGCAACAGTTCTATGAAAGCTTACTGGAAAATTTATAAATTTATGGATTTATAAATTCATACAGAACTTCGTGAAACTTTCAAGTTATTTTTGTTAAATATTCGTAATTCGTTGAAAGTCCCAGAGATCTTTAGAGTGATTTCAAAACATATTCAAGTAAATTAAGAACATATTTAAGAAAATTTCTAGAAAATCTTAGGGAAGTTTTACAAACGCTGCAATCAGAAGGCTTGATGCGTTTAGACGGCTTAAAAAAAAAAGTTTCAAGGGAACTTCAGGATATTTTCAATAGAACGTCGGGCACGTTCGAAAGATATTCTGAGATCCTCGTGGAATTTAAAAAATGTTTTTGTGGTAGGTGCAAAATCAATTTAAAGTTAGGGCAGTTTTTCGAACGCTTTGAAAGAAGTTTACGAGAGAACTTCGGAGACGTTTCACGAGCACTCCGTAGAGTCTCCAAGAGAACTTCAAAGAAGTTCCAACAATTTTGGAGAATTTCCAAGAGAAGTTGGGAAAATTCCAATAGAATTTTTCGAAATTTCCAAGTGAATTTTGGAATAGTTCCATGAAAACATCATAGCAGAACCCCCCCTCCCTTCCCAATGAAAAGTCTACGTGGTTTATGCCCCATGTTTCAACACAATTCTAAGGCAGTTGACTTCAAAGAAATTTCAAGAGACTTCGGAAATGTTCCAAGAAAACTTCGGTAACGTTCTTTCTCCGGAAAGGCTCCAGGAGAACTTCGGAGAAGTTCCAAAAGAGTTAATAGAATTTCGGGGGAGTTCCAAGAGAACTTCGGAGAAGATTCCAGAGAGCATCGGGAAAGTTTAAAGACAGCGGAGAACAGAAAATTTCCAAGTATCATTTGGGATGTTTTAATAGTGCTTTGGAGATGTTACAATAGAACTTTGCAGAAGTTCAAAAAAAGTTCCAAATGAAATTTTTAGAAGTTTTGAGAGGGTTTTGACTTTCAAAAAAAACTTTTCGGAAGTCAAACAACAGTTCCAAGATAGCTTACTGGAAATGTATAAGGAACTTCGTGAAATTGTTAAGATGTTTTTTTGTAGAATTTTCAAAAGAACGGGAATGTTTTAAGGAGAGCAGCTTCAATAGAACTTCGTTGAACTTCCGTTAGAATTTCGGGTAAGTTTCAATAGAGCTTCGGGAAACTTCGTAAAATTTCTAGTAGAACTTCGAGGAAAATTCAATAGAATTTTAGGGAAATTTTGAAAAGATCCACTAGAACTTTGAGAAAGTTCCAATAGAACTTCAGGAAAATTTAAAATGACGAATTTCACGCCAACTCGTCTTCGTGATTGGCAGCACCCTCTCTGAATCCAGTGAAACTTTGTGGGTGGTTGGACTATGTCTTTTACAGCAACTTTGCAAACTTTGTTTTTTTTCAAAATTTATCTAGACTACCATTTGAAAAAGGCTTAAGTCTTTTAATCGATTTTAAATAAACACAACTAAAAAAGGAACAGACTTACAAAAAAGTGATGTATGGATGACTTTTAAAAAATCGTCCATACTTTTATGAAAAAAATTGGTAACAATTGTAAAATTGTTCTTACACGCTAAAATAAATATTTTAAAATTTAAAGTCAATTTGCAAAAAATTGCTGTCTTAGAATTCGATGATTTTTTTTTAATATGCTCTGGCACTATGTAAAGGCAATATAATTGTCTAAAAGTTCGCCATACATTGCAAGATGGGCACTTTTAAGGAAAAAATGTTTTTCCAACAAATTTTTCATGTCAACATAACTAAAAAAAAGACAAGACTTACAAACAGTGATATATGGGTGACTTATAGAAAATTGTCTTAGCTTTTATGAATAAAAAATGTTAAAACTGTAGGATCGATTCTTACACATTAAAAAAAAATATTTTAAAATTTAATGTTTATTTGCGAAAAATTGCTATTTTAGAATTGGGCAAAATTTATTTCTAGTAAAGGCAATGTAATTGTCTAAAAGTTAACCATACATTGCAAGATGGGCACTTTTAAGGAAAAAGAAGTTTTTCTAACCACAATTTTCTCATGTCAACATAACTAAAAAACAAGACTTACAAAAAGTGATGTATGGGTGACTTTTAGAAAATTGTCTTAGATTTTATGAAAAAAATTGTAGAATCGATCCTTACACACTAAAAAAATAATTTAAAATTTAAAGTCAATTTGCGAAAAATGAGTTGCTTAGGATTGGACGAATTTGTTTTTAATAAGGGCAATGTAATTGTCTAAAAGTTCGCCATACATTGCAAGATGGGCACTTTTAAGGAAAAAAAAGTTTTTCTAACCACAATTTTTTCATGTCAACATAACTAAAAAAAGTTAAGAACTTCCGAGACGTTTCAAGAGCACTTCGGAGAAGTTCCAACAGAATTTTGGAGAAGTTGAAAGAGAACTTCGAGAAAATTCCCATACAATTTCTCAGAATTTCCAAAAGAACTTCAAGGAAGTTGCACTAGAACTTAGGGATAGTTCCGAGAGAATTACAGGGAAGTTCAAATAGAACCCATATTTTGAAAATTGATATTAAATTTTTAAATATATATTTTTTTAGCGTGTAAGAATTGTAGAATTATATTCCAATAGAACTTGGGAGAAATTCTTGTAGAACTTGCAAAAAGTTCCAATAAAACTTCCGGGAAGCTCAAATGAGTTTTCTAGTAAGTTCCATGTGAACTTCAAGGAAGTTTAAAAAGAACTTTGGCAAAGTTCCTATGAAATCCCTTTCCAAATCATGTAATTTGAAACATTCCTAGTCTTAATATTTCACCTAACATTTGAAACGGGCCTATCTTTGTTGATCGATGCTTTTAACCGACTTTCTCTTTGGTTTGCCATTGCAGGAGAGGAGACGTTAGAACTTCGTGAATTTCTGAAGCTATTTTTGTAGAATATTCGTTATTCGTTGAAGTTCCCTGAGATATTTGAAGTGATTTCAAAGACATCTTCAAGAAATTTAAAAACATATTTAGAAAATTTCTAGAAAATTTAAGAGCAGGTTTACATACGCTTCAATTAGAAGGAATCAAAGGAATTTCGGAGAAGATCCAAGAGATTTTTGGAGAAGTTTTAACAGAAGCAATTCCAAAAGGATTTTGGAGAAGTTCCAAGAGAAGGTCTGGGAGGCTCCAAGAGAATTTGCAATTCCCAAAGAAAGTCGGAGAACCTCGTGGAATTACAAAGATGGTGATGTGGTATTTTCAAACGAAATTCGATGAAGTTGCCAAAGGAATTCTGGAAGGCTTCAACACATCTTCAAAAAAATCCAGAACATTTCTTGGAAATTTTATGCCAGTTTTACGAACACTTTGAAAGAAGTTTCAAAAGAACTTCCAAGACGTTTCAAGAGCACTTCGGAGGAATTCCAACAGAATTTTGGAGAAGTTTCAAGAGATCTTCGGGAAAATTTCCACAAATTTCTCGAACTTTCCAATAGAACTACGGGGAAGTTCCAAGAGAATTACAGTGAAGTTCAAAGAGAACGGAGAACGTAAAAATTCCAGTAAAAATTCAGGTACTTCCAAACGGGGCCGGAGGGGCTCTTATAGAACTTCAGAAGAGGTCAAATGAAATTTGAAAACTTCAAGGAATTCCAATTCCAATTCCAAGAGAAATTTTGAGAACTTCATGGAATTTTCAAAAGAAATTCGCTTACGGTCCCATAGGCCTGTTCATAAACCACGAAGACTCATTTTAGGAAATGTCAGACCGACCCCTCCCCCCTCGTATGCTTTTCTAAATAAATATTTTTGAATTTTTGTATGGAGCGCACACTTTGCTCCCTCCTCTTTTCCTTAGAAAAGTCTTTGTGGTTTATGAATAGCCCCATTTGGCTTTCGAAATGTTTCAATACATCCTGAAGACAATTTAAAATTTCTTGAAAATTCTAGGACAGTTGTACGATCGCTTTGATAAAGTTTTAAAGTTTAAAAAGATTTCAAAGAGAAGTTTCAAGAGAACTGAAACGTCTCCAGAGAACTTCGGAGAAGTTCCAAAAGAGTTAAGGAGAGATTTTTTTTTATATAGAGAGCACTTTTAATGAAAAAAATAGTTCTAACAAAAAATTTTCGTGTCAACATAACATATTTTTAAATTTTAAGTCGATTTGCGAAAAATGAATATCTTAGAATTGGACGAAATTCGTTGAAGTTCCCAGAGATCTTTGAAGTGATTTCAAAACATGTTCAAGAAAACTAAAAACATGTATAAGAAATTTTCTAGAAAATTTTAGAGCAGTTTTACAAACGCTTCAATCAGAAGGCATGAACCGTTTAGACGTTTTAAAGGAATTTCGGAGAAGATCCAGGAGATTTTTGGAGAAGTTTTAAAAGAACTTCTAAGCTGTTCCGAGAGGATTTTTCCAAAGTTCCAAACTTCAGGAAAGCTGCAAGACATTGTAATTTCGAAAGAAATTCGGAGAATCTCGTGGAATTCCAAAGATGGTTTTGTGGTATTTTCAAAGGAAACTCGTTGAAGTTGCCAAAGGAATTCTGAAAGGTTTCAACACTCCTTCAAGGCAATTAAAAAAATACCAGAACATTTCTTGCAAATTTTATGCCAGTTTTACGAACACTTTGAAAGAAGTTTCAAAAGAACTTCCGAGACGTTTCCAACAGAATTTTAGAAAAGTTCCAAGAGAACTTCGGGAAAATTCCCATAAAATTTCTCTGAATTTTCAAGAGAACTTCAAGTTCCGAGAGAATTACAAGGAAGTTCAAAGAGAACGTGGGAATTCCAATAAAAATTGATTTACTTCTGAATGGTTGGGAGGGGGGTTGGGGGGGTGGGGGAGCTTAGTTCCAATAGAAGCATCAAGAAATTTTTGGAGAAGTCTAATAGAACTTTAGATGAGTTCTAATGAAATGAGACAACTTCAAGGAATTCCAATTCCAAGAAAAAGTGCAGACTTTGGTCAGACCCCCCCACCCCCGTCACAACAGAAAAGTCTACGTGGTTTATGAATAGCCCCATAGGGCTTTCGAAACGTTTTCAATACATTCTAAAGACAATTAAAAACTTCTTGAAAATTCTACGACAGTTGTACGAACGATTTGATCAAGTTTCAAAAAGACTTCAAAGAAGTTTCAAGAGAACTTCGGAAACTTTCTAGGCGAACTTTGGAAATGCTCCAAACTTCGAAGAGGTTCCAAAAGAGTTTTGGAGAGGTTCCAAGAGACCTTCGGGAAAACTGCAATAATATTTCGGAGAAGTTCCAAGAGAACTTCGGAGAAGATTCCGGAGAGCTTCGGGAAAGTTAAAAAAAAGCGGAGATCGGAGAATTTCCAATTATTATCTGGGAAGTTTTAATAGTGATTGGGAGATGTTCCTATAGCACTTTGCAGAAGTTCAAATAAAGTTCCAGAAGCAAATTTGTGAAAGTTTCAAGAGGATTTTGACTTCCAAAAAAACTTTTCGGAAGTCGAACAACAGTTCCAAGATAGCTTATTAAAAATGTATAGAGAACTGCATAAAATTGTTAAGACGTTCTTGTAGAATTTTCAAAAGAATGCGGAATGTTTCAAGTGGAACCTCAGGGCAGTTCCAATAAATCTATCCGGGAGATTCAGAAGAGAACAGAGAAGTTTCAAAATGGCAAAAGAAGAACTTCGTTGAACTTCCTGGGAAACTTTAGGAAAGTTCAAATAGAACTTCGGGGAAATTCTAAAATAACTTCGAGAAAGTTTCAATTCAAGTAACAATAGAACCTTAGCGAAAATAGAACTTTGAGGAAGTTCCAACAGAACTTCAGGGTAATTTCGATTGATTTTCGAGAATGTTCATAGTGAACTTTGGGTAGTTCAAAAAAGTTTCACCATAATATTCCAATAGAACTTGGTCGAAGTTCCAGTAGAATTTTGCAAAAGTTCGAATAGAACTCGGGGATGTTTAGGTTTCTGGGAAGCTGAAATAAGGTTTCTAGGAAGCTCCAAGTGTACTTCAAGGAAGTTTCAAAATAACTTTTGGCAAGTTCCAATAGAATTTCTAGGGGGGTTGTCGCTTTTCAAATTTTTTGTTGGAAAAATACCGAGTGTCAATTTTGCACTTAACATTTGAAAAGGGCCTATCCTTGTTGATCTGGTTTACCACGGCCAAACAAAGAACCTTGCAGCCTAGGTCATATAGACGTCAATTTATGTTTTCATTATTGGCTGTGGAAAATTTTGTTGCAGCCAAGTTATTCACAGAAAAGACATGAAAAGGCCCTTTTCGAATGCTACGCAAGATTTGATGCTATCTTTCTATCGTCCTTCGCATCTATTACTCGACTTTTTGAGCTCGTACAGCTGTTTCACCATCATATGATCCAACCAGCTTAACCACCCAACCCGATTGGCAACCACGTTCTCGAACTTCCGACTTAGAACAAATTACCATCCATCAAAGCGAGAAAATTTAAAAAATCAATCCAAACCATCGCCCAACCGCACGAGCGAACCTGACAGCTGCTCCGGAAAATACCAATTTCCTGCCATCAATTTGCGAATTCTGCACCTGAAGGCCATCACCCCTCGACACTCGGCTGCCCGACTCGAGCTTGCTCTGGCTCACCTGTTAAAGTCTCTTTCCCTCGGGAATTCGCGCCGTAAAAATTCCATCCGACGTCAGCGAGGAATGCAAGATTTAATTCATTCAAAAGGGTTTAATTTTAGCAACCAGTAAGCGCGGTGTCCACAGATTTTCCGCCCCTGAAGATGAATCAGAGACCGAAAGCCGCACCACCACCAACACCGTCAAGTCGGTCGTCGGCTGGGAAATTTTTCGAAAATGTCATAATTCATGCGCTCCTGTTGCCCGTCGTCGCCTCTTCCTCCGTTTTCGCCGTTTACGGTATCGGTTGATCCCTGGTGCGCGTAGGAGCCGAGAGCCAGGCCACAGCACGCGATTTTTCTCCTTTGCTGATTCACGCCCTCGCCCAAAGATCAAAGAAAGTGTCTGCGGCGAGGTGATTGAAATGGAATTCCGCCCGATGTGACAACGCTTACCGTGGTGGATGTGATTTTCTGGGAACTTTTCAGGGTTGCTCTCCGACGAGGGAACCGAATCGAAACCAGGAAATTGAAAGTCGCCATCGCGCTACATTGTAGCAGCCGCGGGATCACGCAACGTGGCATTCGCCGATGAAATACAAATTTGCATTGTTGGAAGCAACAGCAATGAAAGTAATTTATGAAAAATGGTTCGATTTTCCGCCCCATATTCCAGCGTTCGATAGTATAGCGGATTCGATTGGCCACGCAGTGCCATTTCACCCCGTCGTCGTTGGAGTTGTTGTTGTCGACTTGGATTGGATTTGTTTCTATTATTACCATTATGTTCTCCCGTGGACCTCCCGTCGTCGGCCGCTCGGCTTACAGTTTACACGCTGCGTTCGTCTGGCCATAATCGAACCAAGGCACGGTGCGGTTCGTAACTTTGGCGTTCCTTCCGACGACGACGCCCAATCAAGCTGCGCTCGGCAAATAAACCCCATTTGATCTAATTACATTGTAAGGGACCTCAGCCGCCACTTCTTCGCCTCCCCCGTCCAAAGATAAACAAGCGAGCGGCGAAAGGTTGGACCCGAGAGTACGATAATCGCAGCAAGCGTGCATAATGAAAGTAGACGAAAGCTTTGTGATCTCAAACTGTCACTCTGCACCGAGAAACACAATCGATGGACAACGGCAAAGACAGCGCCGACGAGCTGCAGGCTCATTCCGCTCTGGACCCGGAGGCCAAGCTTTTGCGAACGATCCGAAACAGCCTGGAGCAAAGTCAATACCTGCGCAAGGTTCGTTGCGATATGCGGACGAAAGTTCTGGATGCGGTTCATGGGCCCGGATTTGGCAACGTGCCACAACCTCCGAGGGAGATTCAACTGATCAATCACCTGATTCTGGAATACCTGGAGTGGTACAATTTGCAGTACACGGGCGAGATGCTGTGCGCCGAGTCCGGGACGGTGCGGATGGAACAGGCAAGTAGACGGCAGGCGTTGATGAATTCTCTGAACCGCACCCTGGACGTTGAGTTGGAGTTTCTACCGGGTCTACCGATGCTGGCCGAAATCATCCTGAAGCTGGCTGCCATTCCGCCATCAGCCGGGCAGCAACAGAAGCCGAAGTAGATGCGCGTGTTTATAAACAAACGTCATCGAGCACTTTGGATTTGGAAGAAGATTACGGCGGTGACGACGACGGCGAAGAAGATGTGCAGTATACCTCTAGGCAGTAGTAAAAACAGCTCTTTAACGATCAGTAAAATTAATGAAGCGATGCTCCACTAAATGACGTGGGTCGGTTTGTTGTCGCGTGGTGCCAGTTTGGGGCAAACATTTCCCACGTACCCACGAGATCCGGACGCGAGATTTACATTGTAGTTTATGGAAGGGTTGTTCGGGGGAGCTCGTATTTTACATTCAGTGTGCATCATAGTCAGTGGCCATTAAATGAGATTGCAATAAAGAGCATCGTGGAGAGAATCGATTCCAATGGGTTTGAGTTTTATTGATTCCGATCCGGAGATAAGTGCGATCGATTTTGCACTGGTTGAAAGTAGTTCGACTTGGGGAATGTTTCCTATTTGAGTGAAATTTGATTCAAGAACTGAGCAAATCTTAAAAGTGTTGAGAGCAACTCAATTAATTTGGTCTTGCGTTTATCAATCTTTCAGTTTAAATAAACGGAGACTCGGTTTTCCCTTCAGTGTGCCGCAGAAATTTAATTAGTTATGTCTAAATTGAAAAAAAAATCACTATATATGCACCATAATCTAATAAGAAGCTAAGTTACTTTTTTGAAAAATTCTTAGGAGCCCTCTTGGACCCCCTTATAATTTGTACATCATTTTGAAGGGTATCAGTTGTTGAATAAATTAACGTTAAGTTTAGCTGCTAATACCTGCTAACCTGTAATCTACGCATCCTCGAAGATTGCTCATAAAATTAATTAAAACCGACGTAAATCCTTTAAAAGAAGAGATAATGATAAGTTGTCTTCTACAAAAAAAAGAATTTTTGAAGTACCTTAAACTCTGTAGAACATTTAAAAAATGGGAAAATTCAAATAAAAAAGTTTTGATAAAAAAAACGAGTTTTAAGGGGGCATTACATTTTTCATTCCTTTTGCACCCCGCAACTCCCGTAAGAGATAGAAAGTATTTATCTTCAACAAAGTTTCATGGAATGACCTAATCTACAATGTTTGAATGCATGGTTATCGATTTGAACCAGAAATAAAAAAGTTAATTTTTTTATCTAGGTGTATACAAAAATAAAGTACTCCAAAAATGTAGAAACATTGTAGAAGACATCAATGGGCCACACTTAATAGTTTCGTGGCAAATACCCATGTCCCACTTTTTTTTTTATTTCGTCCCACTGTGCGCCGTGATGATTCTCCACATTCCCTTAAAATCATCGCTACCATTTGCATTCTTTTTAGTTTCGAAGAGTTTCCGCTTAACTAGAGCCCAATATTTCTCTATTGGGCGATGATCTGGACTGTTTGGTGGATGGGCTGTTTTTGGCACGTATTTGACTTCGTGTACCTTATACCATTCCAGGACGGATTTCGAATAGTGACAAGAGACCAAATCAGGCCAAACCAGTGCTGGAGAGTCCGCTTTTGCAGACATTCTTTCTCGCACACATACTTATTGATAGTGCCGGTAGAGACAAAACATTTAGATTTTCGAACACAACTACACATGGCCTGCCAAATCAAGTAGTTCTTCAAGAATTTGAACACCTTCTTTGTCCGGAAATGCTCGGCAGAGTCTTCGAGTACGTATGTTTCGTCGTCCATTATGATACAAGAAAATGTTTGCCAAAAAAAATTCTGTGTAAAGCTCCTTATCACGACTTTTTGAAGTGAAATTTAGCTTGTTGGTCATTTTTTTCATTTTGTACGCCTTCAGTCCTTGCCTCTGCTTCACTTTCTGTACGTATGATTTTGACTTCCCAACTTTCCCACATTTTGCACAGAAAGATTGGGATTTTTCTCAATAATGGCTACAACATTCTTGTCCATTTGTTGGGAGCATATTTTTCGAGTTGTTCCAATTCCAACCTGCCGATCCTCAGTCAAGTGCTGGTCAAAAAATGTAAACATGGACAATTTGGATAACATGAGCCTTTTGAAAAAAAATGATGCAGTTGCCTCTCGTGAGTTCCATAAGTAGTTGGGCACGACTGCGCTTCTGGTCGAGGAAATTTATGCCAGCCAGAGTTAGGGTGATGCTCTTCTAATCCTGGTGGCATTTAGCCAGGAGGCAGATCTGATAGCTCCTGAAAAGGTTTTTTAGGATTTGGTACGTTTCTGGAAGTTTCTTAAAATGTTCACCAAACCAAAGGTTTACTAAAAGCTACATAGTAAAAAATATAGAAATAACGAAGAAGTAATCTCCTATACCTTTCAAATTATTTGTCCAATCATGTGAAAGTCACAGAAAAAGTGGTTGGCTATGAAGTTCAGAAGGAAACTTCCCAGAGCTTCAGAAAGATACTTTCTAGAAGTTCAGAAAGAGACATTCTCGAGAAAAAAAAACTTCCTCGGTGGTCTGAGAAACTTCTCAAAAGTATAGAGAGCACTTCTCAGCAGTTCAAGCAGGAATATATCTAAAAAAAAATCAGGTCCAAACATTCAACAGCAATTGAAAGCAAGTTAAAGAATTTCCCCGAAAATCAGGAGAGGACTTGTCAGAGCTTTAGGAAGAAGTGTAGGGAAGAGGATTCCTCAGAAGTTTGGAACGGCCTAGAGTTTTTCCCAGGAATTCAGATGGAGCATTCTAGGAAAAATACCCCCAAAGATCACGAAGAAACAATCAGGGCAGGGGGAGCTGGTGACGACCTGTAATTTCTCAAACAATCAGGAGCAAACTTCCACGAAGCTCAGGACGATACGTCCTAGACGTTCAGAAGAGAACTTTTTTGAAGTTCAGCAAAGGGCTTCCCAGAATTTTTGGAAGAAACTTCCTAAAAAATTAGTTAGGACTTCCCAGAAGTGCTAGAGACCGCACCGCAGTTCAGAATGAGGTTTTCTTGAAGTTCAGGAAGAAATCTCTCCAAAGAACAGAAACGAACGTTCCAGAAGTATACTTCCTAGAAGTTTGAGCAAGAATTTCTTGAACAAATTTTCCCGAAGTTCAGCGAAAAGTTCCCAAAAGTTCAGAAGAGGACCTCTCAGAAGTTCAGGAAGACACTTGTAACAAATTTAGGAGAATTTACCTAGAAATACTGGAGATGACTTTCCCAATCTATCTATGTAAATAAACATGAATTTCTGTCTGTCTGTCTGTCTGTCTGTCTTCCATATAGAAAGGGCTCCCATACAAATGAAAAACAAATTTCTGCCTAACTCGAGAATTAATCAAGCAAATGGTGCACCAAATGGCATGTGGGGGTTTGGAAAGCACGAAATGTTTCCATGATGGTTTGAGACCCCTCCCCTTTCTGGAAAGGCGGGTTCGCATACCAATGAAACACAAGCTTCTGCATAACTCGTGAATTAATCAAGCAAATGGAACCAAATTGGGCATGTGGAGGGGTTTGAAAAATTGATGGCTAAAACTATTTGTATCGTAGTTTGAGACCCATATCCTCTATGAAAAGGAGGGCGCTCTCATACAAATGAAACACAAATTTCTGTATAACAAGAGAACTTATCAAGAAAATAGGACAAAATTTGACATGTTGAGGTTTTTGACAGCAAGAAATGCTTCTTAGTAGTCCATGGTAGTTTGAAACCCCTCTCTTCTCTGGAAGGGAGGGGGGGGGGTCCCATTCAAACGAAATTCAAGTTTCTACGTATCTTGAAAACTAATCAAGCAATTGAAACCAAATTTGGCACGTGGGGGTTTTTTAGAGCACAAAATGTTTCGATGATGGTTTGAGACCCCTTCCCTTTCCCTAAGAGGGGGACCTCTAATGCAAATGAAATAAAAATTACTGCATCACTAGAGAAATAACCAAGCAAATGGAACCAAATTTAGCATGTGTAGGTTTTAAGAGGCAGGGTTTTTTTCTACAGTGGTTTGCGACCCCTCCCCCTCTGGAAGGTAGGGCTGCCTTACAAATGAAACAGAGATTTCTGCTTAACACGAGAACTAATCAAGCAAATGGAACCAAGTTTTACATGTTGAGGTTTTTTAAAGAAAGAAATGTTTCTATGGTAGTTTGAAGCCCCTCTTGGGGGGGAGGGGTCTCAAACAAATTTTTGGAGGCAGGATTTCTATATACAATAAAACGAATTTTTGTCTGTCTGACCCTGTCGTGAAAATATGAATGTAGGGGTTTTGGGGGCTAGGAAGGTTCATATGATGGTTTGATACCCCTCCCCCTAAAAAGAGGGCCCCCATGCTACTAATTTCAGCATAACTCAAGAAATTCGACCCTCAGAGACTCGGAAACTACTGTACCGATCGGCGTGGAAATTTATGTATGGAGGTAGTTTTTGGAGCCGGGTGAAGGTTCTTATAATAGTAAGAGATCTCCTCCCTTCTCTGGAAAGGAAGCGCAAATTTTGGCAAAACTCAAGAAAAAGCAAGAAATGGAATTAAAATTGATAATCTCGATCCTTGTCGTTACGAGTTGTGTAAACTTTTTGACAATTAATAAGCAAATAAGCTATTAATTTCGGCTGGATTCGTATTGTCTTAGTCGGTGAATTGCATTTTTGTTGGAAAATCTCTCAACTTCTTATTTTTAACAAAGTTGAAAAACGATTTTGGGGCTGATTCAATATTAGTTTCAGTTGTTCTGCTCCTCATGTGCGATCTTCATTTTTAGGTTCAGTTGATCACAGATAGTCGAACATATTCTGAGGTTCATATAATTTTTTTCTTTTTCATAAGTTTTGTATGCTTTTTGCCTCCTATTTTTTAGATTTATAATTTTCTTACTATACTACGTCGGATTCTTATTCGGTCTGCATGAAATTAATTTCTAATCAACGTCGATTTTTTTTTTATTTTTTATTTAAATTTTTTTTTTAATATGAACAAGCGAGTGTTATTATGGAAGCGGCCATGGGTGAGATCTGTCTGATTATAATTATATAATAATAACCTTTTTAAAAAATACCAAATACGTGCCTGGTTTGAAAATTTAACATTTCCAAATCTGAAAGTGTGTTGCAGTGTATGACTCTATTACTGTATGACTCTCCAAACATTCTGAAATGGGTTGCTGGATCTGCAGTAGAGCTATCACTTTCTAGCTCTCGGATTAAAGCTGCTTCGAATGGTCACTTGAGGGATTGTTGTAAACAGATTTCTACCATAATACCATTGCCGGCCAATGAGTGTTAGATTGCACACACACACACACACACACACACACACACACACACACACACACACACACACACACACACACATCGGATTCTTATTCGGTCTTTTCCTATTGAGCCTTAGAATTGCATGACGTTGCCTTGTTCTGAAAACGAAGTCAGGCCTTGAAGAGTGATCAAACTGTTGGCACAATCCTTCGGACAAAAATAGACTAAAAATGCACACTTCTCAAGCGAGATCATGCTGGCAAACGCAACCCATCCGGTAGAATAATCCTCTCGAATTAGTCGTTTTATTATGTCTCGTAAACCGGCCTTCTCCTCACTTCACATCCTGGTAAGTGAAGTAATCAAATGCCTATTAGTGATTTCCCCAGTATGAAAATGAAAACCACGTCTTATTCCAATTGAAACGGAGTGATAATGCAAAATTGCACCATGGATGATGCAAGAAAGGGAGGGGAGGGGTACTGGAAATTAATTGCCACGTGACCAACGACGACGACGACGACGACGACGGCGACGAAAACGACGACGTGCTATCAATTGCCCCAGCAGAGCAACAACAGCTGGCTGGCTGCCTGCTAGCTCTGGAGAACTACGGACGGCTACTTACTTACTTACTAGCCGTATTGCATGCATCGCTTCGCATCGCAAAATAGTTATTAGTATTAATGGCTTTTAATTTGACTACGACGATGTAGCGAAGGTTCGTTACAAAACGACGAACGGCGCCGGGTGCAGAGGAGGATGGTGATAGTACACAGTACCGAAACGCTGGGCTCACTCGGCTGGCGGCATTCAGTGGCAGTGGCGAGTGTCAATCAAAGGAATAGCACTGCGACGAGGTTGGGAACGCGTGAAGGCATGTGTCGTAACAGAGCGCATAGTGCATTCGTAGCAGCGAGTGTGGCGAATTTCGATTGTCCTCCTCGGTACGGGGGGCAAACTGGAAAAAGGGTGAGAAATATGTCACTGCTCTTTCGGAGCAGAAGTGGCTGGCGCCTAGCTACATATTTGCTATTTTTACTCGGATGGCAACCCGAGCAGAATCGCCCTCTCAACGCCAGGGGCGGAAGAAATGCCCACTGTAAATTTTCTAGTCGGGTCACCGTGTCTTCTGCAAGTCCATTTCACGCTCTTTTTCACACCAGCCGATCGGATTTGTGGATAATTATTTTCCATGATACGGAGGAGACGCGGTACCTGTGTTGTTGCCGGGCGCCCTGAACGAATCGGCGGGGATTTGGTTGGTCTAACTAACCCAACCGACGATGACGACGACGAAAGCTTGTGTGTGTGTGTGTGGCATCTGCGAACCGATAGCCCAGACAGTGTGCGGCATTTTGAGCTTTTTGTTCGGTTGTGGTTCTGATTTGCCTCCGGGGGAGAATGTTCCGTGACAAAACAGTGACCACCTTGAATGTTTTGTAACGGTTTTACTGTCATCCGTAGTCGATGGCGTACTCTTCGGTTGCATTGGACAAACAGGCTGCTTTTGGTCTGATTTGCTATCTTCTATCGATTGAGGTAATTATTTGTTTAGGAGGAATGCTTTGAAAATGATACTCCCTTACTAAGAACAGACATTGAAAATGCTACTATGATAATGTAATATCTCCATCCAAAACAAGTTCACACTCACAGCACTTCAATCGAGCCCTCGATCGACAGAATAAACCCAATAGATGAGGTCGTTCCGCGAAGAAATGTTAACGATAAGGACGAGGCAGTCCCATGCTCCCTATCCAAATCGTTTCACTTGGGTGCCCTGATGGTCCCTTCCTTTCCCCGTCATATATTATTTAATATTTAGTATATTTTATACACAAAATATAAAGATATAATAAAAACAAAAATGCTAAATTTAAAACTTGAATGATGTACATGGGATTACAAATTACGCATTGCATAAATTAAATTACTTGATCATGTAAAAAGCGGCTACAGTATGTCAAAACGAGTATGTTCAAAATATATCGGACATCCACTGGATTGTTACTGAAAAAAAAATTACATGTATTAACATCTTACTAGTCATGGAAAAACTGAAAAAATAGAGGAATCCTGGTTGAAAAAAGAAGAAGAAACCGAGTAGTGATAAATCAGTATAGTTCGTCCTATACTTTAACATGGAAGCTGTCAGACTTATCACCACTCGGTCTCTTCTTCTATCTTCAACCTGGATTCTTTCATAGATCTTTCCGAATATTAAAAATAAAATTTCAAGAGCGATATTATTTTACAAGACATACTGTTAAAAAATGGCTTCATACTTTTCTAATAACATTTCAAAGATAGCAATTTGAGTGATCGAAGAGCCAGGTTTGATAATTTCTGATATAAATGGCTTATCCTACCATAATACCACTAAACACATTATTTAAATGTAATAAAATAATCCTACACTTCTTATAAGCATATGCGAATCTTCTGTGAATATATTATAGTAGTTGAATTTCTGACGTGCAAATTAAATTAAATGTTATGCTGAAATGCTGAAAAACAAATCGATCCTTTGATGCTTGTCATGTTGCTCCAGGCTCTTTAATGGTTTTGGAATGCGAAGATGACTTCAAAGCGTGCTGAAATTATTAAGTTTTTGAGAATGGGAAATAATAATATATGATATGATTTCAAAATTACAACATTCCCCAGGCTACGCCAACCAGCGTCTCCATGTTGTAGCTGGCAGTCTTTTGTGATCATATGACTCGTGGAGGCGTGAGGAATTGAAACTATTTAATATATTTCAGAACACAACTTTTCCCAACCATGACAAACCAGCCAGAAAGGCTGGATATTACCCTAATAATGACTTTAAAAACATGGCCGGAAAAGTCGTAGAAAATTTAACACACAAGCGTTAAGTATGGTTCAAATTGTAATAAAAAGGAAAAGAAAAAATCTTAGATATTAGTAAAAATCGAGATAGCTGTATTAGAGTTGAGGCCTAACATTCAAGAACTACAAAGCAGAACCAATCAGAGCCAAACCAAGAGAAAAATGAAGCAAAATTAAGATCACAAAAAAAACTTTAAAATTACCAAAAAAATATTTACTTAATATTTTCAAAATCTGATTCTGGTACAAGTCACAGGCAACTAAATCGAAATGAATACCTTCAGCCCTACTTGCCATATTCGAAATCATTCTGATGAGAACTCTCCGAACTATTTCGACACTAATTCATGGCCCATTGTCGAATCCAGTAATTCAGATACAGAAAAAAACACTTGACCTCTAACAAATTTCAAATTTTAAACCGGATTTTATTTAAAAAAAAAGCTGACGTGAATAACTGCAAATGTGGGATAGGCAGCTAAAAGGAATAAGCGCTGCTTGGTTATTCCTAACATTTGAATAACTTAATGCATTCCTCAAGGCAGAGAGTGAAAAGATGGAACGAAATCGTTACCCGGCTCTTATGCAACGTTGCCAAATAGTGTTTTGGCGACACACTGGTAAAAATCCGTTCCGAGATGCACTCACCACGTGGTGAACAGATGGAAAGCTGTGAAACTTTTTCTCGAAAGTGTTTTTTTTTCAAAGAAAAATACAAACATCCATGTTTCACGAGCCAAAGGCACAAGTTGAATCCCATCTCTGGGCAAATTTCAAAAATATATAAAATTTACATTACTTATTATTGTTTTATTGCGTAAAGTACGTAACATTACCGGTAAAATTAACAGTTCTGTTTTCATAACCTCTAATTGGAAATTGATGTAAAACAGTGAATTGCATAGACAGAAATTTCACATCGCTAGAACCGTTCTGTGCCATTGGTGGCATTTGTGCTCGATCAAGCGCGCACTTTTTTGCCAGTCAAGGTGGCGGATCCGTTCCTGCCTTGACCTACCCCGGATTTGTGGTAAAGGATTGTTTCGCTTGCTGCGAAATACTGCTTTACAAAAAAGCCCGACGCTCAATTTCAGAACTTCTTCTATTCAATTTCCTATCGATACTTTTTCTCTTATCTTTGGTTCTAACAGAAATTGCTGAAATTGCTGATGGGAAGATAATTCCAATTTTAAAACATATAAAATTTGTTTAAGTGACTATGATGGGAGATGAAGATGCTGAAAATCAACAAACAAAGGGATTTTTTTTTTTGCTTGCGGAAATACAAGTATATATTCTTCGGAAATCTTGAATCCTCGAAAACTTTAAGAATTGTGTGTTGAAGACATATTTTTTTCCTCATATCGTAGCTTAAAATCTACAGGTTGTATTTGAACTTGCTTTATTGAAAAAGTTGTACAAAATCATGCAAACATAATTAAGAAAATGCACTGCGAATAAATGTTGGTAATTTTTTTTTTATATATAAATCCAACGACCCTTTGTTTTTTATATTTGTTTATCAAGAAAAACTTGAAAAAAATAAATAAAAATAAACCAATTATAAATACAATGATGGCCAAAAACTGTCAAACCCTTACTGATAATCTAGTCTCATATTCTAATATGTGTTTTTCAGAAATCACTGCAATATTTATCTTATTAATCCACTTTTATAGATTATAACACTCAGAATCACAATTACGCAATTATTAATTTGATGAGGAGCTGTCAAAATCTAACGAATACTATATTTTAAATTGATTTTTTCAGATCATAAAAATGATGAAGATGGGCCATTTCAAATATTTGTTTAAGTGACTCTTTATTATATTACTTGATATTTTATTTAAAAGTATCTTGTTTTGATAACTAGGTTATAATCTGAGCATCCCTAGTCGAACAAGTCCAGCGAAATATCATTGAATCTTTCACAATTCCTTTGTTTTATAGCAATCTGTTCACTGTTTCTATTTTATACATAATTTTTCCACAAAAATGTATTCTAGTATTCAATTGAAATAAACCACCCACACTTGTAAGTAGTCCCAACAGCATCCTTACTGTTGGTTTAAATCGGTCCTCAAATTCGATATCTCAATGTGTTCTTGTATTTCATTGAAATAAACCACCCACACTTGTGAGTGGCTGCATCCTTACTGTCGGTTTAAATCGGTCCTCAAACTAGATGTTTTTATTTATTCTTGTATTCAATTGAAATAAATCACCCAAATTTGTGGTGGCCCCTACAGCACCATTTTTGTTGGTTTAAATCTGTCCTTTAACTTAATTTTTTTAATCTATTCATATAAACCATTCATTTTTCGCAGCCCTAACAGCATACTGTTGGTTTGAATCGGTCCTCAAAACGTTTCTCTTTTCTATAAATTTTGAAAAATGAGAGCGTTACGCTAAATTGAAAGGTTTTTGAACGCTAATAACTCTCGTTCAACTGAACATAACGACTTCATTCATACACTAACTGATTTTTTTTTTTGAAATTCTTGCAATGAAATTTACATTCAGTGCTATTAGTATAATTAGTTCAATGTTTTATTTAAAAAATGACCTACTTTTGCTCCCATACAAATGACCGTATTAATAAAAGGTTAAAAATATGTTTTTCCCTATCCGGGTCCTCAAAAGCGGGTAACAAATGGTTCTAACTTTCTTCTTCTTTTTATTGCATTTAGTTTCATTCCATGTTGAATACTGAAATAGCCACACCCCTCAGCTGCAAAATTATTGTGGTTTATTGCCGGTGTCTGATTTTATAACTGAGGCCCGTATCCTCTTAAGAGTTCATGTATAAACGTTAGTATATAGCACGCGAGATGAACCAACATGATTTCCGTTTTCGGCACGAGTTCTGCAGCTGGTGGTTCGGACAGGACTTTGTCCACCCGCCACAATCCGCCCGGTGGGGGAGACAGAGTCTTGCAAGACCGGCTAATCAGCCAGTTACCGATTTTCATGTCTACCCAATGCAATGATAAAATTTTGGGAAACTGAAAAATGGCCATTCGTCCCTTATGAAATCATTTTGTCCGTCTCGCGGGCTATATACTAGCGTTGAATAGCATGACCCAGAAAAATGAGGATCGCGGTAGAGTAGTATGGAGCCAAAAAGGGACGGGTCCAAAGCAAAATTATAGAAATATTTCATTAACCTTTTAACCAATTATCTGTTTAATACTTATACGTATACGTATAAATTAGACGATACCATTATAACTGTGAACCAACTATGGTCCTACTTGAACCTTACGTATATAACCCTCCACTATTTTTTTTTTATTCTGCTTATATAAACCACCCATACTTGTAAGTGGCCCCAACAGCATCCGCACTGTTGGTTTGAATCGATGCCAACATTTAAATAACTTTTATGTGTATTTCTGAACATAGTATAAACCGGGAACATAGTTAAATATCCGATTCGCTACCGACGTCAGTGGAATTCGGCAAAACGGATCCCGCTGCAAACACAACCATTTCATCCAACATCCCAGTCATTTCTCGTAGAAGTGCAGAAGATTACTCGGCTTCCTTCAAAGCGAGTATCACGTCAACACGTTCCTACCCTTTCCTTATTTGACCTGCATTCGGATGGGGTCGGCGTCGGTATTGTCTTAGTTTGGGATCACCAGTTTTTACACATTAAGGATGTACAGTGTGACCACAGACTCGGGAAAATCGGGAAATGCGGGAAAAATGCGGGAATCCAAAATCATCGGGAATTTTTGTCAAATGGAAGGAACCATACTCACACCTTTTTCAAATGATTTGAGTGGCGTTTCTGTCATTTACTCGGTCCACCGATCTCATTGTTCAGCCTGTTTAAAACGTTCAGCTTAGAGCATCTTCAGCGGTGGTCTATTTTAACATCTTTATAGTTGATTTGCATCAGCAAACTTAAAAAGAACCAGCTAAAACAGACCAACTTTACGTACCCCGCACCGGTGTAGTATTTCTTGTTGTTAAACCGACCAGCAACTATCATCTTGTCAATCATACAATATCCAGAGATCAGAAGTTTTGTTTTTTTCAGAGACCGAGGATTTTTTCGCAAACTATTTCTCCCATAAATTCGATAAAAACTTGGTAAATTCTGTGACTTAGAAACTCAGGGAACTTATCAGAAGCTCGGTATGACTTTTAGACTTGACTTAGACTTTCCTGAGGTTTAGCTATATCTCCCTGATGTCAAAGGAACATATCATAAAATCAGGGAACTTTCCAGAAAATCGAGGAGCTTTGCAGAAATTAAGCGTTCTTCCTAGAAGTTCAGACAACTTTCCTGAAATTCAAATTGTTTCCTAGATATTCAGGGAATTGTCCACAAATTCCAGGAGCCTACCACGAGTTCAGGGAACTTTCCAAAAGTAAAGGGTTCTTCACAGAAGTTCAGGAAACTATCCAGAAATTCAGTGGGCTTCCAGAAGTTTAAAAAACTTATCAGATTATTTTGAGCATTTCTTCAGAAGTTCATAGATCTACTCAAGATGTTCAGGGAACTTCCCAAAAATTCAAGTAACTTGCCAGAAAATTAGAGAACTTCCAATAAAGAACAATCAAGAAATTCATGAAGCTTTCCAACAGTTTACGGATCTTCCAAGAGGTTTATTGAACTTCTTAGAGTTTCATGAAACTTGCTAGACATATACAGAACTTTTTAGAAGTTCAGCAAACATGTAGAAGTTCAAGAAACTTCCTTGAAGTTCAGGGTTTCTCATGAATTCAATAAACTTTTCATAACTTCAGGAAATTCACACAAAGATCATGGAACTCCCCCAAAGATCAGGAAACTTTCCAAAAGGTCAGCAAACATCTCAGATGTTCATAGAACGTCCCATAAATTCAGAGAATTTCCCAGAAGTTCAGGGAACTTTCCAAAAGCTTAAAAAAACTCCCAGATGCTCAGGGGATTCAGCAACTCAGGAAATTTCTCAGTAGTCCTGCAATTATCCATGAATTTCAGAAAACTTCCCCTAAGATTGGGGAACTTTCCAGAATTTCAGAAAACGTCCCAGATAAACAGGAAACTGGATTTTTTGAGCATTCGAAAAGTTTAGGAAACATTCAAAGGATTTTTCCATAAGTTTGGGGAGCTTCCTAGAACTTCAGGGATCTTTCCAGGTGATCGAGAAACTTTCCAATCGTTCCGAAAACATCCCAAAAGTTCAGGGTATTTAAGTTTTAAGAAGAACTTAAACTTCTTACTACTCGATAATTTTTCGAACCCAACCAAAACGAGAATAAAGAAACCAACTACTATTTAATCAATTTCATAGAATTTCCACCTATTCACAATCTTGGAGATCATAAAAAGTTCTTGTACGGTTTAACAATATCTCGGTAGTGCTTACTATTCCACAGAAATTCCACGGCTTCCAAGATTTTTTTATCAATTTCTCGTTAGTTATTTAAATGTGAGTGATATTCTGCTTTTTATCACAGAATATGTACCTGCTGGAAGTTAAAACAACTTCTGGGAAGCGAAATCTGATTTTCTAAGTTCCCGTCATTTCCAGAAAGTTGTTTTATTCCATGGATGATCAGCAAACTTTTTGGAAGTTCATCCAAGTTTCCAGAAACGTTAATAATTTTTCGGCAATTCAATGAACTTCTCTAAAGTTCCACCATTTCTCTTCTCGAAAGACAGCGAGCAAACTTCATGATTATCTGGAAACTTCCAATTATTTTATTCAACTGCCGAGAAGTTTAATCAACTTCTGGCATGTTCATTATAGATATTTCCACCCAATCTTCATAGATATTCCGAAGTTCATTAAATTAAATTTTTAAAGAGTGCGTTCAGTAAGAAACTTAGAAGCTTATATAAGTTCTGAAATGATGCAAAATAGATCCGGTATAAAACAAAATTTACAAACACCAGCGATGCAGCGATGTTTTTGCGTTTGGTCTAAACAAATAAATCCAAACCACGATTTGAACCACCGTTGAAGATGCCCTTAGAAGATCTGGCTACACGGCTGTAACAGGTGAGGCCAGAAATGAACTTATCTTTCATGTGGTGGCGAATGTGTTTGAAGTTTGGCGAATTGCGTTTGTAAGGGTGTTAACACATGGTGAAAGAAGAATTTGGGCAGCTGTGCTCAATGCCGTCTGACGTTGTTTGCCGGATTCCAGAGAAAAGAAAATGGTTTGGACAAATTTTGGCTAGAACCAAGAAGGAGCTACCAAATTTGACAACATTTGTTGAAAATTGGCTCATCCTGTCGCACTAAAAGGCGTATTTTAAATAAATGGAAAGTGTCTGGTGGTAAATCAAACTGGAAAAAGTTTGGGAGCTCAGAGATTTAGCTACGAGTAATTTATATTAACTCATCTTAACAGTCGGAAAAATAAGGCAAAAATGCGGGAATTTTTATATTAAGATTGTGTGTTTTATATTAAGATTGTGGCCATTTGATGATTTGAGAAAAATTAAAGCTATATCCCAAGCAACACAAAACTGTCATAACTGGTTGCAGCAACTTGATTGTGACTTAATTAAGTCTCATAGTAGTTACTTTGACTGTTTTACTAAAAGTGTGCTACTCTGAAACCTCGCTGACAAACTTTTTGAGACATGGATCTTCTTCAAAAGTCCTGTGGACAATTTGTTATTCCTTTAAGAACTCCGCAAATAGCGTCAAACAAATTTGAGCCCAAACACAGAAAGCTTATTCATCAAATTCATAAGTTCAGACACGTCTCGGGATCCGAAGAGGAAAAGCACCGTCAGCACAAAAAAACAAGAGTTAGCCAGAAAAATTAAAACTTATGCTGCCACAGCTCGAAATTTGGCTCAAGATTTTAATTTCAATCATACTTACTTCTTATAGAACATTTATTTTATCGAATATTTTGCATTGTTTACTTACTTTCCTACATTCAGGCCAAGACATGGGAGTCAACTGCTATATACAGAGGTCATCTCAGAATCACATGGTTTATTAGCTGCACTTTGCCAGTCTCTCAGTCTGCAGTTGAAATCGGTGAGACCATTCCTTTCATGAAAAATATTTTTTTAGTAGTTGTGATATTAACTGCAGAATTGTTCTACAGTGAATGACGCTATCCCATCACCGTCATTTAAATTAAAAGGTACTTCAAAATTTATTCAGTGTGGTCGGGCTGGTGAGTTGAAAATGGTGAACAAATTTTCTTTTTGATTCTGAACAACAACAAAACTGCTCCGAATTTAAAACTGGAAAATCCTATTAGCAATTGACAAAATTTCACAACCGCGATTGACGCAACTAGAGTCTGAGACGTCGCGCGCTCGCCACTGCATATGTATACAGTTACTAATTGGACCACCAAAGGCCTTCGTCAGCCTGCCCATCAGTTGGCTCAACTGATGATGCGCTGTTAATCCTGCTGACCATGCACCGCCCCTTCCCTTCCCCCGCCCCTCCGCTGCACACCAGTGGAAAGGCCAATAAAAGTCCGCATCCAATTTTACGACAACCTTCTAAAATACTACACTTTTTGTTTTGTTTTTGCCTGTAGGTAGGCATGTGTGTACAATCCTACATGGCCGTCGCCGTCGGTCGTGACAGCCCCGGTTCGGCTGAGTCCGGAAAAATCTCGTAACTTGTTTTATTACCGTTTACAAACTGTACAAATTGAGTTTCATGTTTTTTGGTGGTGCCCTCCTCTCTCTGCTTCGCTTTAATCGAACGATCTTACGCACGTTCCTTCGCCGCCGCGGGTTACGTGGTTCGTTTGTTCGTGGGCACGCGTGTTTGTAATTTCCGCTAAACAATTCTCGAAAGAGGTGGAGGAGGAGGAGGTGGTATTCCGCGTGGGTAAAAAGTCGACATCCTACCGAAGAAAGTCGTTTTGTTGTCCGAACCAGACGACGCCCTACTTTCCTCGCTCGGTTATCAGTGGACAAGACCGCTTATCACCGTATCACGTTTGTTCCACCGATCCCACCAATTGAATCGATAAAAGTGAAACATCAATCTCTGACCGTGTGTGTGTGTGTGCTGACTGGGCACAGCAAAAAATGGCACTTCCTCATCGCCGTCGTCGTCGTCGTCATCATCGCTAATGAGAAGTGAATTTCTTCCTTCTTTCTTCATTACGGCGGACTGGATTGTGTGGTTGTTTGCCTGTTGAAGGTAAACTTACGTATTATATGGCCAGTATGACGAGACTCGTTGGAGTAATTTAATTTAATAGATTTGATTCCGCATGGCACTGGGGCTGGCACTTACTGGCAGCTTCTTTCGTCGTTTGTGTAGTAGATAGATAAGAAGAGTGTATCCAAACATAAAACACTAGAAAGTGACATTAATTAGATTGACTGCTTGGAAGAAAGCAATTCCCGGTGCGAATATTTACGTAAGAAAATAGGATTTTGGTTTTCCAGTTGTGAACTTTCACTCGACTCGGAGCCAATAGTCCAAAGCGAACAACAAACGGGTTTACAAAAAATGTGGTTAAGTTTTAAAATCCCTGGATGCTCAAAAAATATATATATATATTTATTGCAGAAATATTTTATTATGGCAGAAATAAAAACAAATGTTTCGAATGCAACATTTTGATCTACTGTGCATTGTTCATTCCTAGCAGAATATCCGAAAATATTGAGAGAAAATCAAACAAATGATAACTTTTCAACACCTCGTATTTATTACTATCACTAGCTGATCCCAGTGCGAGCGTTGCTACGCCTGCAACTAAATGAATGAACATTACATAGAACTGACGCTTTTTTAATGAGTTTTTTGAGTAATAAGGAGTTCAAACTTCTATCAGAACATTCTTCTTACCCAGACAATACACAGTTTGTGGCTTAGTTTGCCTTTGGGATAATTCTCAGGATTGGTTGAAATTTGTGTTTGAATTCACCATAGAAACATTTCTTGCATTCAAAAAACCCAGCATACCATTTTTGATTCCATTTACTTGAATAGTTCTCGAGTTATTCAGAAAATTGCGTTGCATTTCTATGGGATCCCCTCATTAAGAGGGCAGAGTGGTCTTAAACCACCATAGGAATATGTCTCTCCTTCAAAAATTCCACAAGCCAAATTTGATTCAATTTGCTTTATTAGTTCTCGAGTTATGCAGAAATTTGTGTTTCATTTGTTGAGAGCTCCCCCCCCCCCCCTTCAGGAGGCGGAAGAGTCTCAATGACCATAAAACATTACTCTCCTGCAAAAACCTCCATATGCCAAATTTGGTTCCATTTTCTTGATTAGTTCTCGAGCTATGCATAAATTTGTGTTTCATTTTTATGTGTGCCCCCCCCCCCCTTCAGAAAAGGGAGGGGTCTCAAATTAGCATTGGAACAGTATTCATCTACAAAAACCTCCACTTGACAGATTTGGTTCAATTTGCTTGATTAGTTCTTGAGTTATGCAGAAAATAGTTTTTCATTTGCATGGGAGCCCCCCTTTCTAAAGGCGGGAGGGGTTTCGGACTATAATAAGATCCTTTCCCGGACCCAAAAACCCCTGCATACAAATTTGCATAGCGCTAGAGATGGTTCTCATGTTTGATTTAAATTTGTGTTCCGTATGTATGGTAGCCTCCTTTTCAGAGAGAGGAGAGGTCTTAAATTACCACAAAACATTTCTTGCCTTCAAAAACTCACCCATACCAATTTTGGTTCCATTTGCTTGATTAGTTCTCGAGTTATGCAGGAATTTGTTTTTAATTTGCATTCGATCCCACCCTTTCTAGAAGCGGGAGGGCTCTCGAACTATCATAAGATGCTTTCCCGGACCCAAAACCACTGAATACAAATTTGCAAAGCAGAAGCATAGTTCTCATTTTTGGTTGAAATTTGTGTTTCATTTGTATGAGAGCCCTCCTTTTTAGAGGGAGGAGGGGCTTTGAACCACCATAAAAACATTTCATTCCTTAAAAAAATCGTCCATTTCAAATTTGGTCCCATTTGCTTGATTATTTCTCGAGTTATGCAGAAATTTGTGTTCCATTTGTTTGAGAGCACCTATTTATACTACTATTTATCTACTATTTATAGAGTATGCTAGCTGTTGTGTTTCGATATGTACTAAAGAATCCCTCGAAAGTTTAATAATGGCGCTGTAATGAATGAAAGAGAGCGAGCCCGGAGAGAATCTCTCAATTGTAGATTCGCCTTAATGAAAAAAAAACTTCAAAATTCAAATTAATTGTCCAGCTCGAATTTTAATTCGAGATAGCTGACTGACTGCTGTCTTCAGGCTAATATCACAGAGAACAGACGTTCATCTTCGGTCTGCTACTTGTGTAAAACTTTTAACCGACATTTCAAATGTATGTCGTTATGCTCCTGGCAAGCGGCGCTGCAGTTCTGCGATAACTGTCATGTAAATGTTTATAAATAAAAAGTTTAG
>JASCZW010000094.1:633351-683956 GCA_034211315.2 Aedes japonicus | reverse complement strand
AATATAGCAAAATGTTTTTCCTTATGGGGGAATAATTATGCATTGCACTGAAAAATCACTTTGTTTACATTTTGCATGTTCGCCCTAATTGCAAATTGCTCCGGATTTCAGTTTATAAACTTCTGGGAGTTCTGGCGGTTTATAAAAAAATGCTGATTTTTTGAAACCATTAACTCGCTTCTACTATAGTGATTAGTTTAAAAATAGTCCTGCTCGTTCACCTTGTACATCATATATCTTGCCCCGTGATCCATCGCCCCTCCTTCTAACCTACCCTGTGGTAAAAAATATAAAATATAAGCAAGGGAAACATGTGACAAAAATGTCAACTTTATAGAAATTCTTTTGGAAATTTCCAAACTATGCTAGAAACGAAAAAATCACGAGTCGAAAATCTACCTGTCACGTCACCTGGATTTGGTCTACACTCATAGCATCACACAACCAAAATGCTAAAGTTACTACTCGAAATGACATCATACCGATTAGTCATACAACTGAGTTAGTATTTCTCAGTGTTTCCCCAAATTGAGATTTTAAGGTGAAACTGGAGGGAGTCCTTTTTTCATGTGATAGGTTAGGTTAATTATCACTTCACGATTTTTGAGACAAAAAATCCTAAACAAAACAAAACAAATAAAGCTAGAATTGCAAACCAATGGATGCTCCTGGAGCAAACAATTCTTAATCAAGCAAAGATGGGACTGATAAACGAATGCCGGTAGTATTGCTCCCCGCTGAAGTTCGTGTGAATGGAACGTCATTTCAATAATGATTTCTCGATTTTGAGATTTTTTATCTACTGCAAGCCGGAAATCCCGATAAGTAATCCAGTGTTATCGATTACCAAATACGTTACGTACCTTTTGGCCAACGACAAGATAAACCTATCAAAGGTTTCATCCATTTCACAACACTTGAAATACATTTTCACCGCAAACTGGAAAAGCCAAGACGTCTGTTAGTAAACAAATCCACGCGCGTTTGATGTGTCTGTATTTTCGCCCTGTTCAGTTGTTTCAACTTCACTGCACTGAGCGTTCGTTGAAACCAATGTCGTCGGAAGCTCAAAGAAACTTGCATAAATACTGTTTCGGCTGTGTTTATCAGCTCGGCCAGTGCGAAAGTGGTACAAGTAGTTGTGATGATTATTCATCGGTTCTCGGTGACAGCACGGCAATACACAGAAGCGCAACAGTAGGCTAAATGTAGGGTGAAGGTATTAATACGTTCATTTTATAAATGAATCAAATAAAATCTATAGAGCTGTGTAATACGTCTTGTAAATTGGTCATATGATAGAATTTATTCTATACTTAAAGATTAAAATAAAGAAACCGCTGTTGAAATAATATTCCTATAAGAAATCTTGTGCTCCAAATTTGGTACACATTTTCCCATAGTGGAGATAGAATTTAACATCAGTTCCTGAAGTAGCGCAATCCATTGATTTATTATGAAACACAGCACTACAAGAAAAGTATCACCAGTGTAGGTGCAGAAGAGCAACATTTTTAAGTATGTTAATTGTTTTTGTGGTACTTCGGTTTCAGAGTGAAGAGAAAACACGTCTGTCACTACATTTATTCTGTCTTCTATATTTCATATTTCCCATAGCCTACTACTTTTAATCTATGGACTATCACATCTCACATCACATCTTCTTCTTCATTATCAAATCCAGTGAATTTTTCTTCGAGTTCTAGACTTGTGTTGGAGGTAGACGTCCCTGCTACATGTTCTTGATTGATTGAAGTTTGTAGTTGGAAGTTCTTCCACAACATGTGTTGATGAAGTTGTCCCTAACATTGGGTCCATCGTTTTCTTGTTAAATCATTGTTATTTCACCTATATGTGGCCTGTTAGTTTATAACATGTGAATATATTCTGTACATTTTGGCTGCACTACTTGGTTTATACCCAACAAACATCGGTGTTGAATTAGAGCTTGTTTAAACAAATTTGGAGAAGCTATTCAGCTATTCTAGAAGAAACAGCTGAATACCCAACAAACAATCACTCATTATATAAACATCATTATAACGATTTCATTCAGCAAAGCGTTGAATAATCTCTGAACTACTTTCAATTACAACTTTTGTTCAGGCATTATTCACACAAATTTGGAGAAGTTAATAAGCTGTCGCCAAGAGCTTTTGGACACTGCCAATTGTAAATGCTTAACAAGCATGTTTGCAGCAATGGAGTTCAGCTTATAATTGAATAACTGCTGTTTAAGTGCTGCACAGAACATAAGCGCAATTTAGAAAGACAAAGTGAACTTTGTTGAGCTAAGCGAGTTTTTTTTTCAAGAATAATAGATTCCCTCCTTGTTAATTAAAAGTCATGATGAAATATTTCTTCAACATTAAGAATATTAAAAAAGTTGTGGTGGCTTTAAGAACTTTTGTTCAACTTTTTTTTTTTATTCTGATAACATTTTCTTTGGTTGTTTTGTATGATTTTCCATACGATACAAACATTTTATACTATGCATATTTAATTTTATATTATTTTATACATGTATATTAAGAGAAACATTATTTAACATTTATTTATTAGCAATTAATAGCGAGATTTGAACCATCAACCTTCGTATCCTCAGCTACGTGACATACCAACTGCGCTATCCTAGAATTGAATGAAGTTTAAACAAATCATCTATATAAGCTCAATGTTATATATTGAATAGTAGCAGTAGTGATGCTTTAATTAAGCTACATTGAAGTTCTATTTATAGCGTTGTCTGTAAATAAGCAACATCAGTGCTCAATTAAACATTCTATATGTTGTTATTAAACGTCTGAGTTAGCAAGCTGTACACAAGCTTTGATATTGGATGTTCGGTTTTACTACGTGCATTAGTGGCAAGGGCATGTTGAACAAGAGACGATTAAAAGATATGACAATGTTTTCTGATGTTATTTGTTAACACTGCGCTGTTTTCTTCGCTGTTTTGCGCTGCTCGAAGGAGTTGACTATAATTTCAACTCTTGAAAACAGGTCAATACTTTTCATCGGCACCAAAAATGAACAACTCATAAACGAAAATATAGGAATTGTATCATTTATATCATTATATCATTTATCCAGCATAACTTGAAGTTGAAGAAGAAATATTGATCAACCAAAATTACGAACACTTCGAGGCCTTACTGCGGCCTTTAAACGACTTTTTATTTTAATTGTAGTTTATTTTGATGACCATTGGCTTAAACCACAGCTATTATTCAGCTAAATATAAGGTTTAATTGGCAAAGCTAGTTAAACGTCGTTGCATAAGAGGCATAAACTGTTTTTCAACTAATTGTTCAGTGGTTGAATAAAAGTCAATTAAGACACCTGTGTAAAGCTTTTGTATTATCTTTCTTCAGCTTAAAATTGAATCAATTGAATAGTGATGTACATTACAGCTATTATTCAATTCAATATCAGGTTTTATCAGCTAGGCTATACAAACGATGTTTAAATGGATTTATAAACTGTTATTCATCTCCTTGTTGAAGTGTGTAAATTGGTTTACATATAAATTTTAAAATAGCTTTTATTAAGCATGTTATTCAAACAGAATGAAACACTTGAATAATTGTTAATATTTCAATTGAGAACATGGTTATTCAGCTTACATTTCAGCCATATTTTTTATTCAGCTACAAAAGTTGTTATTCAGCTATAATAATGCATGTATGCTTATTTACAGCTTCCGTTTGTTTGTTGGGTAGCTTCTCCAAATTTGCTTGAACAAGCTCTAATTCAGCACCGATGTTTGTTGGGTAGGTTCAAATTCGGCAAATTTAGATCATTCGAAGATCGTGTAGATAATCTGTTCAGCTTAACCAGTAAAGTCATGGTGTCTAAAAAGTTAAGGTTATCGAAAATTACGCGGAAGTGAACAACTAATAATTGAATAATAATGTCTCAATTGCTTTGAAATAAACCGGTCATGCTGATAGCAACATGATTTTGTTGATTATCGCCGAAATAATGACATATTTGGTACATAGGAACTGCTGGTACATAGGAAATGCTGAAAAACTCCCTTCTCCTTGACGCGTATTCTAGTTTTCATTATTTTGTATTGCTTGCCACACTTTTCATAATCCCCTCTTCGCTAAAAAGGAAACGTAATTGGCCCCAGGTACAGTAAATCCCAAAACCCTGTCAAAAAAAAAATTGACCATAAATTAATTTCAATATGCCGCATCGGTCATAAATTGTGCCTCGTTCTTTGCTTGCTCCGTTGTGTGCAACAACCACCGAATATTCATGCTCTGTTACGGTTACTGAATCTGTCCGAATTTGCGATTCTATGTTCACGAACGGGTGGCAGTCTGACACACTATTGTTCAGTAGTGTCATGAATGATTTCCAAGCCCTGCTTAAATCGATGGATTGACGTGTGGATGTGTTTATCTGTACGTGTGTGTACAAAGATATGAGACTAAACATCTAAACAATCTAAAAATCTAAAAACTAAAAATCTATAAAAATCTATAAAAATCTTAAAATCTTAAAGTTTAAAAATTTAAATATCAAGAAATCCAAAAGTCATGAAATCTTAATATCTAAAAATCTGAAAATCTAGAAATCTAAAAATCTAAAAATCTAAAAATCTAAAAATCTAAAAATCTTAAATTCTAAAATTCTAGAAATTTATAAAACCATTTATCTATTAATCTTAGAATCTTAAAATTTAAATATTAAAAAATCCAATTTTTTTTTAAATCTAACTAGAAATCTATACCTGTATAAATCTATAAATCTATAAATCTATACATCTATAAATCTATGAATCTATAAATCTATAAATCTAAAAATCTATAAATCTATAAATCTAAAATGTAAAAATTTAAAAATCTAAAAATCTAAAAAACAAAAAATCTGAAAATTTTAAGAACTATAAAAATTCTAAAAATTTAAAAATTTACAAATCTAAAAATCTAAAAATCTAAAAATCTTAAATTCTAAATCTCTATAAATCTATAAATCTGTGTATCTATTAATCCTAGAATCTTAAAATCTTAAAATCTTAAAATTTTGAAATCAAGAAATCTTAAAATCAAGCAATTTATAAATAAAAAAAAACTTAAAATCTTAAAATTTTGAAACCTTGGTATCTTAGGATTTAAAAATCTCAAAATGGGGGCGACCCCGGCGTATTGGTTAACATCCATACCTCTCACGCCTAAGTCACGAGTTCGAATCTAACCCCCAGAGAAGTTACGAAAATGCCTAAAAGTGGTGTTTGACTGACTACGATGGGAGATAAACCAGCCCGAGGCTGAAAATCTCGATAATAAAGACAAAAAAAAATCTCAAAATCTCAAAATCTAAACATCCAAAAATCTTAAGATCTAAAAATTTAAAAATTCAAGAATCTGAAGATTCTAAAAATTTAAAAAAATGTATGTAAAAATTCAAAATTTAAATAGTTTGGGATGTTATCGGTAGAAAATCTAAAAATTTGAAAAATTTTTCTTTTGAAACTCGGCCACAACGTTCTTCTATTTATACTCTGTAAATCTTCTGGCAAAATACTAGCGCAATTGGTTTTAGAAAACCCCCTGACATTAATAGAAGCAAACCCGCCAAAACCGTCATGTACCCTATCTAGAAATCTTAAAATAAAAAATAAAAAACAAATATATAAAAAAATATAAAATTTAAAAAGTTAGGAATCTGAAAGTATCAAAACATAAAGAATAAATATTTAAAAAAAATCCAAATTGCTTTAAAATTCTTTATAGAGCTTAAAGATCAATAATGAAATCAATTATAAAAAAGTTCAAATTAAGAGCAATGAAACATAACGAACTATCTTTATTTTTACAACATTAATACAATCGCGTATAAAAAAGAATCCACTTGTTGTGCACTGATCTACCGGTTAATTCATTAGTTAGCCTAGTTATTTGATTCGGGATTGGTCACGTACAAATAAAAACATATATTTCCGACGATGGTTTTATTCGGCAAATGTGGTGTCCATTATGTCTTTCGGTGATAGTAGTGACGATATATATCAAATTTAACAAACCCCCCTTATCTATACAGTCTTGACTATTAAATGCAAACTAGCAAATTTAGCAAATTTACCTTAACAAACAAAAAACATGAAGAAAATATGAAGGTTTGAAGGTTACCTTTGTCCTACCATATTTAATACATTCCTTAAGCATAGATAGACAGTTGTGGGTTTGTCACTACACTTTCTAGTTTATTTCTCAATTAATGGTAGCCTCATACTTCGCAATGTTTTTTTCGCTGGATTTGTGCATTTTAAATCTCACCCCTTTAAAAGTATACTGCATGGCTATGTATGCATGGCCTGACGTAACCTTGTTTACCTAAGAAATTCGAAAGGCTCGAACGCAGCGAAAACGGAAGCGGAACGGCGACGCCAAGTTGATTCCAATTGGACATATCGACGTAATTTGCGACAACTGTCAAACTTGCCGTTTCCGTTCCGTTTCCGTTGGGCATTAAGAAAAAATAAACAATTTCATTATAAATAAAAATTACTTGTCGAATGCCAACGACCAATCGATTGCAGGATCGTTTTCAATATCTCGATCCCTGTCTTCCTGAAAATTAAGACTAGCCTTTTGTTTTGCTTCGATATATCTAATACATTGAAAAACACTTTGTCAGGAAGCGGATGATGAATAAAGCCATTTTTGACATATTTTAGTGCATCAATTTTTTTACGCACATCGCTGATTTGATAACCATTACTATCAATATGCGCACTCGCGATGGCAATTTTCTCGACATTTTAGGCGGACATTTAATTTTAATTTTATTTTTAAATTCAAGCTTACTCGCGAAATTGGCGAAAGTTCGAAACACAAAAAGGTACACTGCAGTTGCTAGAACTAAACGACAAAGCTGAGGCCTTATTTTGAAACTCGAAATGAAGAACTTTTTCTCACAAGCGTTCGTACAAAAAGTCTTTCGTTTCGAGATCCAAAATACGGCCCCTGATCACCGTCACACATGCACACCCTCTGGATGGGACATCGCATCGAGATGTCATCATTTGTCATCAGTAATAGAAGCAGATTTCTAACGGGCTAATATACATAATTGAATTGATGTATACACGGTGAAAAATTTCATCGGTGCGCCTCAAATTAACCGGCACCGCGGGCAAAAACCTAGAGCGCCGAGCCGGTCGAAAATAGTGGCGGCGGCGGCGCTATAAAATCGTCGGCAGTGGCGGCGCGGTGGCGCACAGATCGAGAGAGGCTTCGATGGTCTAGACGTGTTAAATGTTTATGCTTCACATTTGTAGATAATCGGAAAAAAAATCATATAGAATGGAATATGATTCAAAGTTCCCCCTTCTTACACTATCAGGGTTGTTGACACGGAGAGAAATGAGTCTAGTTTGAAACAACCTAAAATATGTTTGGAATTCGAACTCTGGTTCTGCTTGAGTAAAACTTGACATTTGTTTGCTTCAAACTCGCGGTTGTAGTTGAAGCAAACCTCGTTTTCGATTAAATTCTACTCATATAGTAACATTGTTTTAATTTTTCATATTAGTTGATTGAAACTACAAGTCTTGTTGCGTACGCTTTTAGCGCGCCGCCGCACCTACGAAATCATCACATTGAATGGAGTACCTTACAACAGTTGCATAACCTTGCGGCTAGTGAAAAAATTGTTTTGACCTGTCAGTCAGATAAGGGACGTTATTATAGCCATCACCATCACTTACATTTATATCTTATACTAAAGTACAATCTATTGCTATTCTAAAGTACAGAACTAGGTTATTGGCATATTCTGGAATTATATGGTAAGAAGAACTTAAAATTAAACTAAAAAACATGAACTTAAAACTAAAAGAAATTTCTTAATATTAGGATAACGGTTTGCTATGTGTTAAGGATCAATCTAGCGAAAATAACTAGGAAATTACAAACGTAAGTGTCCGTATGTGCTATGAACCATAACCCAATTGTTAAGGGCAAAGTCAGTCGAGGATCTGAGAATAACGACCGATTTGAAAATAATTGAATGAACTGCTCTATATAATGAACCAATCACCAACACATCTACACTATGGTACATAATGGACATTTTATAATTCTTTTTGATGATATATTTTGCCGAAGAAGTATTGTTATCATAAAAAACTAAGAATGATGAAAAAAGATTAGCAGAAGAGATCTTCTCTAAAATATTCCCAGTTGCTCTCCGGTACTTTACAAATCTTATTCTCATATTGGCAAATACAATCACTGCTGACATTCTCCTATTGCTACGCTCAGGTGAATCTTGTTCATAAATAGTCAAATATTTCCAGAATATTCATTATATTCTGATCAAAGTACAACAAGATTCTTTATATTGTTATATAATTTTGTTCAAGTACGTGAATCCAGCAGTTTTTATTTCATATAGGAATGGATATGAAGATAAATATAAGTATATGAACATAAATCACATTTTCATAGACTCAATAGAATAAAATTATTTTTATATTCTCGATTCATAGGGAGCAAAATAATAGCTGAATAATATTTAACACATTAGCAACACTCAAACGGCATAATGGCAAAGACCCACTCTGAACATCGAAGTGAACTCAACTCTATTCCTGCATTCATCGCTTGGCATCCGTTTGTATGTAGAAGTACGGATGAAAAAATGTTTCTCTTCTCCCCGGGATTACTCGAAATTCATACAAGAAACTATGTTATATTTTTACATCAAAAGATTGCTAAGAAAATTTGCAATCTTATGGTACCAATAAAAGAACATAAAACATAATTTCATAGCATAGGGTAACGGGATGTAATGTTAGCCTAGCTCCTTGATTCGGCCTATGTACCAAATATGTCATTATTTCTTCGATAATCAACAAAATTATGTTGCTATCAGGATGACCGGTTGATTTCAAAGCAATTGAGACATAATCAATCAATTTATAGTAGTTCACTTCCACGTAATTTTCGATTTCTTGAACTTTTGGGGCATCATGATTTCACTGGTTAAGCTGAACAGATTATCTATACGATCTTCCAATGATCTAAATTTGCCGAAATTGAACCTATAAACCGAATAGTGCACCCAAGATGTACAGAATATAGTCACATGTTATAAACTTACAGGTCACATAATTAAAATAACAATGACTTAACAAGCAAACGGTGGACTCAATGTAAGGGACATATTTTTTTCTATGTTCCCAAATATGGCCTGTTGTATGAAAAGCGTATTAAAAATGTTGTTATTGGTAACATTTACAATACAAATGTCTGAGTTCCGGTTAAATGTTGTTCATATGGCTCATCTTAACACAAATTAAAGTAACAAAATCTGTGTAGAGCGAATTATAATGTTTTGATTGTCGAATGACCGCTAAATCATGTTTAAAACTCACTTAAGTGTTTTTTAGCAGTTTAAGTACAGTTTGGTATGTGAAATTGTTTGTTGGGTAGAGCGAATACAGCTGGGAAAGCCTTAAATCAGAAAATCAGGAAGAAACCCGTACGAAGATTGCATTTTATAGAAAATCAATCGAATGGGACGAACTTGCATCCATGATTAGACCCAATTTGGTACCCATAAACCGACATTACATCCATATCCCTCGAAAGTTTCTGACTGTATAAAACAAGTTGTGTAGCTTTTCGTGATACATTTTACCAGATTGCTTATTTAACATATCTTAGGAAGTGTATAGCTAGTTAAATTTTGTTTCTAGCTCAAATACTTTATGAGTTACAATGAAACATGTAATCGATTGTTGCATATTAGGCTGAGTCAAGGGACACATACCCTACTTTTTGAATTTGCAAAACCACCTAAAACGTTCCACGCTATGGGAGCTTCGAACCGTGGGAGGTGGAGGACGAAAAAATAATAATAACCAACAGCACAAACCGTCTGTTCATTTCCAGTTTTAGTATATGTCCAGCCGTAGATAGGATAGGATGTACGTTTTGTATAGGAAGAATTGTAAATCGAAGAGGATTATTTTGAAACGCCGACAACGTGGCATCAGTATTTTTCAGATTGAGGAAGTGCAGGAAAGATGTTTGTTCAATTGATACAATTTTTTATTCCTCTTTTTCAAATGATTAGGTTAACGGCTTACAAAATACCTGAATATATCAAAACTGGCTAACAGTCAGGTTAAATCGTTTGAACTTTATGCATCGTTCTATATTCCATAAACAACGAGTCACTTGTTGAATTCAAATGGATATTGCATATGTTGAATTAAAACAAATCTTTGTTTTTTTCCTGTAATCAAAAATTGTATTGTATTGACCAGATGATATCATAATTTTAGGAAAATTTGCGGACTATTTTCATCGACCACCTACCCAAGTAACAAGAAATGTTTGATTGCATGCATTTTTGCCTGAATGAAACAAATGATTATGTTACCATTCCAATGGTGGGAAGCCTGTTCGGGTACTGTTATAGAATTGAAATAGCACAGAAGGTGGAGCCTACGAAACATAATTTATGTCAGACAATTGTCATAAACAAAAAAGTTTGAAACATTATTTAAACAAATTTTCGATGGCATCAAAAAGGCATTCATGAACCAGGTTCATACTATGGACTCCAAGCTTCCTAGATCGGTGTTCTTACCACTCGACCATTTCGACATATAAGATATAGAGTAGTCAGAATCCTCTTAAACCATATCAGCATCATACATATTTGCCAACCTGATTGGGGACTTCAATTGATATTTGCTTTGATATAAGTTAATTCAGGCTAGGGGAATTAATTTAAATAAAAAGCATTTGCTCAAGCAAATAATTGTTTGCGCTGACGTTTTGAAATATCCAAACGATATCATACAACTAATTTTACGCATCCTGATGTTGCCAATTGGCAACTGAAATTTCATTCTAGCATGACAAAACTAGGTTCTTGAATGTTGCAGTGACAAACGAGTATATGACATAAATATCTATTTGATATATATATTTGTCTCAAGCAAAGCTCAAACATTATATTATTCCATCCAATACGACTCTAACCTGACTAGCTTTGTTGACGGTTGGCTTTTCTCGCATATGTTTGTTTCTTGAAATACGAAAGACTCATGATGATACATTTATGAAACATAATTTACAGACAAGCTTTCAGATGTAAACAAACATGTCCTAGCTGAAAAACATCAAACATATGTATGACAAATATATTAGGCGGCTAAAATACTCTGGTTTTCAATTGCATCAAACGAATACCTTCATAATAAAACTAGTCAAATCACACTGTTATAGATCTACAGCATGACACATGATAAATAAAGTAGGAATATTTGTGTTTTCAGTGCTACTTGGGTAACTAACTAACTTGCAATCAATTAATCTATGTCAGAAGTAGAAGTGTTGTTGAAGTAATAAGAATATTTTGAGAAAATTGAATCCAATCATCTGACGATATGTGTATGTGCCAGGTGATTTCCCAAAATAACAAATCAATTAAGTTTGGTAATTTAGGTAAGTATATTGCGAGGAATAAATATTTTAAAGGCATGGTGTAGTGCCTTTAGATACTTTGAAAGACGTAAATAAACTTTAAATAATTTTGAAAATAGCTGCATTAGTTCTTGGTTAGTCAAAATATTGAAGTATTTTAATGAATATTATTCTGAGAAAATTTATCAAATCATCTTAAGACATATTTATTTTCGAAATAATTCGATACATTCAACAACAATTTTTCACAAGCTATCTTTGTTTTTTCAGTAAAAATTTCTCACTATGTCCGAATTCTGGTCAAGTAGGGAATGGGAAGGAACGTGTTGACATGATACTCGCTTTTTAGGAAGCCGAGAAATCCTCTGCACTTCCAAGAGAAAACACTGGGATGTTGGATAGTTGGGGATAGGTTAGCCGAGTTCGTTTTGGTTAACGATACGCTGAAAATATGTAGCACTTTTCGCCAAAAGCAATGGACCGCTCCAATGTTACTGAAAAGAGACAAGCATAACTAAAAACAAAACAAAACAAAATAGACAAAATAAAATTAAACAGGATATAAGATATTGTCTTTAAAATATGGTAGAAATTAATTATTTGTTGCTTTGCAAACCAGCTCTCCTCGATATCCTAGATGGCCAAGTCCTGCTGGACCGCAGCTGCTGCCGTCGGCACCCGTCCACATCAACCCGGCCGTCGCCGACGTGTCGGAAACCTTCCGGTAGCAACATGATATCTGTGTCTAATACACTCTTCTTGCACTGATTAATTTACAAACTTATCCTGAACACCGAATCAAAATTCACTTTAGCACGGTTGTGGTATTTTCTTCTAAAATCTAGTTCTAGATGCTGGCAGTTGGTTTCAGGAAATATCTTCCCCTACAATACCCGCGAACGACGACACTTTGGACTCGCTTGAAGAAGAATCACCGACACACAACAGTGCAATTGAATGTATGCAGTTTTTTTTCTAATGGATCGCGAGCACGGCGCGATCCCGCGACACGCAACACTCTTCTAACTTCAGCTCCATCTTAGTCAAGAAAGGAACTTAATCTGAAAAACAACCCTAAACGTGCCAGTTCTATTATATTTTCATTCATTTTGTTGCAAGCGTAGCAGCACTCGCAACGGGTTCAGCTAAGGTTCAGGTATAAAAGTAAAACTGCTCTAATCTTTTAATGGATAATTTTTAAAGAAAATCAAATGCGAAATGTTTGGCTAGAGATTTTCTTGACAAATGGGATTCGTTTTTTTTATGCTTGACATGTACTTGTTCTTGAGTTTTTTTTTAATGATTTTTATTGTACTTCAGAACACTCTGAAAAATATGAACAAAATCAAATGACAAACTAGAACAAAAACAAAGAATATATTGTAATATGATCTTTTATTCAAAGCGCTATCGTCACTTTTTTTTTGTAATATCCTGAAAAGATCATCTGAGGATATTCTAGTGTGCCAGTAAATTTTCCAAAATGTTATGAGCATTTCAATTTAAAATATACATAGCATAGTCAATTTACGTATATGTATTTTTTTTTCAAGTTACTATGTTTGAAGTTAAAATGAATTTTTATACAAATTATCATCCATCATCATCATCATTATATTTCAAGTCAAGTTGCACAGTATACAAATCGGGAAATCATTATTTCAGGAATTCTTAAGCCGTATTGAAAAAACTTTGAACCATTTGCGTTACAATCATTCGAATCAATCATCATCAAACACTCGAACGTTTCGTTCAAAACTGAATTTACTTGATATGTTTTTTGTTTTTTCTTTAAATTTAACAAATATACATAAATTTATCAATTGTAATTCTTTAACATTTTGACCAAAACTAAATTAACCAGATATGACATTGGCCAGTATTTTCTTGCGTAATATATTTGCGTTAAACATAAAGATCCTAGTTAAAATTAAAGAAATCATTTTGATACGCCTGGTGGTTTTCCATCACAATCAAATATATATTCTTAGGAATAAATTTCTAAATTTTCAGCATTTTCTACTTAATTCAACAAATTTAACAAATCATCTGATGACATTTAAATATACTAGGCAAATTTATAAAACAATTAAGAAAAATGAAATTGTGAAATCAATGAATTAACCCAACATACTTATTTCAGGTCAATTAGTTTTTGGTTAAATATTTTAAGTATTATTAAGACTGATATTATATTTTCTCTTAATATATGGAGAAAATATTAATAAATGATTCACTGTCATTTTGAGGTGGCTAGGGATTTCATTTAGCCTATTTTGAAAAAAATGGAAAATATCTGACCAACTCATGTAGTAAGTAAATGTGAGGTCAAAAGTATTTCCTTAAATTAGTTTATACAGAAAACATCATTTTGAATTTTGAAACCCATCAAACCTAACTATTTCAAAGGATATACGGGCTCATTTAAAACAGGTCCTCGTTTGATTTTTTTTTCTGGATATTCTAAAATATAGGAATACCGCTCATTATAATGAATAATCAGTTATACATGTTGATTCACAGATGCATTTTTTTCGAATGTTTCCTTTATCGTCCTTTGAATTGTTCTATATATATCAGAATGTTCTAAAATACTATGAAAATCATTCAAATAATGTTTATGAACATTTTGATAACAACTATAGTTACTTGTAATAGCTAGGTCACCCCTTAGCTCAGTCAGTAAAGGCGCAGCTACACAGGCATACCATGCTGGAGGTGAGTTTAAAAAAATCGTCAGATGATTTATTTAAATTTCCTCTTGTGTTGATATTCTTAGAATATTCTAAAAAAAAAGTTCAATCATTCCTACGAATACTTGAACGCTATTACCCGCTGCAACAAAATAATATAAGAGTATTTTCTCCAATGCTTAAAATAATGAAAAATGTTGTAAATATACTACAGATCAGAATGTCTAAGGATTTTTTTTAATGAAAAATGGTCAAACTTTTAAGAATACTTTGAGACAAATTAAAACACATCTTATGATGGCATTTTAAATTAAAAATGCCAGACTTACTCAAAGGCGCAACAAATGAGAATAGAATATTGTAAAGTATAAAACTTATAAAAATGGTATTTTGAAATATTGAGAAAAACTAAAACAAATCCACTGCATATCTATGAGTTTTGAAATAAGCTGCCTTATTAATTTCAGGTTAATATCTTGGAAGTCAAAACAGTCAAGTATTTTTATGTACAATTTTCTAAGCTCTAAGAATATCCCAAAAACGTTTAAGCAATCAATTTTTTAAGTTGAATCAACATTTTAATGAGCCTGGCTGTTTGCTTAACTAACTAATATTTAAAAAAAACCTTAAAAAGCGCTTTCCTTTCTTCACCGTGTCCAATATATTCTATACAAAATTAAACTCTATTTATTTCAAATCGATACTCCAGATTTTATTGATAACTTTACCCATTATATTGCAATATAATACTGATCAGTTTCAGTATATGTTTTATAATAACACCGCCTTTAACCTCCTTGACCAGCTCCAGACGTTTTTCGAAACCGTCACAGGCGGCACGCATGACTTCCATCGGCATTTCGTCTAAATTCGTTGGATTACGTTTTGAATTGCTTCATATTAGACGCCCTGTGGTCATTTACCTTCGCCAGCATGTATGACCATACGAAATAATCCAAGGGATTCAGATCTGTTGAACTGGGAGGCCATTCATTCTTGTCCGAAGAGTCGGTCAAATTTTCTCGGCACCAGCCCTGTACGAGATTTGCAGTATGCGATGGCGCTCCGTCCTGCTGAAACACATGGTGATCATCTCCAAACACCTCTTGTACATATGGCTTGACAACTTTCTCCAAAACTTCCGTTTTATAATATACGGCATTCACTTTAACGCCCTTTTCGATGAAAACGAGTGGTAATTTGCCGCGCTTGCAAATTCCTCCCCAAACCATCACTGACGCAGCACTTTGGAACCGTGGAATATTCCTATCACTCTCTGAAGCAGTAAGAGAGAACCCAAAATCTGTCGATCTGGACATTGTGGGATTGTTGCAAGACGAATAACTTTTCGTCGGAAAAGATAAATTCTTCCCCATTTGCTCTTTTGAGTCATTTCTGCTTGGAAGGTTCCGAAACTACGTGAACCATACGTTTCTTGAAAGCTTGGAATCCGAGGTCATTTTGAAGTATATTGTGCATTGACGATCTCGAAACATTCAGATCTGCGGCCATTTTACGTACAGAGCGCTGTGATTTTCGTCTAATCTGTTCCCTGACAACTTTAGCAATTCGTGCAGTCCGCACCGTACGAGTACGACCGGATCTCTTCCGGTCATCCAACGAGCAGGTGTCACGGTTCCTTCGGATGGTTCGGAACACAAAATCCCGCTTTACTCCGAGGTTTTTCAAATTTCTGAAAATAGCGCCCGGGCGCTCATATTTCAAAAACTTTTTTATCACCACAGCACAAACGCCTACATCGCTGTTAAAAGATAAACACCGAATGAAAAAAATCGGACATAACCTAGAAGCGCAAAACAAAAAGCAAAACAACACCAACACATACGAGAAGCATGTTGAGTAGTTGCACGACATCAATGCAAGGAAAAAGTGTATGAGAATATATTGGACACGGTGTATTTCATGTATATTATATCAGGAATAAAAGATAAGTACTTTTATAAATTAATTTCTTAGTATTTTAGTAAATTCAATAATAATTCAAGGAATCAAATTAAGGCAAAATATGGGGGTTCAATAAGATTTTACCCATTATAACCAAAACTTCGCTTTTGATTTTTGGAATATTTTGACAAAGTTTAAACAAATCGTTCAAAGACCTGTGAACTCCATTATGTTAAATATTACTGTTTACAAAAAATATGCAGTATTTTGTACGCTTTAGGATAAAACCAAGTATTTTTCAAATGATGCATTTTTTTTGAGTAAACACGTAATCAATATGAATAATTTTCTTAGTTGACTGATTCCACGCCAAATCGGTCGGTCACCAAACTCAACTATCTTCGATTTTGATGAAACTTGGTACACGTCTTCGGTATGTTGAAAAAAAAAAATCCACTGGTGTTAAGATTATTTGGATTCAAGAGTAACTTTTGAGATGGGTGTATGTTTTTTTTCCAACATTTTACTTGAAAAATCGTAGTTCAAAAACCATTACATTTAGAGAAAAACTTTATATAGGGGAGTTGTAGAGAACTAAAAAGACTTTGTAAAAAAAATGTACACTGAAAAAAAAAAAATTTTTTCATAAAGAAAAATCGAAAATAAATACTAAAAATCAAATATAAAAAAAAACATATTTTTAATATTTTTCAAATTTGTTTTGTGGAAATTTGAGAAAAAAGACACGTTTTGAAAAAAACTCTAGGATGGACGCTCTTATAATAAAAAAGTTTTCCGAAGAGCGAACTTTGGTGCATATTTCAAATTTTGGTTATTCATTATTATAAATGAAAATTAATTATACAATATGGTTTTGGAGATCATTAAAAACAATAATGATTTTCATAATAAATCACCTGAACGCAACCGTTTTCGAGATTTTTCGGATTTTATTTCAATAGAATGAAAAAACCTCAGAAAATTCGTTCTTTTCTTAAGTTAATCGAGATTTCCACCAGAAATGATAAATTTTCCAAGATCTTCATATTATAACGTTCACATTACTCTAATGTCCTCTTTTCTTTTGATATCAGGATGATAAGAAGACTCATTTGAAAAGAACAAGATAAACAGCACTATTGTTTTAATATTGCAATCAATATATTTATAATTGTTTTATGGCTGTATCGGTCGGGCCGCTCAGAGAATGAAGGGAGCGAATTTGCTAAAGCGATGAAAGTAACAGCGAGATAGATGTCGCAGGGGCGACAAGTGTGAAATGGACAGATGATGAAATTATGCGGAGGGTCATATAGAAGAAGCATATTAATCGAACTGCTGACTATTTTGCCAAGCTCCAACGATGTTAGAGGTCGGGTGTAGTGTGTGAAAACTACACTCCGAACAGTTCGGTGATGTAGCGATGAAAGTAACACATATTGTTTAAGGTAGGTAGACAAATAGCAGCTATAACGTATGTCAGGTATATCTTCTCATAACAAAAACAGCTAATGTACGCTGCCTGTAAACTACCAGAGATGTTTTATACCTGCATTTCCAAAGGTACCACAGCCAATATATATGCTCATACATAGTCGCATTCATCAGTAAAATCTATCTGAGTGAACTGAAAATGGAGTTTAACATGAAGAAGTGTTGTATGCCGTTTCCCACTAAACGGTGCTCAAAAAACCTTCGTGAATTAACCGAACAAAATGTCAAAAACTCAAGTTTATGGGCAAAACACATTTGGACACTTCTTTGATGATTTGTGATAATTGTCGTTTGCATTTAAATAGAACGGAACAATCCCATGCTGCAATTTCGGAGCCTAGTGAGAAACCATCAATTACTAACATTATGGATCCACAACCATCTACATCACGGCAAGTAGACGTGTATGGTCTCGAGGAAACGCCATCGGCAATATCATTAATGTCAGTGCCATCTGATAGCAGTGTGCAAGATTATTCAAGGCGCCATAATATTGAGCTATTTAACAAGGGCGTAGCTGGAATCAACGTTTCGCCAATATCGGCTAAAAAGTTCCTGAACGTAAATTATGCCCGCAAAAAGTTCAAAGATGTTTCAAACGGCATTCGGACACACATATTTGGGGATCAAGCGGAGGAGGATGACCTGGAACAATTGAAAGTGAAAGCAGCCGAATATGACGAAATAATCGCGCAGTTAAAGGACCGGTATGCTGATCCAGAAACTTCGAGGGACGATCAAGTAAAGATACTTTCGGTTTTACCACAATCTTGGACAAATCAAAGAGTAATGGCAGAATTTGGAATAACAAACAAGTACATCGTATCACAAGCTGAATTCCTTGCAAAGCACGAAGGTGTTTTAGCTGCCCCTAACGAAAAGCTGGACCGAGACTAATAAATGGTATATATAAATATAAATCCAACCATAATTCATTATTTTTGTCTTATAACTTTAAGTGAAGCTTTTTCAATCGACGAGCTGTTAAGAGTAAGTAAGAGGCACATACATGTGTTTTAAAAAGGCTAAAAACACAAGAGAAACAATCGTTAGCTATTGTTGTTTTAATATCACGAGTAATTTATGAAAAGGGCGTATTTTTTGAGGTTTTGAAATTTTATTGAAAGAAAATCAGAAATATCTTGAAAACGGTTGCGTTTACGTGGTTTATCATTACCATCATTATTGTTTGTAATGATCTCCAAAACCATATTGTAACATCAAAATTTATTTATAAGAATGAATAACCAAAATTTGAAATATACACCAAAGTTCACTATTTGAAAAACTTTTTTATTATAAGAGCGTCCATCCTAGAGTTTTTTTTAAACGTGTCTTTTTTCCTCAAATCTCCATACAACAAATTGAAAAAAATATTAAAAATATATTTTTTTAGATATTTTATTTTTAGTAATTATTTTTGATTTTTCTTGATGAAAAAAAAATTTTTTTTTCTGTGTATATTTTTTTAAGAAAGGCTTTTTAGTTCCCTACAATTCCCTTATATGAAATTTTTCTCTAAATGTAATGGTTTTTGAACTACGATTTTTCAAGTAAAATGTTGGAAAAAACACATACGCCCATCTCAAAAGTTACTCTTGAACCCAAATTATCTTAACACCAGTGGAATTTTTTTTTTCCAACGTACCGAACTCATGTGCCAAGTTTCATCCAAATCAATGATGATCGGGTATGATTTTTGGGATTTCCGGCACATTCTGGATGGAATCCCTCAGTTACAAGCCATTCTAAGACAACATCTTTTGAAAAATTAAAAATATTTGACATATATTTGTTTGTTGCTGCCTTGATAATTCCAGATAAATGTATTGCAAGTCTAAAAGTTCAAGTTATTTAAATTTTCTTTTTGAAAAACATATGTAACAAATAATTTTGAAATAATCATCTAACATCATTTTGATACGCCTGATAATATACGAAAATTAACAAATGCATATGAAATAATTTAAAATTGCCTAATTTTTCTCAAGTAAATTTGTGAATACATAAGTCAAACTTATAAAGTAAAAACAGTTAAAATAAATCATCTGATGGCATTTGGACTTGCTTAGAGATTTTTGAATATATTCAAAAACATTGTACAAATACATTCAAATACAACATTATATAGAAATAAATAGATGAAATTAAATAATGAGATGAATTTGACATAATTTGAAAAAAGCTGTATTCGTTATTTCTTGTTGATAAATTGTAAGTTTACAGAATGATCTGAGAGAATACAAAGAAATCAGCCGGTAACATTTTATGGGGATGGCGATTTTCTAAAATAATTTAGATCATTGAACAGCTTTTTTTAAATTACTTAAGTTTTTTGGTGGAAATATTGTAAATTGAAACCATCGATTTTCATAACAGTTTTCTAAGCAGTGTGTGCAGGAATTGTTTTGAATTAATGAACCCATATTTAAATTATTTTAATGTATCGTATTTTGGGACAGTTGGTCAAATTTATTCAAGAATGACTTTTTTTATTCTAATACTTATAAAATATTAACACAACTCATTCAAAGTGATTGAATAGTGGCTGGGGCTTATTTCAAATAATGACGGTCATGTTGAATGATTTGGAAAAGATTTAGTATAGTCATTCTAGATAAATATTTATTTTGGATATGTGTACAGTTATTTTTATTTTTCTTCGGAAAATCTGATTCAATAACGTTTTGATTTTTTTTTTAAATAATTGTCTTATCCATTTTCAATTTGTGGGGTTTGATCAAAACGATTTAGTTTAGCAAATAATAATTTGTTTTGTTATTATTCAGAGGAAATTTGCACAAAATAATCAGAATAATTTTACTGATGTGGGGAATTCGAAAAAATACGCCCTTTTTGAGGAATTTGTAAAACAATCATTCAGGACATTTCGAAAAACTAAAATTATTGCTGGAGTATCATTTTTTCCGAAAATTTTCTTAACCATCATATGATTTGCTTGTATTTTACAGAATGATTTAGAGTACTATAAAAGTCATTCAAAAAAAATTAAGATAACTAGTTAGTGTAAAATAAAAATAAACATTTTTTATTTCTTCAGAAAATCACTAGGAACATCATAATTTAATTACAAAGATGATTCATTTTCATAAGAAAATTATGCATTAAAATAGATAAACATTACATTAGAAAATCGCCAGGTTGATGTGTCTATTGAATGCAGTCCAATTTTTATTTGAAATTTTCTCAGAATGTTTTGAAAAGCTTCTAATATCATACACACAATTATTTAGACATTTTGACTTATATTTTATTAACTTTAAATGACTAACCCAAGTGTTTTCCAAATTGAATATTTGTGCTGCTATTTTCACCAAACTTTCATTTTCCTTGGGATTGCGCAATGTATTTTAGTCCAGTTTCTATTCATCTAAATGATTTGAGAAAATCATATTACAAAATTCTAAGAATACTATCGAAAATATAATAATTGCATATTTAAGATTCAAATATATGTACGTATTGTATTTTTGTAAGCTTTTAACAAAATTATGTACAATGTAATTATTGATTAAAAACAAAAAGTGATGCATATCCAGATGCTGTTGGAGGATTTGTTAAATTTTCTTGAAATATTATAAAGAGAATTATTCATTTGAATACTTTAACCTTTTTTTTTTAATATTTTTAAAAGTTTGTTAAATGTTTTTACGTACTTTAGAAATCTTAACGCACTACAACGTGTCTTGAAATTATTTTTTTTTTATAAATTTTTGAGAACATTCCAAATGGTTAAAAAAAACTTTGTTGTAAAAAAAATGCCAGGCACATACACATATCGTCAGATGATTGGATTCAATTTTCTCTAAATATTCTTATTACTTCTACAACTTTTCGTAAAAATACTTGAACATTCTGATCTATAATATACCTACAATTAATATTTTTATTTGAAATATTGGCGAAACGGTTCTGACATAGATTAATTGATTGCAAGTTAGTTAGTTAGGTGGTCGATGAAAATAGTCCGCAAATTTTCCTAAAATTATGATATCATCTGGTCAATACAATACAATTTTTGATTACAGGAAAAAAACAAAGATTTGTTTTAATTCAACATATGCAATATCCATTTGAATTCAACAAGTGACTCGTTGTTTATGGAATATAGAACGATGCATAAAGTTCAAACGATTTAACCTGACTGTTAGCCAGTTTTGATATATTCAGGTATTTTGTAAGCCGTTAACCTAATCATTTGAAAAAGAGGAATAAAAAATTGTATCAATTGAACAAACATCTTTCCTGCACTTCCTCAATCTGAAAAATACTGATGCCACGTTGTCGGCGTTTCAAAATAATCCTCTTCGATTTACAATTCTTCCTATACAAAACGTACATCCTATCCTATCTTCGGCTGGACATATACTAAAACTGGAAATGAACAGACGGTTTGTGCTGTTGGTTATTATTATTTTTTCGTCCTCCACCTCCCACAGTTCGAAGCTCCCATAGCGTGGAACGTTTTAGGTGGTTTTGCAAATTCAAAAAGTATGCTATGAAATTTTGTTTTATGTTCTTTTATTGGTACCATAAGATTGCAAATTTTCTTAGCAATCTTTTGATGTAAAAATATAACATAGTTTCTTGTATGAATTTCGAGTAATCCCGGGGAGAAGAGAAACATTTTTTCATCCGTACTTCTACATACAAACGGATGCCAAGCGATGAATGCAGGAATAGAGTTGAGTTCACTTCGATGTTCAGAGTGGGTCTTTGCCGTTTGAAAGTTTTTCGCTTTTTCATTGTATATTGTTTCAACCTTCAACAATTATTTGATTTGGCCCGATCGTTGCAGAATCAAATTAATTATATTCTATTGTTTCTATGAATAGTAGGTATTACACCACAAGATAGGTCATACGACATCTCAAATTGGACATCTAAAGGCTCAAGAGAATTGAAAACGATGTAAAATAGTTTATATGATGCATATATGCAGTGTCCAGGATGTTCCGGATAATCCTTGGAGATCTGGCCAGCATCTGAAAAGAACCGATTTCAGTCATATGACACATCACACGCAAGAAAATACCAAAAATAACTGTAATGATGCTTATATGAAGTTTACTGCACTACATTGGAGACATTCAAACGAGTTAAACTTTAGAACTGTTGAATAAATTTAGCTTGTTGTAGGAAACGTATGCATTTTTTTTATCAAATTCCGAATATAATAAAATTTTGCCTAGAAATTTAATGTTTTCGGTTGTAATAAATTTTGCCTAGAAATTTAATGTTTTCGGTTGTAATAAAGTTAGGCTAAGCCCTGCACAGTGGATTAGTTAGAAAATTCATTTTGTTCATTTTTGTCCCCCAGCACAGGTTCATGCATCGTCTCGTGATTTCTTTCAACATTGAAGGCTAATTTTATGAGATAAAATGCTAATTTGACTTTGGCTTGCAATCACATTCACTAATAATTGTGAATAATATATAAAAATGTTTTGTAGCCAAATTGTTCCTTGAAAAATTTGCTATCGATGCACCTTTTTCAATTTTCAAAAAAATGAACAATACGGAGCTTAGCACTTGAAAATTGAGGCAATGTCTTATATTTTTTGCAATTTTTTTCAGTAGAAACGGATTCATGTAAAAACTACAAGATTTATCAACATGGTTTGTTCTCAACAATTGTGCTTCATTTAGTTTAGCACAAACGGACGGAAATAAAATTTCAAAAAAGATAATCAAATATGTTTAAAATTGCGAAACATTGCGCGACCTCCCGAACGGGCGCGCGACTGACTTTGCCCTTAAGTGCTATTACACTTTGTAGGAAAATTATAATCTCGCTTTCGCTTTCTGAATGTGAATAAAACGGATTAATATTTCGGAAAAAGTGTTTCCATCGTTGCATAGGCAACATTTTATAATTTTCGTTTCTGGATTGACCCAAGATGCCAAGAAAGACTCGCAGGAAAAATAAGGCGCCAGAGGAAAGCCTCCAACAGTCGTGTCTGCTTTGTAACCTCCCGGATAACCAAGAAATGGTGTGTTGCGATAAATGCACGCAGTGGTTCCACTTTGAATGTGTCGAAGTCAGTGAAGATGTGGCCAATCGATCTTGGAGCTGTCCGGATTGCTTACCAGCTAGAGATCCACCTCCACAATTGCCACGTTCATCGATGCTGTCAGTATTAAATACAGGTGAGCCATCTATTCAGTCGTCCATACCACTACCACAAGGGAGAAGTGTGCCTACACCGAGACTATCACCCGTACCGACCCCTCGATTACCAACTTCTCACCCACGCACATCGGGATCAGATTTTCACCCTCCACCAATACCTCTTCCACGTACACCACGACCGCCAAACCAGCCAACACTTGCCTCTGCAACTACGGAAGTGCCGATAAACGTTCGAGACGTACCTGTAGAAGATGATTTAATCAACCAACTTCCAACCGATCTGCGGTTACAGTTTTTGGAACAGCAACAAGCCATCGAGCAGCGATATTTACGGCGCAGGTTCCAGTTGTTGATGGAGTCTCCAGTTAACGTGAATCATGCAAGTTTACAAGTTCCGGCAATTCAAAATATCGGTCTCCCACAAATGTGTCATTCCTCGCCAGTTTGCAACAATCATTCAAGTCCTCCCACTCCGCAGAACAGGAACATCTCACCGTTCGTACCGATTCCGCAACCTCATAGATCAGATTATCATTCACGACTTCCCATCGTCGAAGAACAACCGAATGCTTCAGTGTTTCCTCCACAGCAACCAGTCCAACAGGCAAATTTTCCGAATTTTCATCGACCATCAACTATGCATCGCCCCATCGCATCGACGTTCATTCCGCTTCAGTCCGATCTTCGCCCTAGTGCACCAGCTTTTTCTCACAACAATGGTAATCAACAAATGCAAGCTTCTGCGTTCGCTCCGTTTTCGGGTAACTCACAACCAAACGTCCCGGAATACTATCCATCGGCTTTCCACGCCGACCATACCACAGCAGGAGGAACGATGCTTCTCAATAGAAGCCAGATCGCCGCTCGTCATGCGGTCCCGAAGGAGTTACCAGTATTCACCGGTGAACCAGAGGAGTGGCCTTTATTTTTCGCCTCTTTCGAGAACACGACGCACCTTTGTGGATTTACAGCTGAGGAGAATATGGCTCGCCTACAGAAATGCCTCAGAGGTAAGGCGCTGGAAGCGGTCAAATGTCAGCTGTTGCACCCTAGTAACATTGATCAAGTTCTTGCCACCCTCAAAATGCTTTTTGGTCGGCCGGAAATTATCGTGCATTCCCTACTACATAAGATTAATAATCTGCCGGCTCCGAAAGCAGATCGTCTCGGTACGCTCGTCGATTTTGCTCTTACCGTACGCAATATGGTAGCAACCGTTAAGGCTTGTGAATTAGAGGGGCAACTGTGCAACCTCACGCTTCTACAAAGCTTAACCGAACGACTTCCTCCAATGATTCGGTTAAATTGGGCAACTCATCGACAGTCGCTTCAGTTTGTTACGCTGGTCGAATTTAGTGACTGGCTGTATAAGTTAGCCGAAGCTGCAAGTACAGTTACCATACCACAATTTAGTGTTGCCGCCGATAACAAATCTCGCCGTGTTCGAAAAGACGATGGATTTCTAAATGCACACACCGAAACCGCTCCGAAAGCAAAGCAGCTACAATCGAAAAATGAATGTCGCATCTGCCAAGGGAATTGCGATACTGTTGAAAACTGCAAGCGATTTCTTTCTTTCGCCGTTTCTGTTCGTTGGAACACACTTCGTGAGCACAAGCTATGTCGTAGCTGCCTGGGCAGTCATCGCGGTCCGTGTAGGTTCGCAAGTGAATGTGGGGAAAATGGATGTCAGTTCAAACACCATCGGCTATTGCATAACGATGCGAAGAACAAACCATCAATTTCATCTGGTTCAAGCACCAACGTCAGAGATCGTCAACAAACAGCCACCGGTAAAACACAGGACGCCGAAACATTCAATACGCATCGAGGAGGAAACAAGGCTGCACTTTTTCAATACATCCCGATCATTCTCTATGGAAACGGGATTGAGCTGAGTACATATGCGTTTTTGGACAGTGGATCGTCCCTGACGTTAATGGAGGAGAGTTTAGCAAAGGAGTTGAATCTAACAGGTGAGAAGAGCCCACTGTGTCTGCGTTGGACTGCGGATACATGTCGGTACGAAAAGGATGCTACGTTGGTTTCGCTTAATATTTCTGGTACGCAGAAGATAAGCAGTATACACAGTCTAAAAGTTGTCTACACGGTGAAGGACCTGAAGCTTCCTTCTCAATCTTTGCCGGTTGATAGACTGTCTAAAAAGTACTCACATCTAAAAGGGCTACCGATAGAGGCCTACACCAACGCACAACCAAGGTTATTGATCGGTGTAAGCAACGCACGAGTGATGCATGTTTTGGATGGCCGTGAAGGTAAGCTTGATGAACCAGTTGCGGTTAAGACACGTCTCGGCTGGACGGTCTATGGCTCATACCCATCGACGAACAATTCGGTACCCAGCGTCGCACCAATGAGCTCCACATTTGCTCTCATTCCGACGGATCGGATGAAATTCTGCATGAAGCAGTCAAAAGCTACTTCGCCCTCGAGAGTCTAGGAATCGACGCACCACGAAAACAACTCTTATCCAAGGAAGATGAACGAGCCCTAACCAAGCTGCATGAAGTAACTTCCTTTCAGAACGGGAGGTACCAAGTGGGCCTACTTTGGAAGTACGATGACATACGTTTGCCCAACAACAGATCCATGGCACTGAGACGTCACCGTTGTTTGATGAAGAGGATGGAACGTGAGCCTCTGCTAGCTGAAGTAGTACGATCAAAGATGGCAGACTACGAGAGCAAAGGATATATCCGTAAACTAAAACCAGATGAGATTCGGAAAGTGAGCGATCGTACATGGTACTTGCCGATTTTCCCAGTTTTCAATCAACAAACCAGGGAAAGTTCGCATTGTCTTTGATGCTGCTGCAACCTTTGGTGGTGTTTCGCTGAACTCTGTACTGGTGAAGGGCCCCGACCAACTGAACGCTCTGCCACCAGTGCTTTACAAGTTTCGAGAGCGGTTAATAGGCCTTGGAGGCGACGTCGCTGAGATGTTTCACCAGATGCGTATGAGCCCTGACGACGAAGACAGTCAACGAATCTTGTGGTGTGCTAGCAAAGACACTACCGATCCATGCGACTACGTAATGCAGGTAGTTACATTCGGCGCCACCTGTTCACCTAGCACAGCACTATTCGTTTTGAATAAGAACGCGTCTAGGTTTGAGAACCAGTACCCTACCGCTGTCGATGCTATCTGCCGTCGCCACTACGTCGACGATATGTTGACAAGCGTTGATACGGAAACGGAGGCGATCAATTTGGCCAAAGAAGTTCGATACATTCATCACCAGGGCGGATTCCACATGCGAAACTGGGTTTCAAATTCGTCAGTCGTCCTGGAAGCCCTCGAAGAAAATCCGAAGTCTGAGAAATCGATGGAAATGAACGCTGAATTCGTTATGGAGAAGGTACTCGGTATGTGGTGAAGTACCACAACTGACGTATTTCGCTACAAACTATGCACAAACCGCAATATAGAGCTGCTGTCCGGTAACAAGCATCCTACCAAGAGGGACTTGCTGCGAACGCTAATGGCAATCTATGATCCCTTGGGTCTCATCGCACACTACCTGATATATTTGAAGATTCTCTTGCAGGAGATATGGAGAACTAAAACCGGGTGGGATGAGATAATCAGCGAGAAACATATGGAGAAATGGCTGACCTGGTTAAGGATACTACCGGAACTAGAGTCCGTTGAAATTCCTGCTATTTTCGACACACTACAATCGATAAAGCAACTGTGGAACTACACACTTTCGTTGATGCCAGCGAAAGTGGTTTCGCTTCTGTGTCCTATTTCCGCTTTGAAGTAAATAATCACATTGAATGCGCTCTCGTTGGAAGCAAAACAAGAGTGGCACCTATCAAATTCGTCTCTATCCCTCGGCTTGAGCTACAAGCAGCGGTTCTCGGCACGCGTTTGGCACGCAGCATTGCGGAAAGGCACTCTATTCGAATCAATCGTCGCCACTTCTGGACGGATGCCCGGGATGCCATTTGTTGGCTACAGTCTGATCACCGTCGTTATTCGCAATTCGTGGCCTTTCGTGTTAGCGAAATTCTGTAGACGACGGACGTCGCCGAGTGGAGTTGGCTGGGCACTAAGCACAACGTCGCCGGCGATGGCACTAAGTGGAAGGTCACGCCAGACCTTAAACCAACTAGCCGTTGGTTCACCGGTCCTCCGTTCCTCTGGAAGCCGAAAAATGAGTGGCCTGCGTCAGCTCTGAATGGTGAAGAAACTTCGACCGAGCTCCGAGCGCACCTGCTACATCATACAACATCAAATGTGTGTAGCATCTTGCAGTCAGAGAACTACTCTTCATGGCGACGCTTACAGCGAGTGGCGGCCTTCGTTCAACGCTTCATTGCTAACATCAAGAAGAAACAGATCAGACAACCAGCGATCAACGGACCACTTACACAAGAAGAACTTGCCGCAGCAGAGGTGTTTTTGTTTCGGCAAGCTCAGGCAGATGTATACGGTGAAGAGATGGTGACAATTTCAACAGACAAGCAACGTTTAAATAAGAAGAATCGTTTGTACAAGCTAAATCCTTTCATTGACGACCTTGGTGTTATGCGGATTCAAAGTCGTTTAGGAGAGTGTGATTTTGTAGACGAAACTGATCGACACCCAATTGTGCTTCCTCGAGAACACCCAACAACGCGTCTTGTCGTTGCTAGTGTGCATCAACGTTATCACCATCAGTGTAACGAAACATGTGTAAATGAAGTACGCAAAGCATATTACATCCCTCGAGTGCGTCGACTCTGTGACCAAGTCAGACGAAACTGTCAGTTGTGCAAGATCCAAAATTCTAAAGCGGCACCACCGTTGATGGGATCTCTTCCTAAAGCAAGAGTGGCAGCCTTCGTACGGCCGTTTTCATACGTGGGTGTTGACTTTTTTGGGCCGATTTTCGTCGTTGTTGCTCGCCACCACGAGAAGCGCTGGGGTGTGATTGTCACTTGCCTAACAACTCGAGCAATACACCTCGAGTTAGCCGCGTCTCTAAACACAAGCTCCTGTATCATGGCACTAAAGAACTGCTTCGCACGTCGTGGGACCCCCAGAGAAATTATTAGCGACCGTGGAACGAATTTCGTGGGTGCGGAAAAAGAATTGATGGCTGCGGTTGCGGGGTTAAGCAAGGATAAGTTATTGGCTGAATTTACGTCTCCGACTACATCGTGGCGTTTCAACCCTCCAGCGTCACCACATATGGGCGGCTGCTGGGAACGGCTCATTCAGTCAGTGAAAAAGATCCTATCCATTGTCAAACCTAAACGGGTGCCTACTGAGGAGGTATTAAGAAGTTATCTGATCCAGGTGGAGAACATCATCAACAGCCGTCCACTTACACACGTTCCGGTGGATGACTACTCTTCACCGGCACTAACTCCCAACCACTTCTTGTTGGGTTCGTCAGATGGGTCAAAACCACTCGTGCAGTATAGCGATTGTCCGCTGGCACTTCAACAGTCTTGGAAGGGGTCGGAGGCTCTGGCAAATCGGTTTTGGCAACGATGGGTGTCGGAGTACTTACCCACAATCACACGTCGTACCAAGTGGTTTTACCCAGTGAAGCCGATTGCAGTGGGGGACCTCGTCATCATAGTGGATCCCGCGCTGGCAAGGAACTGTTGGCCTAAAGGACGGGTGGTGTCAGTTAAATCTTCTTCAGATGGACAAGTTCGTTCAGCAGTTGTGCAGACTTCTACCGGATTATACGAGAGACCCGCGGTTAAACTTGCAGTTTTAGACGTAGGTGCAAACGAAAGTAAGCCGGACCATGTACCAACTACTGGGAGGGACTGTTGCGTACGCTTTTAGCGCGCCGCCGCACCTACGAATTCATCACATTGAATGGAGTACCTTACAACAGTTGCATAACCTTGCGGCTAGTGAAAAAATTGTTTTGACCTGTCAGTCAGATAAGGGACGTTATTATAGCCATCACCATCACTTACATTTATATCTTATACTAAAGTACAATCTATTGCTATTCTAAAGTACAGAACTAGGTTATTGGCATATTCTGGAATTATATGGTAAGAAGAACTTAAAATTAAACTAAAAAACATGAACTTAAAACTAAAAGAAATTTCTTAATATTAGGATAACGGTTTGCTATGTGTTAAGGATCAATCTAGCGAAAATAACTAGGAAATTTCAAACGTAAGTGTCCGTATGTGCTATGAACCATAACCCAATTGTTAAGTGCTATTACACTTTGTAGGAAAATTATAATCTCGCTTTCGCTTTCTGAATGTGAATAAAACGGATTAATATTTCGGAAAAAGTGTTTCCATCGTTGCATAGGCAACAAGTCTAGTTTTTTTTTCAACCTTATTTTAGTTTTTCAACGACAAAACAATTGCTAGAGGGCCAGAAGGCCCGATTGGCCACGATTGGGCTACTTCTGGAGGATAACCAGCTGAACTTTATTAAAGCCTCCAAGACGGCAAAAGAAATCTGACACGCTCTCCGGAACCACTACGAGAAAGCAACGCTCACGTCGAAGGTTTCGCTGCTAAAGCAGATCTGCGACAACGATATACTGATGGCGGGAACAATTTCCCTTTCAAATTAACTTTCAAAATCTTATGTACACGTGACCCTGCAGTGAGTATGCAGTAATTGATATTCGATGGATTGATTTACTGTTGATAACCATATAAATGAACCGAATCACCGTTAATTACCGTAAAACTGCATCGAATCCCATTTCATCTGCTGACAACCAACTACCCAGATTAACAGTATAAAAGCTCTGCCTCCATCTGAACGCTGCAGTACGTCAATTTGTCGTTGCTTCTTGTCATAACTAAACACAAAAAACATGTTCAAAAATCTGTTTTCCATCATCCTGATGGCGACTATCATCGGGTGTTCGCTGTTAATCGGTGGCTGTTCAGCAGATCCGGCCGCACCAATGCAGCGGAAAATCAAGCGAGAGCCTCTACCAATTTACAACAACCCATCGCCACCGTTCTTCCAGCATTCTCCAAAAGGAAACCCATCATCATGAAAAAGTGTCGAAAAGTGGTTTCAATAAATGATATTCTCAACGGGGGAATATTGCATTGAATAACTGGGTTTCATTCAATATATCGATAAATTTGGGCATTCTAGAGCGGAAGTTTCCTATACTCTCGAGCCTATTTAAATTACGAATGGAGTTATGCTACATTTTCAGGTTAGAGATTTATTTACGGAGATAAACGGATTTAAAAGTTTCCAGCGACCACCTGATGGAAAATTTAAGTTCTGGTAAACTTTTTTGGACCAAAACCGGGGTACCGAAAATCGGCGATTTTAAACCCATGAAAATGAAAAAAAGCATTCATGCTAGCAGTTTGACGATGCCTTGAAAGGTGTGACTCGATGAGTCGAGTTAAACACGAGTGGTAAGATTTTCAGGAACACTCCGTACAGTTTTTTTAACGTCGAGGTGACATAGACATTATCATCATAGCAAGCAAATTTGAGATTTTACACATACTTTTATAATATGAATGCTGATAATGCTCCGTGAAACATACCTCCACTGCCGAAGCTTATCGGTGAATAATGCTTCGACCATCAGTTTCTCTTCAACTCCGGGAAACTTTGAAAGCCATCGATCTCTCCAACTCGGTCCTACCTTTCGTTGCCAGCGCTTTTTAAAGACGTCTTGGACCCGATGTTAGACGTAGAGAGAGGGTCTTCCAAACTGTTTCGACAGGTAAATACCATGTATATGTAGAATTGCTTCCTCCTCATGCTTTCTCGAGTTTCAGCAGTAACAATTCAAGTTTTATTGTGGTTTTAAAGCACACTTAAAGGCTAAATCATGGTCTTCAGAACCCTCATAAAACCAAAATTGTTACTTGGGTATTGTATTTATGCAACGCTCAAACTTCTGCCTTGATTCAGTTGTCTAAGTTGAAAATGCGAAACCTTAGCTTGACTCTCCTTCGATTATTGTTTAGATTCCGGTACGTGCCACCGAAAAACCCCTGGAAGCCCCTAATCTCTCCTATAATTGCATGGGCAACTAAAACTAGACATCCGTATTACTAAAATATGAATGAGTCCATACTTGACCTCAATCTGGGTGTCCCAGGGGTACCAAGATGTGACTACAAAATGGCCACTTGATCTGGAAAATTTGGTCATTAGAATCAATGCCAATTATTTTCTCAAACATGTTTTGAAAGGAGATTTGATGAAACATGTTTAAACCATTTTTGGAAGCCGCAAATGGGGTTTCGAACAGGATTCTGTTTTTTCACATTCAGCAAATGTTATGCGGGTCTGGTGCAAGTTCAACTTACAGGACTTTATTGCTAAAAATTAAGGCCGGCTTTATCGCCAGCCGTAAACCCTTGCCCCATTTGGAGCATTATGGAAGAAAAGCTCAAGAGTCCCAAACCAATGGGCTTCGAGAAATTCAAAGCACTTTGCATAAAATATGGAATGAGATTCCTGAACAAGAGATGCGTGCCGCTTGTAATGCTTTTAAGCTGTTAAACTATCTACTCTAAGACTATTCTGTTATAGGGTAGGTAACGACTTAAGCACCCAGAGACCCTATTCCAAGCACGGGGTTAACGTTAACCTATAACGCTCATTTTTTGCAGTATGGTGGTCCATCTAGTGAAGCACCATACTACAAAAAATGAGCGTTGTAGGTTAACGTTAACCCCGTGCTTGGGATAGGGTCTCGGGGTGCTTAAGTCGTTACCTACCCTACTTTAATATGTTAGTAAGAGAACCCAATGAGAACCATTAAAAAAAACCAACATTAATTTAACCCATTGCCGTTTTATTTTTGCATCATTTAATTGGGCCAACCCGGTAGAAAAACATAGTCAAACTCTCTTGCAGTCAATATAAAAGAGTCTGTCAAAAAAGTCATCAAACAAGTCAGAAAACAATGTTTCCAGCATCTTAAGTTTTAACGTTTGCATTAAAAAAATGAACTTTTTTTCGAATGGTGATAAAAAAAAAGTTAAGACAGATAATTGCTTTTGATAAATTTTCCATGGAAAGTAATTATTTAAGCTTACTTGCAAACAATTCTACGCCTTTGCGAGCGGCCTTCCGGCAGTTAACCGGAACATTCGCCATGGCGGACGAAAACATGCGTGTAGGCATGTTTTTGAGTTCTTTCTTCATTTTATTTATCAATTCCTCCTCAGTTTTCACGACAACATTGTTGGAGAAGATCTTACGCTTCAGTTAGGCCAAAAAATTCTCGATGGGACGCAGCTAGGGGACGTGGGGCGGGTTCGCCGACTAGGGTACCACATCGACATTCAACCGCTCCATCTCCTCCAACGATCGCTTCGAGTAGTGAGCCGACCCAAGGGCCGGCAAGAACACCGCGTTTTCGCCCTTATGGTATTTCTTGACGAACGATGCAAATTCCGACAGGTATTTCGTACTATAAATTTAACGGCCAGTCCGGAGCGAAAGAAGAGCGGTTTTGACATCCCCTTCTCGCTGATTGTCAGCCACAGCAGTTTTGGGGAACTTGGTGTGTGAAATGAACTTCACCTCGGAGCTCACCTCCTTCGTGGGTGAAGTAAAATACGAAGTGCCCTGCCAGTCGTTGCCATCCAGGGTGAAATAGGGCTCGCCGTCCATCACCACCGCCACGTCGCGATTCGCCGGGAAAATCGAGTTGACCATCTTATTCAGCCGCTGCCGCTTAGTCATTACCTGCAGCTCCGAAATGTTCGCCAGGTTCTTTTTCACTGTTTGGCCGGTTAAACCGGCCATCTAGCCACGCGCACGTAGCGGTGTAGCTACTTTTCCATCGGTCTTCCTCTTCAGCATCCTTCGGAGCTTCTTGTCGCTTCAGGGTTGTCGGCCGTCAGGAACCGGGCTTGCTTTCGATGCTCTGATTGTTGTCTAATAGTGCCAAGATGTTGTAGATACCGGAACGGGTGTATCCGGCTTCCACAAAGTGCCGCACGATGTCCATTTTCGACGCGGCGGGGTGCCGTTCTTTGAACGCGCACACTTTTGAACGGAGTTGCTTCACTGTTTTGCCATCACCTTTAAAGTTCGACTGATAGAGCTGTCAAATTTTGTCTGCTGACTCATGGATTACTATGATTGGTGCTGCTTGGGTAGTTTCGTCAGTGCGGGTGAAACCCATGAAAAATCGGCAATTTGTTTTTAGTGCAAACGTTATATTTTCATTTGAAGGCTGACCCTCAAGTTTCCTGAGTCAGATCTTGTTGCTCTGCTCTCGACTGGACACAATTTATATTCCCAGTCATCCGTTTTGATTAGAACCATATTCACGAAATAACGCAAACATCATCTCAAAAAGACTAATAATTTGAACTACCTCCGTCTCTTTTCAGATCAACCTAGTCACGGCCGATGGGTCCATTGATTGTCTAGACGTACCGGAATTCCAAGAGGAACATGTCTCCAAGCTGCATCTGGCCGAGGCGTTGACAGCTCTGAAAATCCTTACCAAGGACGGTTGTTTCATACTGAAGATGTTCACCCTTTTCGAACATTCCAGCGTCGATTTGCTCTATCTGTTGTATGTATGCTTCCGAGAGCTACACGTGTTCAAGCCGGTAACTTCCAAACCGGGCAATTCAGAAGTGTACGTAATTGCCAAGTACTTCCGAAAACCGAACGAATTGGATGAATATCTTGACCGCCTGTTCGATTGCATGCATTCCGACTGTTCAATGTTTGATCTGAAGCACATTCCGGAAAAATTCATTGCGCAACTTCGGGATTGTGCGGAGCTGTTCATGATGCATCAACAAAACGTGATTGAACACAATATTCATTTCTACAAAAATGCGGATCATCAAGAAGCGGTAAGGTTAGAACTTTCCAAAACAGTAATCAGTAGGATGTTCTTTGACAAGTACAAAATCAAGCCAATTCGACAATCTGATGCAATTTTAAACGGAGTTGATATCACCTGTGCACCGAACATCAACCCTCGGGATAACTATGGAACATACAATGAGCGAAGTAAGATAAGTTCAATCAGTGGTGATAAACGACTCGGTATGTTGAGAAGCAAGTTGGAAGATTTGTACGATAACATGACAAAATTTGTGTCGCAATCCAAACTTACCGACCGGCCGTTTGCCAGCAGCCGAGCCAGCGTTGAGATCATTCAACTATGCTGCGGTAAATCGATACGAAAGGTCCTGAGCAGTAAGTTTGTCATGATCACCTATGTCCGTTTTCTCAGCGAAGTCATTGACGCCGTCACCAGTAGGATGCTTCCCAAGGAAGACGAAACCGCGCTTGTTACGTTGAATCGGTCAACGTACACACTAACGATCGACGTCAAAACATACGCCTTTTTAAACAACTACGACGTTTTCGAAAAAGGGTTGTTCCATCACATTCTTCAGAGCATCATAGATTTACCACTGCAGGAAGGTGTCGATCACCTGGTAGTGGAAAATTGGCTGCTTCTGACCCAGTTCTGCGTCGGTTTAGTGTTTTTCATGAAAACCTACGTCTTCGAGCATATCGAGCCGATTGGAGACAATCAACTGCGTTTTTCGCGCCTCAAGCCGGACGGAATTGACAGTTTACGGTACTTGAACGAAGCCATTCAAATGGAACAGAACGGATGCGCCGAGGGAAAATCGGTGCTAGGAGTCGTGTCCACTCAGGTGCTCTTCGATGGAAGCTTCCACTATGCTGTGATTAATTACAATAACCAGTTGTGCTTGAACTACTGCACAGTACTACTTGATTCTGCAAAGTGAGTAAGATAAGTGATCTGATTATGCTTTTTTTTCGAGAGGAAGTGAATACTTTTACCAATGCATTTACGACATCACTATTAAATTAATCTATTTTTGTATTTGAATTGGACACACGAAGAAGACAGTTCGTGTAAGTTATCTTTTTGTTTTTGAACTGAAGTTAATACATAAGAGAATTTCACTGCACTAACAAAAAAAAGTGTTTTAATGCATCCGAAATTTCTATGTTTAATGACGCTCCATGGTCCATCTCATGTTTGACGAACTTTCAATAGTTGGATAGTCAGCTATTATCGATGATTCTCGCACTTATAATGCCCATAAAAGCATACTTGTTTCATATGGTTTCGTATGTATGTATGTATTTAATCTAACACCCAGTGGCCGGCAGTGGTATTATGGAAGAAATCGTTTTGCAACAATCCCTTAGGTGACCCTTGAAAGCAGCTATAATCCGGGAGCTAGAAAGCGATAGCTCTACTGCAGATCCAGCAACCAATTTCTGAATGTCTGGAGAGTCACGCCCATTCCGAGGTTACTGTCACATACAATAAGCCCACCACGTAAACATTACCGATATCTATGGATAAGGGTACTGCAACACACTTCCAGATTTGGAAATGCTAAATTTGTAGTATTATTTGACGAACTGATGTATATAAAATATTTATAACCAGATTGATCTCACCAAAGGCTGCCTCCAAAATAATACGAAAATGAAAATTTGCGACGTTAATTCGTTATTAAATTCATGCAATTGCGACACAATAAGTGCAAAAATTTAAAATGCTCAAACGCTCGGCAGATATGCAACAAACTAATGTTCAACACGAAACGAGTGCATTTAAAATTCCGTGCCAGTCTCGCAAGTGCGTTCTTGCTGCGATGCTTGCTTTGGACCAGCAAATGGCCCTTTTTTTCATTGCAGTGCTTTTCTTTTTATTGTAGACATTTTTTTATTCTACACCGCTATTGGGCGAATGCACATCGAAGTTCTAAACTACTAAAACTACTACTCAATTTTCATAGCCTGCCGTGAGCTAACGGAACTATCAATACTTTCTCTTCACAACTTTGTTCTAGCAAAAAATGCTGTCTACTCCTAGAGCCTCATGGTGATGAGAAACTATTTCCTTCTCAAAACAACATCATTACTAATAATTATCCATTCACTCTTGACAAAGCAGAAAAACTCTCTTCGTTAACAATTTATGTTCGGGTGGCACAATACTAGCACTAACAAACAAAACTAAGCTGATATAACTCTTCCTCTGTGCGCGGAGCGAAGGACTAAAAAAAACAAAAATGGGGAAATACTACCGCCCATTACATTCACTTCGTCACTACACAAAGCACAATGGGATTTTATCATTTCATTTTTTTATGTAGGACTACCGTGTACGCACCATACTTTGCGCGGTTCCTAATGCGCAATTTTACATGTATATTTGGTGGTATCTCGAGTTGAACAAGTTTTTTGAAATATGTTTGCTTAATTCATTTCCCTAGGTAGTGTGAGGCATTGTTTGAAAAAATTTCAAATTAAGATGGCATATATCCGAAAATGATTGAGTGCGCAAAGTTAGGAACCGCGCAAAGTATGGTGACTGCACGGTACGTCTTTGTTTGCCCCAATCAATCATAAATATTTCTACGCGTCGATTCCAATATTGAAAACGATTGATTTTCTACATTAAACTATTGGAAATAGCACAAATATATGGTGATGTCTTATAATTTCGTTTTGCAGTATTTTCCTAGCACAGACTTCAAATGTAAGTTAGGGATATCTCATGCAGCAGTGAACGATATGAAAGGGGTACGCCTTCGAAAAATGCCTCACCTACATCGAATCAGAGATCGTACCGTTCGCTCTCAGTAATTTTTCCTCATTGACCTCATGGTCAAAGTTCAAGCGGCCGGCATTGCAGCCAAGTGCAAGCTGTCCCGTATAGGTACGAAGGTGATGCTCCGGTCAAAAAAGGACTATGACCAGGTTGTGAGGCATCTGAAGGATTCCAGTTCGGAATTCTTCACGCATGCCATCCCCGGGGAGAAGCCCTTCAAGGCCGTCATCAGAGGCCTGCCAAACCTCGATTCGGTACAAATCGCATCGGAAATCAAGGACCGGTACAAATTGGCCCCAATCGCCTTTTGCCGGATGAATCGGCGGAACGAAAACGTGAGGCATCACACGTACCTGGACATTGCCTGTACCTAATGAATTTCCAAAAGGAAACGGTGACGCTCAACGCACTGAAAGCGATCCGATCCCTCTGTTCCATCATCGTCACCTGGGAGCCGTACCGTGGTGGACACCATGATGTGACGCAGTACCTGGACTTTGGTCACGGTACCCGAAACTGTAACGCCAATGCCCGCTGCAACAACTGCGCCCAAAATCACATCATCCGTTGCGTACAAGTGCGCCAACTGTAGTAGTGACCACCAGGGATCTGATCCGAAAGCAAGCCTCGACCGCCAACCAACCGGGACGGAAGACGGAAAGGGCTCCGGCCTTCACAGCGGGATATTTTCCGCCAAGGGAACGTCCATTAATTACGTCACGCAAAAAGTGACTTTTTATAACCCCCCCCCCCCCTTGTCACGTTTTTTGTATGGACCTTCAATTTTTTTGTATGGATCGTTTTCCCAAAACCCCCCTCCCCGCCTACCACGTGACATAATTAATGGACCTTCCCCAAGTCGTGGTAGTCGCCAACTAAACACGTGGGTACTACCCTTCAAGCAAATCCCGGCCTTTCTGGTGGACGGCGATCTTCAACCTCCCCTGGATTCTGGAGGCAACCAGCAACCAACAACAATCCCGAACTGTTCTCGCCGGACGAACTGATGGCGATTTTCGTCGAAATCACCGGTGTGCTTCGCCAGTGTCGCAGCAAGCCCGAACATATCCAAGTGCTCGGTAAATTCATCATCCAGTATGGCGTCTAAAGCACGGCGTCACCATCGTCACCTGGAACGTTTACTCTATCCGAGCAAAAAGCTTAGAGTTTGCCGACTTCATCCGCAAGCAAAACATCGACGTGGGCCTACTAACCGAGACCCACCTAACGTTTGGTGATAGCTTTTGGTTGCCTATGCTTGATCGCACCAGCTCCAGAAAGGGGGTTGTAGCAATTGTCGTCAAGGTTGCGGCTTATCATTTTTGACTTATCCATATTCATTTGCCGATAGCTCTTCTCAGAAGCTCAATTTCAAAATATAATGTATGATGAACTTATGGTGCTTGAGTAGACCTACAACTTGGTCTAACAATACATAGCTCTATCTCTTATATCTGAGGAATAAGAGCGTATATTCGCAGTGATCTTCGCGATGATATTCGCGGTGAAGATCACGCGATTATCATCGTGAAGATCACTGTGAATATACGCTCTCATGTCGAAGATATAGGAGTTAGAGCAATGTACTGTTAAACAAAGTTGTAGGTCTACTCATGCACTACAAGTTCATCATACATCATATTATCAAATCGACCCTCTGAAAGGAGATATTGGCAAATGAATATGCCTGAGTCAAAAATGATAAGCCGCAACCCTGATTGTCGTGAAAAAAGGGATCAATTACCACATTCTGCCGCATTATCAACGAAACCAGAAAGTTCGACTGTTGTTCGACCAATCCGAGCATGGTCTGTACATGGTGCAGTTTCAGGATGAACCGACATTCATCTCTCCGGCGGGAAATTCGTCTAGGCTGGACTTCTTCCTGACAAACATCACACTGTCGAAGAAGGGTACACACACCGAAAAAGAAGCGTTCACGAAAATGAAAACGGACCGTAAACTAGTTCACGTTTTCATGATTTTTGCCCGAAAACGTGAACTAGTTCCCGATTATGTGATTGAGTTCACGGTGTATTTTTGCTTGTTCTCGAATTCATGACTGCTGTTCACAGATTTGGGCATGGATTTCTTTCCGGGCACAACTAGCTCAGCTTCGACCACCAACCGGTGGTGACTGAAGTCGGCGGCAACGTGGTATCTGCTCCAACCTTCCAACGTAAAGATTACCACCATGTGAACTGGGTACAGTTCGACCTAATCGTGGACCGGAACATCGACGAAAATCCATGCGCTGGAGGGACTGTAATAAGCCATAACCGTGGCTGACGAGGCGTGCATCCGACAAGTTCCTATGAGGGGTAAGTTTGTTGCCATTGATCCGCTTACAAAATGTTCGTACTCGCCAGTTTCAAAGGACAGGTGATCTGAATAAGACTCAAGAAATGGCTGATCTGAACCGGCAGATTGCTTTCAGAATGGACTCACTCCGAAACGAGAGCTTCGGACGTGTCATCCAAAATTTGGATGATCGCTCGAAACCATTCTGGAAGGTAGTCAAAGTCCCAAAAAGACCCACCCCAAACCCGTTCCACCCCTGAAGGTTGTCGATTCTGTTCTGTTCATATCGCCGCATCACTTGGTTCGATCATCCCAAGTCCGCTTGAAGGACAGGTTGTGCATTGCGTCAATAATTTAGACAAAGAATTTAGAGAGTTGAGGCCTTGTGCCGTGCCGCCGGAGGATAGGATTACTATCGAACAGATTTGCTCAGCGCTGAAGCACACTAAAAACATGACGGCTCCCGGGTTTGATGGGAGCTTCAACTTGATCTTTAAAAAAGCTCAACACCAAAGCACACTCGCTTTTGAGTGCTATCTTCAACAGGTGCTTGGAACTGTACTACTTTCCAAACATCTGGAAAGAAGCCATAATCATTCCGATCCACAAACCCGGGAAAGATCCAACATCGCCTTCAGGCTACAGACCAATAAGCCTCCTCTCAGCGCTGAGCAAATTGCTCGAGAAGCTAATTCTTAATCGTTTGCTCAAGTGTGTCGAGGAAAATAACATTCTTCTGCCGGAACAGTTGGGATTCAGAAAGGGGCATTCTACCACTCATCAGTCAGTTCGGGTGATGAACAACATCCGAAGTAACAAAGCTGTAACGTTTGCATTGAAAAAAATGAACAAAAATTGCCGATTTTTCATGGGTTTACCATCACCCGCACTGACAAAATTAACCATGCAGCATTAATCATAGTAACCCATGAGTCAGCTGACAAAATTCGACAGCTCTATCAGTCGAACTGTAACGGTGATGGCAAAAACAGTGAAGCAACTCCGTTCAGAAATGTGTGCGTTCAAACCAGCAACCCGCCGCGTCGAAAACGAACATCGTGTGGCACTTTGTGGGCGCCGGATACGCCCGTTCCAGCATCTACAACTATTAGGTAACAATCAAAGCATCGAAAGAAAGCCTGGAATCAGCGAGAAGAGGATGTCAAAGCCGCTCTTCGTTCGCTCCGGACTAGCCGTAAACGGGGGAATTTATTGTACGAAATGCCTGCCAGAAGTTGCGTCGTGCATCAAGAAATACCATAATGGTGAAGAAGCGGTGTTTTGGCCGGATCTGGCGTCGGCCCACAACTAGAACCGATCGTTGAAGGAGATGGAGCGACTGAATATCGATGTGGTACCCAAGTCGGCGAACCCGCCCAACGTCTCCCAGCTACGTCCCATCGAGAATTTCTGGGCCAACCTGAAGCGTAAGATCTACTCCAACAATTTTGTCGCGAAAACTGAGGAAGAATTGATAAATAAAACGAAGGAAGAACTCAAAAACATGCCTACACGCATGTTTTTGTCCGCCATGGCGAATGCTACGGTTAATTACTGCTGGGAGGACGCTCGTAAGGGCGTAGAATTTTTTGGCAAGTAAGCTTAAATAATTATCTTCGATGAGAAATTCATCAAAAGCAATTATCTGTCTTAGCTTTTTTTATCACCATCCGAAAAAAGTCAATTTTTTTAATGCAAACTGTTAGTTTCTGAATATTAAAACAATCTTATAAGCATGCACCTTCATTTCTAACATAATCTATCTGTTTTAAGATTTATAATGAACGTTGGCGAAAGAGTTATACACATATTTCCAGCATGGTTTATGTTTGTATTTTCGGTTTTACCGACTGAGCTAGGAACGGACCTTTATTTAAATTTAAACTACTCTAAACGAACAATTGAGATAATTGATACGTTGTCCCTATTGACCCCATGCTTTTCAAGTAAAATTCGAAGATTTTATCATTTTTTAATAGCAAAACATACGAAGCTACATACAGATTTATCCTAATAGCTATTTATTATATTTACAATTAACTTATAATACAAAGTGATTTCAAAAATATGAACAGAAACACCTTCCAATCTGACATCTTCCGGACCCGTATCCTCGACCCCTGCACTGGGACCTACAGTTGGGACTGGTACAATTCAGCACTTGTACGAACATTCGCTTTGCAGGATCTGAATCAGTAAATCGATTATTAATGATTACTCTGATTAAAACTTATAACCAAACTAAAAAAATAACATTAACTTACCAGTGACGTGGCCCTCCGCATCTGTGGGAATTGCAGCCGACTGTGCGGCAGTTACCGCCAGGAACAACAGTAGAACGCAGTACAAAAATTTCATTCTGTTGCTTTTTCCTGAATGTCTTATTAATGCAAAAAAAAATTCTGAGTAGTCTCCACCCGAACAAAGGAACTGTATCGAACTAAAAGCATTGCCTTGCGAGCAAATTTACTTATATTTAATGGCGAGCAAACCAAGCGCCAATTCATGTACCGTGATCCTTATCATCCTAGTTGATGAGACACAGGAAATTCTTCTGACGAATTCCTATGTTCCCGCGACGGTTATGATGCGACAGGGCTCGTTTGTGACTGATAACGAACACCCCCTTCTTCAGGAATCTCCAAATAAACACCTTTGCGACAATGCGACGAAGGCGTGCGTTGATTGGCATCGTGTTACGATTCTACTGCGCTTGAAGTACCTAGAACTGCTGCGGTGATTGAACATTAACACGGTTCTGTAGTATTAAGACGACGTACCTTGTTGTAGCAAGCTCGTTGTTTTCTGTCACATGATGAGTTGTAAATACAATAGGAGATATTTGCTATAACGATAACAACGATGGCAGCCTATAATCAATAAGAGAATCATTCATTAAATTTGTCGAGTTCTCGATGTCGAAATTAAATCTTAAGGGGGTGTAGTACCTAAAGAACATTAGAGATTTTTTTAGCTCCACTGATACATTCCACTTGTGCATTAATTCTTCTGACCCTGATTGAAGAATACTCTATCTCAAAAATGTTTTGTTCAGTCATCTTCTTATTTTACAAACAAATTCATGAAAGTTTAGTAATAAATTGAATAATTTTTTTTCTTTTTTTGACTATTTTGGTTCCAAGACCCTCCAGTTTACAGTACCTACTGCAAGTCTTGAGATTTTTATGTTAATGATTCTCGAATTCATAACAAGTTGATCAACAGGAATAGTAATACTCTGCTTGTTATGTTTTGTACTCTCAGTGCGTGGAGTAACGATTATGATGTAGAAGGAGATGTTCGCTCATCACCATCACCAAGACTGGACAGTAATGTTTGCTAGAACGAAAGATATGAAGGGAAAGTGTTGAAAGTTCCGTCAGTGTACGGTAGCTTGGAAATCGAATAGAAATATTGAACATTGAGCCAAAAGGCATGGGTAAAGTAGTACTCGAACCAAGGACGTTACGTTTGCCTAATATCCCACTGCGGGGTAGGTCAAGGCACGGACGAATCCGCCACCTCAACAGGCAAAAGTAACGTGTTGGATCGCGCACGTGTATCACTAATAGCTTTGTGATAGTGTCTAGCGGTAGTTTGTATGCATTCTGTTTTGATGCGCACATGATAGAGGAACCCTCTCCTTTTTTGGGTTTGTTTTGATTCGCAACGTCTGAGATCGCTCAAGTTTTTTCTCGTCATCTCTGAAGTAGAGAGCTCGGAGAGAAATACCGTGAAGCGTTTTGATACTGGTCCCCACCCTTTATGGGTTAACATACTCTAATTGTTATGTTTTGTATTCTCCGTGCGTGGTGTAACGATTATGATGTAGAAGGACGATTTACCCCGTAGAAGAAGAATGTGTTTTTTATATTAATATTTTTTATTATCTTACAAAACAATCATTGTTTACAAAATAACTTTTAATAAATAAACACATTTCTACAAGATGATATAAAACTAACTTTTCTTTCTAAGTTTTCGAAAATGCCCTGTCAATCTTTGTTATCAAATTTGAATGATCTTCAGAATTTTATGTTTTTGAAAACAAAAGGCTCTAACCGTTATAGTATTTTTAAATCAAGATTACGTAAAGCGTATTAAGTTTTCCAATACAAGACTATGAAATGTCTTAGAATTACCATAAAAATATATTTTTATCATATAACTACAAAATACCACAAAAGTCTTGAGAATCATGGATGTTTGCAAGATATTATCAGCTATTTTAAATGAATGAGTTTAGCCCTTTGCAAAAACTGGTAATAAAATGTTTGTTAAAATTCTATTGACAATATATTTTGATCAATCAAAGTGCAAAAAATTGAAAAAAGCTACAGGAAAACAAATAGAAACTTTCTAAATACTATGGGCAATTTTGAGCATGAGCATGATAGACCGCCCGAGTTTGCTACTCTGTTGTTGCTAGATCAGCTGTTATTACACAGAGAACCAACAGATGATTCTTGGGACCAGCATACATCATCAATGTGTAAAAATTGGTGATCCCAAACCCAATACCGGCGCCGGCCTCAAATGCAGGTCAAGTATCGGAAGCCGACAACACCTCTGCACTTCCACGAGAAATCACTGGTATGTTGGATAAAATGGTTAGGTTTGCAGCGGGATTCGTTTTAGTGAACGGTGTGCTGAATTTAAATGACATCGGCAGCGAATAAGATATTTAACTATGTTCCCGATTTATTCTTTGTACAGAAATGCACATTAAAGTTATTTACATTTTGGCACCGATTTAAACCAAAAGTAAGGATGCTGTTGGGGCCACTCTAAAGTGTGGATGGTTTATTTCAATGGAATACAAGAGTATGTTGAAATATCCAATTTGGCACTATTTTTTTATACAACATCTTTAGGAGAATGTTTTTTGTTTGCTTATTTAAGTGTTCCAAGGTCCCATTGGAACAGAACCTTTATGTTTTAGGCATGAATTATTTCTTAAAAAGGTTTCAGAGGTTAAGACTCCTTCTTAATCTTCCAACAAAGATTCACATATAGAATGTTTAAAATTCAATGTTTAAAATCATACTGTTTAAGATAATTTAAAGAATGGAACCTGAACACAATACTTTGCCCGTAAAAATTAAAATTAAACACAAAGTGATAAATGGAAAAGTTCTCACCCGGATTTTGGCTCGCCGTACACATCTGACTCAGCTGACTTCATAGTATCGATGCATCATGCAGAGCGGATTACCCTCCCATTGCCACATAATTGGAAACTATTTCACTTTGTTGAGGAGAAAATACAGAAAACGGGAACAAGATCTGTTTTTTTTTTCGTAGAAGTAAAACATTATCTGAAGAAAATCACCAAATCTCCACGTCCTCCACCTCATACTCAGGCAACAAACCACTTCATGTTCAATGTACCAGCGCCAGTCTTTATCACTTCTATAGTATTCATCAATAGGGGGTTTTAATTTAAAAAAAAAAACATGTTTTTTTTCCATCTGTATCGATGATGGGCGTTCTTCCTAGCACAACAATATTTTTTATGAATCTCAACTATTTTTTCTCGATTTTTAAACAAGAAAAATCTAATCATTTTTATTTTTACAAACCGACATGCAGTTTCACAAAGTGACATTTATGCAAAGTGACACCACTTGATTTTCGGTACCGGGGATTCCCATTATGACATAAATGTCAACTTATGTATGCTACAAATCAATGGTTGGTTCGTTGGTTTAGGTAGTCTGTTTTTTGTAGCATGTTTCATGGTGAAATAGGATGGAGTTGTCTTGTGATCATTATGTTTTTAAATTGTTTTTTTATTCAATAGTTTCGCTTGTCAAAATTAAAAAATAAATTAAATGCCTGCATATTATTATATTAACTATCTAACAGTGTTATAATCCACATACCCCTATAATACCCTATTAGACACTCCGAACGATCAACCCACCAAACTGACGAGGAGGGGTAAAGGGTCTACCGGGCCTCTCAACGATACCTGCGACCGGTGGGTGCCCCTCCATATCTTAAACCCAATCGATACAAATATTTGTCCACAAAAATCCAACCTATACCAAGCCGACCCAACCCTTTGTCACGAACCATCCCCACAACCAGAGATGATTTAGCCACAGGCTGAAAGTCTCTCTAATAAAGAAACCGAACCTAACCTAACCGGGAAATTCTCGATAAGCTGCAGCTGGGGAACGTTCGTAGAGTTCGCAAGTGTTGTTCTGTTGGTCCATCTCTTCCAACGACCTTTTGGTGTAAAGGGTTGATGCCTGGTCCGGCCGAAACAACACATTTTCTCCTGCATGGTTTTTCCTTAGAAAGGCGGTCACTTCCGGCAGGCATTTGATACCGTAAATCTCTCCATTCAAAGCACGTTCCGGGAGAAAGAACAGTCGCTTCGGCATGCCTTTCTCACTGATGGTCAGATAGAGGAGAACCATCTTCGAGACCTTGGTGTGAAAGAATTTCTTGACCTCACTGCTCACCTCTTTGGTTGAAAACCGCTCTTTTGTCCGTATATGACGTATAATATGAAATGGTTTTAGGATGGCCACAGAATAACCGGAATAAAACGCGGATTTACAGCGAGAGAAAAGCCCATTACCAGTACAATGTCGCCGAAAAGCTGCCACAGGAAGACTCTTTATCAGCATTTCGGCTTGCTGATCTGCTGACGGAACGTACTGGAGACAGATCTTCTTCTGTCGCACCAGCTTCCTGAGATAGTGGAATTTAACGTCCACGTGCATCAGACGATCGAAATCCTTCGACTCTTCGGCAATCCGTTGACTGATTATCTTAGTGGAATACGATCCGCTCCTCGAGATCGTACCCCAAGGCTCGCAACAGTAGTGCCAGCCAATGCTAGTGACACGCAGCCACACAGAGTGCAGCCAGTTCCGCCTCCGTTGATGTAAGCGATACCGTTTGTTGCTTTCCGGGTGGTACAAGCTACAGTGCATCCAAAGACTTTGAGCACACCTCCACTTATAGATCGCATGTCCACGACGTCACACAGTGGAACGAACCTATTAAAATCACGCGTTTTTTTAATAGCGTGAAAATGTGCAATTTTACAAGGGTAGTATCTCTGGAGAAGTTTATTATCATAAAATAGGCAATCTTTTCGTACCATTAGGGTGATGAAGTATCCACGTATTAGGGTGATCCATTATTTATTTTTTCAGATTGTGCAGAAAAAAAGTTGTTGTTTTCACAAAAGTTGTAAAACACACTAAAACAAACAACTTTGTCGAAGACAGCAACTCGCTATCTCTAAACGTTGACGAAATATGATTCATTATTTATGAAAAGCCCTTAAAAATCAGTTTTTGGTCAATAATTTTGTAAGCAATCATTATAAGGTTTTTATATACTGTACAAAGTAACTTACGTTAGTGAAAAGCATATTTTTGTTGAAGATTGTGTAGCGCTATGATGTATATTAGAAAAGTTATTGAAGGTTTAATGTAAAATTTAGTCACTTTTTCAAGAATCTTATCTTAAATTGAGGCAAATTGTGGTAGATCAAACATGTCTCGAGTGATTATACTTACTTTTAGCTACAAAATCCATCAACTTTTGTTAGGAGATATTCGGAGGAACTGTGAGATCGGAGTTACAACAAATGTCACCATTGGTAATTAAAAATGTATTATGAAACCAAAGAAACGATAATACACCAGTTGTTTGAGATGATGCCAGTGTAGTGGTAAAGTTCCATGTCTCACGAATAACATTTGGTGCTGGTTTCAAAATGCACACACATTAACACAACATACGTCACAGTGGCAATGATTGCACAGCGTAGGCAACATTTTCTTTTTGAATATGAGAAATCGATCAAAAGTCAACCAGGATGATTTGGTTAAGCTTAGGTAGTAGGCGGTGCTTTTGGTTTTCACTGTTATGAAAAGAACGATTGATATTTTATCCAAGAAATTCTAAAATTATAAATCGAGTCCGAAAATGATTATTCCCAAAAATCATGCAAATTTTTCAATATTTGTGTATATCTAGAAAAAATTGACAAACGATCGCTGTTTCTGATTTGGAAGGAGACTGAGGGCAACTCAATATAAAAATGCGACGCTGTTGTTTAGAAAATTATATGTTTATATAACATTGACATCGATTTTATGCCAGACATTCGATCAGAAATCTCACAAATTGTGATACATCTGTGCAAATATTTCGAAAAACTTTGGTTGAGACATGATCGAACGTTGACGCGTGTGTTCGATAAGCTTGCTGAATATTTTGATCAGCTGTTTCAACTGCCTGATGGGCTTCTCTCAAAATTACCATCTACATCCAAAGGGAATAAGCGTGGTCGGAGGGCAAAACTATTTGACGAGTGTTCAGAAAGCGTTAAAAGGCAAAAAGTTTCTGAGTTGCTGGAAAATTATGAAGCAAGTGAGCTGTGTTACGCTGCTCAGATGAGTCTTCGTGGTTGCAACAGAAAATATGAAGCTTCGGTGGTTCGAGAGGCAACTTGCACTACTCCTTCTCGAGCGCAAAAAATAGTTTCTGTTCTCAAAGAAGCAGAACGGCCCAAAATTGTTCCTTACTCGGCAGATGAAGCACTTGCAATGATTTTAGACGTAAACATGACTAAATCACAGTACAACAAAGTCAGAAAAGGTTCTGTAGCAAGAAATGCTGACTTGTATCCAAGTTACTGCAAAGTTCAGAAAGCTAAACAAAATTGCTACCCGTGTAGCAGCGGAATTTCAGTAACCGAAACATCGATCGATATGAAGCTTTAGAATCTATTAGAACACACAGCAACGGGAATAATTATTGCGAATCAAGATAAACTGGGCAGTTTTCCTCATACCGAGTTACTCAACGTTACGATGACAGTCAAATGTGGATTCGATGGCAGCTCGGGGCATTCCGAGTATAAGCAGCAATTTAGTTCTGATGACGGATCCAGAACGGACTCAAGCATCTTCGTAACATCTATTGTTCCGATCTATGCTTAGTCTGATGGAAAGTTCATCTTTCAGAATCCTCGGTCGTCTTCAACCCGGTATTGTCGTCCGCTCCGCATTCAGATGATAAACGAAACTTCGGAAATATCGATTCAGGAAAAAGATTATGTCGACCGTCAAATTAAGGAGCTACAACCAACGCGTATTACTTGCAACGGTCGAAATGTAGTCATCACATGAAATGCATATGACTATGGTAGACGGAAAAGTCTGTAATTCGGTAACATCGACCAAATCTGCGCAAAGATGTTATATTCGCAGTGCAACGCCCTCCGAAACGAACGATCTTGATATGGTCAGAAAACGGACAGTGAATACAAATGTTTTTAAATTTGGTTTATCTACACTACACGCGTGGATAAGATTCTATGAATATTTTCTTCATTTATCTTATCGCTTGGAAGTGAAAAAATGGGCGAGCTAGTGGAGACGATCACGCAAAGATGGTGCAAAGAAAAAAGAGTATACAAGAACGCTTTCGGATTGATATGGGGTTAATTGTAGACAAACCTTGTTCTGGTGGAGCTGGTACTTCTAACGACGGAAATAGTGCACGTCAATTCTCCCAAAATTGGGAAACGTCAGCGTCAATTATAGGATTGAACAGTAATTTATTGTACAGATGCAAATCAATTTTGCAAGCACTTGCTTCGGGATTAGAGATTGACACTATCAAGTTTGAAGAGTATTGCTACGAAACAGCGGTAAAGTTGATTGAAGAGTATCCATGGTATTACCTACCAGTAACAGTTCATAAAATTTTGCTGCATGGATCCCAAATTATTTCATCGTTTCTTGTTCCGATCGGACAATTGTCTGAAGATGCCCAGGAGAGTCGGAACAAAGATATCAAGCGCTATAGGTTTGATCATACTCGGAAGTTCTCCAGAACCGCAACGAACACAGATCTTTTAAATCGGCTGCTTGAATCATCGGACCCACTCATTTCTAGTCTTCGGGCACTTCCCAACCAAAAAGATATGCCATTCTCCGACGATACCAAAGCTCTTCTTGTTGAAGCAACTGAACAAAGTTCTGATCACAGCGATAAGATCGACAACGAAAGGAAAACGATTTAACGTGCAGTGAAGGTGAAATGGTATGTACTAATGTTGATGCTAGTTAATTAAGTAGCCAAATTTTTATTTAATTATTTTTTCAGGACTAAAGGCTGTTTAACTTTTTTCTTTCTCGTATTATTCGTGCAACATGGAACTTTACCACTACACTGGCATCATCTCAAACAACTGGTGTATTATCGTTTCATTGGTTTCATAATAAATTTATAATTATCAATGGTAGCATTTGTTGTAACTCCGATCTCACAGTTCCTTCGAATATCTCCTAACAAAAGTTGATGGATTTTGTAGCTAAAAGTAAGTATAATCACTCGAGAGATGTTTGATCTGCCACAATTTGCCTCAATTTAAGATGAAGTTATTGAAAAAGTGAATACATTTAACATAAAATTTTCAATAACTTTTCTAATATACATCATAGCGCTATACAATCTTCAACAAAAATATGCGTTTTACTAACGTAAATAACTTTGTACAGTATATAAAAGCCTTATAATGATTGCTTACAAAATTATTGACCAAAAACTGATTTTTAAGGGCTTTTCATAAATAATGCATCATATTTCGTCAACGTTTAGAGATAGCGAGTTGCTGTCTTCGACAAAGTTGTTTGTTTTAGTATGTTTTACAACTTTTGTGCACAATCTGAAAAAATAAATTTTGGATCACCCTAATACGTGGATACTTCATCACCCTAATGGTACGAAAAGATAGCCTATTTTATGATAATAAACTTTCCAGAGATACTACCCTTGTAAAATTGCACATTTTCACGCTATTAAAAAAACGCGTGATTTTAGTACATTCGTTCCACTGTGCGTCATTGGCCCAGTCTGCGTCGGAAAACACCTCCATTATAACCGTGTCAGGAATCCTTCGTAACGCCAGACCTACGTCTAACATCCCCTTGACGTAGCGCAAAATCCGCTTCGAATAAGTGCAGCGAAGATCCGTCAG